>CM070544.1:31584825-32012156 GCA_036346415.1 Raddia guianensis
TTTCTTTGCTGCTGGGGTCTGAGTCTCTGTCCATTCCGCGACAAAATCGGCAAGTGCTTGTGATTTGATGGCTAGCCGAGACTTAAACTTTAGTTCAAAGGCTCCAAGCTCGATTGCCCACTTCGCAATTCTCCCGATGGTTTCCCGATTATGAAGAATATCTCCAAGCGGGAAGGAAGTGGCCACCGAAATCTCATGATCTTGGAAATAGTGCTTAAGTTTTCGCGACGTTATTAGTACGTCATACAAAAGCTTTTGAATACTGGGGTACCTTATCTTGGAGTCACCCAATACCTTGCTTACGAAGTAGACCGGGCGTTGTACCTTTTGGAGGAAGCCCTGCTCATCCCGTTCCACCACCAGCGCACTGCTGACTACATGAGTCATGGCGCCGATGTAAAGTAGGAGGGGCTCCTGGGGCATGGGCAGAACCAGCACCGGTGGCGTAGTGAGGAATTTCTTGAAATCTTCGAAGGCTTCCTGTGCTTCCACCGTTCACTGAAAACTGTCTTGTCGGCATAGGAGCTTAAAGAACGGCATGCCGCGCTCCCCGAGTCGGGAAACGAATCGGCTGAGTGCGACAATGCATCCAGTGAGCTTCTGCACATCCTTCTGACTGGTCGGGGGCTTCACCTTCATAATGCGCTGACCTTTTCAGGATTGGCTTCAATCCCCCGATGAGATACAATAAATCTGAGTAGTTTATCCGATGGAACCTTGAAAACACACTTCTCAGGATTCAGCTTCATCCGATATGCCATTAGGCTCTCGAAAGTTTCGGTCAAATCTGATATGAGATCTGACTTTGCTCGTGTCTTCACGACGACGTCGCCGATGTAAGCCTCCATGTTGCGGCCGAGCTGAGTGTGAAAACACCGCTGTATGGTACGCTGATAAGTCGCACCAGCGTTTTTAGCCCGAACGGCATTATGATATAGCAGAAAGCACAAAAAGGCGTAATAATCGATGTCTTGATGCAATCTTCCTACTTCAGACTAATCTGATGATAGCTTGAGTAACCGTCCAGAAAACATAGGAGCTCACACCCGGCGGTGGAATCCACCACTTGGTCTATGCGGGGAAGCCCGAAAGGATCCTTTGGACAAGCTTTGTTGAGGTCAGTATAGTCAACGCACATTCGCCATGTCTTATTCTTCTTCTGCACCAAGACCAAGTTCGCCAACCACTCGGGATGGTACACTTCTTTGATGAACCGTGCCGCCAGAAACTTCGTTATCTTTTCCCGAATGGCGTCCTTCCGATCCGGTGCAAATCTTCTCAGACGCTACTTGATTGGCCGCACCTTTTCATCGACGTGGAGAGAGAGCTCGATCACCTCCCTTGGAACACCGGGCATGTCCGAAGGCTTCCAAGCGAACACGTCCTGGTTTGCCCGGAGGAAAGTGACGAGCGTGTCTTTCTATTTGCTATCGAGCCCTGTCCCGATCACGGCTATTTTGGTCGGGTCAGACGGGTCCAATAGTATTTTCTTGGTTTCTTCGGCTGCTTGGATGATGTCTTGGCCTGCTTCTTCGCGGGTATATCCCCTTCCTCCTGAAGGGACGCAACCTCTTGTCGAATCCTTTCCATCTCGGCCGACATGTCTAGTGCTTCAGCCATCTCATAGCTTTCGCTATCGCAGACGAGCGACTGCTTGATGTCACCGGGGATGGTGATTACACCATTGGGACCCGACATCTTCTTGACGAGATAAGTGTAGTTAGGAACGGCCATGAACTTGGCGATCCCTGGCCTTTCCAAGATGGCTTGATATGCCGTCTCGAAATCGGACACTTCAAAGCTGAGACTCTCGGTTCGATAATTGTCTTTGGTTCCAAACGTGACAGGCAGCGAGACCTGCCCGAGTGGTATCACAGACGTTCCGGGAATCACTCCATGGAAAGGAGATGACCCCTGCCGTAGCTCGGAGCGAGGAATCTTCATTTGATCCAGAGTCTTCACGAAGAGGACGTTAATCCCACTCCCGCCATCGACTAGGACCCTCTTCAATTTGTTCCTTGAACAACCGGATCCAACACCAGACGGTACCTCCCAGGGAAGGCGATCCGGTCTGGGTGGTCTGATCGATCAAAGGTGATGGGTACCTCTGACCAGCGTAGATACTTGGGGACCACGGGCATGATTGCGTTGACCTCCCGAGTGGTAAGCTTCTGCTTCCGCTTGGACTCATACGCATCCGAGCCCTCCAATATGTAGTTGATCTCACGCTCGGCGTCTTGGTAATCTCCGTCGAGCTTCTTGCCGTGTCCTCCCTTGGCCGCCGGCTGCTTCGTGTTGTCGGCGAACTTCTGGAGAATAAGGCAGTCTTTGGAAGCATGTTTTCCACGGGGTGAAAGGGACATACCGCTTGCATGACCTTGTTGTAGTCGTTGTCGTTGTGAGGCTTTGGTCGGTAACGCTCTACGTTGGCGACCATCTCGTCCCCTTTATGTTTCTTGTCTTTGGGTTTGTTCTGTTCAACATTGGGCTTCTTCTTGGGGCCTCCGTCGTTGCCACCGCGATGATTCATGATGGCCTCCTCGGCGTTGGCCTCCTAGTCCGCCATTGTGAACATAGCCTTGAGATTACGAGGGGGGTCCCGAGTGATCTGCCTGATTAACTCCTCGGATTTACATCCGGTGAAGAAGGCGTCGATGACCGTTTGCTCCGAAACGTCTTGGATCTCGTTCTTCTTCTTGTTAAAGCGCTTGATAAACTCACGGAGAGTCTTGTTCTTGCGCCGGTGTAACAGTCCAATCTCCTAGCAGGCCTTTCGTAAGTCCCCTGGAAATTGGTGATGAATTGTTCCTGGAGGTCGTCCCAAGACTCGATTGAGTTCTCCGGGAGTCCTGTAAGCCAGGTCTGAACGGTTGGGGTCAGAGCGACTGGCAGATAGTTTGCCATCACATTCTAATCTCCTCCTGTTGCGCTGACTGTTAAGACATAGACCTGCAGCCAGTTCTTTGGATCCCTCTCGCCATCGAACTTATCGATGCCTTTGAGGTTAAAACCGTCCGGCCAAACCACTCAGCGGAGGTTCGGGGTATAGGCCCGAATCCCCTCCAAGGGTCGAGGCCGCTGCCATCGTGGGGATCTGTTGCGATGCTCCTACTGCGGGTCTTGGCGATGGTGATCTTGGCAATGGTCACGCCGACTGACAGTGCTTTCGGCGTGATCGTCATGGCGCCTATTGCGATAGCTGTGAGAGTGCCGATCGCCTTCAACGCTCTCCCTCTTTTTGGCTTCACTCTCGTGGCGGAGGTCGTGACTGTGGGCCGGATGGGACCCCCCGGCGGCCGAAGCGCATGCCCTGCTCCGGTTACGCCTAGAGCGGCTGTGGGTTGAGGCGGTGGGAGCGGGGTGCTCCTCGTTCTGCTGAATGGCCGCCATCTCGACCATGGCCGTTGCACGAGCCAGGGTCTGGACAGGAGGGCCGTTCTCAGGCAGCTGCGATGCGATGGTCTCGAGGAGAGTCTTGGAGAGAGTCTTGGACGCGACGATGTTTGCTTGGGGAGTGGTGTAGACGTCCTGATCTCTCAATTTCACAGCGCGCAGTTCGTTCCGGACATTGCGTCCGCGGATGCGAAGTTGTTGTAGGCGATCTTGATCTTCGGCGCGGCTGGTTGAGAGACAGAGTGAATATTATTTGTTCCACGCTAATTAATTATTTTCCTTTATCCTATGCAGGCCATGCTATTTCCCGCCAATTTTTTCTCTAGGAAATTCAACGCCAAATTAACTTTGTATTTTTCCACGCTCGGCAAAATATGCTGCGCCTCCAGCATTTTCTTGGACCGATGCACTCACAGCGACCAACTCATTGACGTTAAAAAACATGGTTACCGACTGACCACAGCCCACAGGTCATCCACTACTGGTTGCGGACCCAAGATGAGAATTTAGATAAAGCAAGCGCAAAATACACTAAGTTATCGCTTGGTAGAATCTCTTCAAAGTCATATCTACGAAAATCAAATGCAGCAGCACACTCAATGTCTAAATCTATAAATCACTAAATTTTTAAATGTCTAAATGTCTAAACAACTAATTCTCTAAAGTCTAAAAGACTAAAATAGTAAAATCACCTGCTGACTTGGTGGTGCCGTGGAGGAGGTCGAGCTGTGGAGCCGTGGACGGTGGGCCGGCAGACAGAAGCGACGGCGACAGCCTTTGGGACGGTTGGGCGTGGGCGCCATGGCGCGTGGTGGAGGGGGCGTGGCCGTGGTTGCAGTGCGCCCGAGGCCAGCCACTGGGTGGCTGCGTGGGCGTGGCAGCGTGGAGGCGTGGCGCCTTGGCGGGCTGGCAAGAGCGGGTGATCGACGCCGTGGCGGCAATGGCGGTGACGGATTGGGATTTAGGGTGCGCCTGTGGCTGTGCCTCGGCTCTGCTGGTCTGGTCGTCTGGGGAGGAGGCTAGGAGGGGAGGAGGCCTCAGGCCGGTGTGGGCCAGCTGGGCCGGTGGGAGGAGGGGACGAGACCGCGAGTTGGGCCCTAGGTACCTCTATTTTTCTCTATACTCCTAACTGCTAGTAAGTTGGCCAAAAAAATTTACCTCGGGCCCAGGCCCGAGGTGCCCTAGTGGTGGGTCCGCCCCCGTCAACTACGAAAAACAACCGTGAATTTGAATGCCTCGGAGCCTTTTGATGCCCACCGAGTGAACTAATTTATTCTCGTCGGCAATAAAGAAACTGTCAAATGTAAGTTTAAACGTCAACATCTCGATAACTACTCTCGATTGCTAGATGTTAGATGGTCGAGAGTATCCTTTGCAGCCCGTTAGCCGCACCTTTCCGTTCTAGTGTACTCTTAATACAACTTTTTTAGAAAAATAGCATAGGAGGGGCATGGACTCGAACCCACGAGTACCACGTCATGTTTCACTGTACCATTTATATTTAGTCAACATATAAGACAAGAAACCCTCTTGTGCCGCAGGACGGGATATAGGGCTCTCTCGACGACCATGTACAACATTAGCCGTCGAGAGAAGACCGGAATGGCCTTAGCCCCCTCGAATCCCCTCTCTTATCTCTCTTGACCGTTTGTGTATAGGCCATCAAGTGTAGGTTATTTCAGAACAATTTTGAAAGTAGGAAACTATGTTTGATTACGATGTCAATACACATCAAACCCACTAGCGTCACTGTGAGCGGTTTCAAGAATCGGAGCCCCAGCCGCCCACGATCCTCAGCTCCCCGTGCCCTCTTCCCTGACAAACTTCTCTCCCCTCGCACGCCCTCTCCCCTCTCCAGATCGAGACGAACTCCTCCCCAGATCGTCGCCGCCGCCTCCCCGCGCACGCACGCCCGTCGCCGCCACCTCGGCCTGCCGCCGCGGCCTCCGCCGTCCATGCCTCGCTGTGGAGCAGCCGGCATTCCCGCCCCTCGCGCGCCTCCTCCGCGGAGCCCCTTCCTGCGCGCCATCTTCGCGCGCCGGCGCCGGCGACAAGCTGGAGCTTCGGGAGCTCCTTGGCGAGGACGTGGAGGTCGGGTACGACGCGCTGCTGCTGGTGCTCGACTACCTCTACAGCGGCCGAGTCGGCGACCTGCCCAGGGCGGCGTGCGTCTGCATCGACGTCGACGGATGCGCGCACGTCGGCTGCCGCCCCGCCGTCGCCTTCATGGCGCAGGTCCTCTTCGCCGCCTCCACCTTCCAGGTCGTCGAGCTCACCAAATCGTGCCATGCTCCATTGGTCCGGTCGATACAATCCTCATCAAACAGCCGTCTTTCATCTGCTGTCTGATTCCAAACTGCCTGGTTAAATTTGTCTTTTTTATGCAAATAATGCAATTGTTGGTTTGAGATGAGTGTCGTTTTCATGCTTTATCAAGGATTCATATTAGCTGTGTTGCAAGCGAGAAGGAAATGGCCACCGAAATCTCATGATCTTGGAAATAGTGCTTACGTTTCCGCGACGTTATTAGTACGTCATACAAAAGCTTTTGAATATGGGGGTACCTTATCTTGGAGTCGCCCAATACCTTGCTTACGAAGTAGACCGAGCGTTGTACCTTCTGGAGGGAGCCCTGCTCATCCCGTTCCACCACTAGCGCACTGCTGACTACATGAGTCGTGGCGCCGATGTAAAGTAGGAGGGCTCTCGGGCATGGGCGTAACCAAAGACTTGGTGGCGTAGTGAGGAATTTCTTGAAATCTTCGAAGGCTTCCTGTGCTTCCACCGTTCACTGAAAACTGTCTTATCGGCGTAGGAACTTAAAGAACGGCATGTCGTGCTCCCCGAGTCGGGAAACGAATCGGCTGAGTGCGACAATCCCCCGATGAGATACAATAAATCCGAGTAGTTTATCGGATGGAACCTCGAAAACACACTTCTCAGGATTCAGCTTCATCCGATGTGCCATTAGGCTCTCAAAAGTTTCGGTCAAATCTGATATGAGATCTGACTTTGCTCGTGTCTTCACGACGACGTCGCCGATGTAAGCCTCCATGTTGCGGCCGAGCTGAGTGTGAAAACACCGCTGTATGGTACGCTGATAAGTCGCACCAGCGTTTTCAGCCCGAACGGTATTGTGATATAGCAGAAAGCACAAAAAGGCGTAATAATCGATGTCTTGATGCAATCTTCCTACTTCAGACTAATCTGATGATAGTTTGAGTAAGCATCCAGAAAACATAGGAGCTCACACCCGGCGGTGGAATCCACCAATTGGTCGATGCGGGGAAGCCCGAAAGGATCCTTTGGACAAGCTTTGTTGAGGTCAGTATAGTCAACGCACATTCGCCATGTCTTGTTCTTCTTCTGCACCAAGACCAAGTTCGCCAACCACTCGGGATGGTACACTTCTTTGATGAACTGTGCCGCCATAAACTTCGTGATCTTTTCCCGAATGGCGTCCTTCCGATTCGGTGCAAATCTTCTCAGACGCTGGTTGATTGGCCGCGCCTTTTCATCGACGTGGAGAGAGAGCTCGATCACCTCCCTTGGAACACCGAGCATGTCCGAAGGCTTCCAACCGAACACGTCCTGGTTTGCCCGGAGGAAAGTGACGAGCGTGTCTTTCTATTTGCTATCGAGCCCTGTCCCGATCACGGCTATTTTGGTCGGGTCAGACGGGTCCAATAGTATCTTCTTGGTTTCTTTGGCTGCTTGGATGATGTCTTGGCCTGCTTCTTCGCGGGTATATCCCCTTCCTCCTGAAGGGACGCAACCTCTTGTCGAATCCTTTCCATCTCGGCCGACGTGTCTAGTGCTTCAGCCATCTCATAGCTTTCGCTTATCGCAGACGAAAGCGGATCGCTTGATGTCACCGGGGATGGTGATTACACCATTGGGACCCGACATCTTCTTGACGAGATAAGTGTAGTTAGGAACGGCCATGAACTTGGCGATCCCTGGCCTTCCCAAGATGGCTTGATATGCCGTCTCGAAATCGGACACTTCAAAGCTGAGACTCTCGGTTCGATAATTGTCTTTGGTTCCAAACGTGACAGGCAGCGAGACCTGCCCGAGTGGTATCACAGACGTTCCGGGAAGGACTCCATGGAAAGGAGATGACCCCTGCCGTAGCTCGGAGCGAGGAATCTTCATTTGATCCGGAGTCTTCACGAAGAGGACGTTAATCCCACTCCCGCCATCGACTAGGACCCTCTTCAATTTGTTCCTTGAACGACCGGATCCAACACCAGACGGTACCTCCCAGGGAAGGTGATCCGGTCTGGGTGGTCTGATCGATCAAAGGTGATGGGTACCTCTGACCAGCGTAGATACTTGGGGACCACAGGCATGATTGCGTTGACCTCCCGAGTGGTAAGCTTCGCCCGCTTGACTCATACGCATCCGAGCCCCCAATATGTAGTTGATCTCACGCTCGGCGTCTTGGTAATCTTCGTCGAGCTTCTTGCCGTGTCCTCCCTTGGCCGCCGGCTGCTTCGTGTTGTCGGCGAACTTTTGGAGAATAAGGCAGTCTTTGGAAGCATGTTTTCCACGGGGTGAAAGGGACATACCGCTTGCATGACCTTGTTGTAGTCGTTGTCATTGTGAGGCTTTGGTCGGTAACACTCTACGTTGGAGACCATCTCGTCCCCTTTGTGTTTCTTGTCTTTGGGTTTGTTCTGTTTAACATTGGGCTTCTTCTTGGGGCCTCCTTCGTTGCCACCGCGATGATTCATGATGGCCTCCTCGGCGTTGGCCTCCTAGTCCGCCATTGTGAACATAGCCTTGAGATTACGAGGAGGGTCCCGAGTCATCTGCCTGATTAACTCCTCGGATTTACATCCGGCGAAGAAGGCGTCGATGACCGTTTGCTCCGAAACGTCTTGGATCTCGTTCTTCTTCTTGTTAAAGCGCTTGATAAACTCATGGAGAGTCTCGTTCTTGCGCCGGTGTAACAGTCCAATCTCCTAGCGGGCCTTTCGTAAGTCCCCTGGAAATTGGTGATGAATTGTTCCTGTAGGTCGTCCCAAGACTCGATTGAGTTCTCCGGGAGTCCTGTAAGCCAGGTCTGAGCGGTTGGGGTCAAAGCAACTGGCAGATAGTTTGCCATCACATTCTGATCTCCTCCTGTTGCGCTGACTATTAAGACATAGACCTGCAGCTAGTTCTTTGGATCCCTCTAGCCATCGAACTTATCGATGCCTTTGAGGTTAAAACCGTCCGGCCAAACCACTCGGCGGAGGTTCGGGGTATAGGCCCGAATCCCCTCCAAGGGTCGAGGCCGCTGCCATCATGGGGATCTGTTGCGATGCTCCTGCCGGGGGTCTTGGCGATGGTGATCTTGGCAATGGTCGCGCCGACTGACAGTGCTTTCGGCGTGATCGTCGTGGCACCTATTGCGATAGCTGTGAGAGTGCCGATCGCCTTCAACACTCTTCCTCTTTTTGGCTTCACTCTCGTGGCGGAGGTCGTGACTGGGCGGATGGGACTTCCGCGTCAAGCGCATGCCCTTCTCCGGTTACGCCTAGAGCGGCTGTGGGCTGAGGCGGTGGGAGCGGGGTGCTCCTCGTTCTGCTGAATGACCGCCATCTCGACCATGGCCGTTGCACGAGCCAGGGTCTGGACAGGCGGGCCGTTCTCAGGCAGCTGCGATGCGATGGTCTCGAGGAGAATCTTGGAGAGAGTCTTGGACGCGACGATGTTTGCTTGGGAAGTGGTGTAGACGTCCTGATCTCTCAATTTCACAGCGCGCAGTTCGTTCTGGACATTGCGTCCGCGGATGCGAAGTTGTTGTGGGCGATCTTGATCTTCGGCGCGGCTGGTTGAGTGACAGAGTGAATATTATTTGTTCCACGCTAATTAATTATTTTCCTTTATCCTATGCAGGCCATGCTATTTCGCGCCAATTTTTTCTCTAGGAAATTCAACGCCAAATTAACTTTGTATTTTTCCACGCTCGGCAAAATATGCTGCGCCTCCAGCATTTTCTTGGACCGATGCACTCACAGCGACCAACTCATTGACGTTAAAAAACATGGTTACCGACTGACCACAGCCCACAGGTCATCCACTACCAGTTGCGGACCCAGGATGAGAATTTAGATAAAACAAGCGTAAAATACACTAAGTTATCGCTTGGTAGAATCTCTTCAAAGTCATATCTACGAGAATCAAATGCAGCAGCACACTAAATGTCTAAATCTATAAATCACTAAATTTTTAAATGTCTAAATGTCTAAACAACTAAATCTCTAAAGTCTAAAAGACTAAAATAGTAAAATCACCTGCTGACTTGGTGGTGCCGTGGAGGCGGTCGAGCCGTGGAGCCGTGGACGGTGGGCTGGCAGATGGGCGACGGCCCGAGGCATCGGACAGGTTGGGGCGTGGCGCCTGTGGCTGCGTGGTGGGCGCCGGGAGGTGGCCGTGTGGTGCTGCAGAGGCTACCAGTTGGGGTGGCAGCGTGGGGCGTGGCCACGTGGAGGCGTGGCGCCTTGGCGGGCTGGCGTCGGGCGTGTCACGCCTGCGTGGCGACGGGCGGCGACGATTGGGATTTAGGGTGCGCCTGTGGCTCGTGCCTCGCTGCTGGCCGGGTCTGGTCGTGCTGGGAGGAGGCTGGGAGGAGGAGGCCTCGGGCGGTGTGGGCCACCGGGCGGTGGGAGGAAGGGACGAGACCGCGAGTTGGGCCCTAGTTACCTCTATTTTTCTCTATACTCCTAACTGCTAGTAAGTTGGCCAAAAAAATTTACCTCGAGCCCAGGCCCGAGGTGCCCTAGTGGTGGGTCTGCCCCCGTCAACTACGGAAAACAACCATAAATTTGAATGCCTCGGAGCCTTTTGATGCCCACCGAGTGAACTAATTTATTCTCGTCGGCAATAAAGAAACTGTCAAATGTAAGTTTAAACGTCAACGTCTCGATAACTACTCTCGATTGCTAGATGTTAGATGGTCGAGATTAGCCTTTGCAGCCCGTTAACCGCACCTTTCCGCTCTAGTGTACTCTTAATACAACTTTTTTAGAAAAATAGCATAGGAGGGGCATGGACTCGAACCCACAAGTGAGTACCACGTCATGTTTCACTGTACCATTTATATTTAGTCAACATATAAGACAAGAAACCCTCTTGTGCCTCTGGACGGGATATAGGGCTCTCTCGACAACCATGTACAACATTAGCCATCGAGAGAAGACCGGAATGGCCTTAGCCCCCTCGAATCCCCTCTCTTATCTCTCTTGACCGTTTGTGTATAGGCCATCAAGTGTAGGTTATTTCAGAACAATTTTGAAAGTAGGAAACTATGTTTGATTACGATGTCAATACACATTATTTTTTTAAAATATCGTATAATTATTTTGGGTGTTCAATAATTTTCAATATTTATTATGAAATATATATGAGCTACGTGCTATGTAAGGTTTATTTAGTACTTTGTTGTAAAATAGTTTTATAAACTTTTAAAAAATTTGAAAAATATACTATATGTTGCATGGGTTATATGAATGAGAGTGATGCTAACGATATATTTAAGATTACACTCGCAAACTAATACACAAATTAGTATAGTTGTTTTGCTATAATTAATAATAGATAGATGTTTGAGAAAATAATTAACATTATGAAAAATGTCATATTAACAATATTTATTCGTTGACATAGGATAATAGATATTGAATATTTCTTACTTGCATTAAGTTAAATTTAGTTTTAGTGTGATAACCATGCACCCAATATTATTTCCTAAACATCACCCGAAGATTCACCATAAAACGTCCACTTACATGGGATCATCACATTAGAGTTTCAAAATTTCTTTTTTTTTATGATGCATTTGTTGTATAAACCGACATCAGATGTTTAGAAACATTACTTTTGTGTTATTTTGTTTTTAAAAATTAAAATAAGTTGTGTTCGCCGTATCAAAAGGCTTCATAGGGTTAAACCCTCGAGATAGGCATCCTCTATAACCATCAAGACAGATGTTTAATCCTATGGATAGTCAACGGAAGCCCTTAAGCTCTCTCTCGACGGTCAATTTGAACACAACCCTCTAGAGACATGGGCATCTCTCGATGGCTATGGTGCAACCGTCGAGAGAGAGAGATAGAGGGGAGCCACGCTCCAGTTGGCCTCACGTTGACACCAGAGAATGGTTAACAAATTGCTTGTTGAAATTAGATGACAAAGGCTAAAAGCCGATATGAATCAAAAGTCGATGCATATCAAAAAGATTATACGGGTCAGGATTTGACATGGGTCAGGAAGATGAAGGGCTGAGAGAGATGGACAGAGCCGATACGTTTTTATCTGACTTTTGATGAGTTATGAATTCTAAATTCCATGAACTTATAACTGATATCGGCTTATGTACACATTCCTTTTTACTAGACGTAAATCTGTTGCTTTAGGTTTTTAACACTTCAAAAAGACATCTTCAGGGCGTGTACAAAAACATCAACAATCGTACAATACAATTTACTTTTTTCCGTCTTTTACTGGTTTAGTCATAATACTCGAATCCGCTTGGTTTCACCAAAAAAATTCAAACCACAAGTGGAGTTGTCTTGATGTAAGCGATCCTTCACTTGTATTTATTCTACAAACTATATTGTCTTGATTCAGTTCGATCTATAGCTTGTGTTTACCCTATTGATACCATCATTATCTCGATTTAGTTCAATCCATTCCATGTGTTTCTTGCAAGCCGTTAGTTCATATAAACCGTTAGCAAAACTAATATGGTAATAAGTCGATTAGGAACTTTATTGTTTTGCAATTTTCGGGTCAAATTGTCTGTCACGCCTAGAATCCAATATTTTGAGCTGTCTAGAGATGAAATCCTTGACCCATGTGTGTGTTGCGAGATACATTAGCTTTTCACATCAGCACGCCACTTCTCTCTCAATAGTGGGGAGCCAATAGCGCCTGTTGGCCCATTTCTCTCGACTGTCATTAGAATCCGTCATGAGAGATAAGCGTCATGGGTGTCTGTTGCCGCACCTCTCTTGACCATCTTGGGAAACCATTGCGAGAGATGGGAGAGAGGGTGTTAGCCCAGCAGTAGACATCTCTCTACGGCTTCTAAGTGACATGTGAAATTGATGGTACATTGGTGCATGTGATGGAATGTGCAGTTGTGAATGAATATATGAGTGAATTCGAGGGATACATATGTTTTGGGTGTTTTGGATTTGACAGGTGCAGCTGCTAGTGTTGTGGGAGCCATAGCTGCTACAAAATTGTATTTTTTTCATATTTAATTTTTTTAAATAAGTACTTTCCATGGCTTTTAATAGGCCATCGAGAAAGAGTTATCCCTTGGCCCTGGCCACCGTGCTACGGTGCAGGGGTGGCACCTCTCATGACGGCAACCGTTAGGCCGGCGAGAGAGAGGTGCCACTCTTGCGTCGTAGCAGGCAAGCTTCACTAGGCTTTTTCTGGACAGGCTTCAGCAAGCCGTCAAGAAAAAAGGTTCTTTTGTCTCGACGGCTACCCGATGGCCATCGAAAGAACACCGTTGAGAAAAATCACGCAATCTGCTTTATTAATTTCTCAAATGTATAATAGATTGTCTTCACCTCTATTTATATTAGTAGATTGATTATAATTTTAGACTAGGTTCAATACATAAAGTTTTGATCGGTTGTCCGACTAAAATATGATTTCTAGTCATATGGGTGGCCGTTCGGCCATATGCCGGTTTGGCAACACGGACGATGTGAAGAAAGACATGCTCGCCAAGTTGGATGTCTGGACTCTACTCTGGACACTACCATACATATACAAAACTAATGTGTATATCTTCCCAAGATAGCTGTACATCATTTTACTGCAAAACAATTTTCAGCGCTACATTTATATTTTCATAGGATTGGTTCTAGAAAAGGTAATAGATATCAATCTATAGCCTCGGGGTTTGAAATAAAAATAATATATTTAAACCACCAGTCTCCTATATAAAGGCATATTAATTCTATAGTTGGTACACCAATTAAGTGCTAAAGATGGGTGCTAATAAGAAACTCATCCTCCTCCTGGCACTGGCAGCCTACAACCTTCTCGCCGCCACCGCCGCGGCGGAGCCCTCCCCGCCGGCCGCTGCCACCACGGCCAACTCGACGACGGCAGCGACGCCGGAAGCAAGAACGGCGTACGACATGCTGCGGGCGAAAGGCTTCCCCGTCGGCATCCTCCCGAAGGGCGTGGAGCATTACAGGCTCATCCCGAATGGCTCCTTCGCGGTGGAGCTCGCCGGCAGCTGCGTGTTCGAGATCGCCTGGAAGTACACGTTCTACTACCAGAAGCTCGTCGGCGGCCGCATCCGCCACGGGTCGATGAGCGGGCTCAGCGGCATGATGCTGAAGGCGGCGTCCACGAGGCGCTCCGTCCATGGGATCAGCCACGTCGGCCGCATCCTCAAGTTTCACCTTTCCGGCAGCATCACCAGGAACATCGCCGCCGCGGATTTCTTGGACAGCCAGACATGCCTCTAACCGCCGTCGTGCATTTTTTCTTTTGGATGTATGTGATGTGACTTACCGTGGGTGGGTGTTGGCTGCGTGCCGTACAGAAATAAAAATTACTATAGGATTTGTTCCCGGTGGTCATAACACATGAATTTATCCATCATTTATCTATCCTAAAATATAAGAAATTTTAATGATAATAAAAAGATACTAGAAATTTCTACGTTAATCAAGAAAACAAATCTATACCATCGATTATTGTGATACCGGATTATAAAAATTTAGTATAAAAGAAAGATCGAGTCTGCTCTACTATAATAAAATAAAAATCCAAAATAAACAATGATACAAAAGAGTTCATATGAGCTAAAATGGTTCATAATACCTACAATAAAAATACAAATTCAAATAAGAAAGTCTACATCGGACATATATAACAACGTATTTCCAATTGGAAATATTTTTGCTTTCCGGCAATATAGCATGTATGAATTTTTATACCCGTTAAAAGGTTTAAAGAATATCCGGTGGCTGGTATTTTCAATTAGACATGTATTGCACTAGCGGGGACCACATTGTGGTCGCCACACATTAATTCTAAAATTCTAAAAATTCTCACATTAACCGAAGAAAAACATCAATACTACCAATTGTTGTGAACTCGAAGTATAACTAATTTTATTAAAAAGAATTAATATGAACTAAAACAAAATAGAAAAATTGGAATAAGAAGTAATAGAAATACATGTCAGAATATTATAAAAAGTTCATACCAGCTACGGTAAACACAAAAGTAGTATAAAAATGAAATACCATGTCAGAATATAATGGATTAGATTACAACAAAGAATTCATATGAACTAAAATAAAAGTAGAAAATACGGCGCGAACACTATGTCTTTAAAACTTTAACTAAACACACACCCTAATCTTGGCGATAATAAAAAAAATAAAGCGATCTTTTAAGTCGATGAAGATGCATCCTCCACCTCGAATGGCTCTTCCTCCTCTCCATCCTCGGAATCTTCGATCTTGACAAACTCAACATCCTTCCTTGCCTCCCTTCGGTTGCTCTTGATGGTCGAAGCATGCTCCCACTCTAGCTTTACCTTCTTGGCCTTGTATTTAGCTTGGTCTCTCAACAGCTTCGCTCCATCTTCTTCAATCTCCATCTTCATAGCATCAAGGCGTTCTATCTCCTTGTTGAACTTCTCATTCATCAGCTCCCTCTCTTGTCCTAGGACTTCTTCTTCCTTTGATAAGCAAGCTTGGCTTTGTGCGCCTCTCTTACTTCGTCTACTCGATTATTGCACTGAGCATCCCTTAAGTGTGCCAGCTCCAAATTGAGTTCCTCTATTTGTTCTTCCGCTTCTCCTATCTTGTCTTCCGATTCGGTGACCTTCTCCTCATAGTATCGTTCATTGAAACGGGTCTCATCATACAAGTCTTCCAAGGCCTCCAAGTAAGTAACAGATGTGTAGTTGGTGGAGTTGGTCTCTTGCTTCAGTGCACTCATAATAAGCGACCCATTGCTAGGACAATTACTCCTGAACTGCCTTGGGAGGTAATAGTATTGGCTCCATCTTAGCTCATTTTTATGCACATGAGCAAAGTGCATCAAAGCTTTCCTCACTACCAGCTGAGTGGCACAACCTTAAAATTTTGGCCTCTTGAAAAGTAGTCACCCTATGTGCTCCTTCTTTATCTAGGTAATGGACCATCAGTTTGACGCATTTCTGGCTCATCCTATTGAGGTGAATTTGTGTTGTGGTATACTCGGGCCTTCTCTCATAGCCCAAATGTCTTAGCAAACCCCACAACAATGCAGGGAAGCCCGGTGCTCTCCATTAGGGTGATATGCCGAAATCTAAGAATAGGCGCTCTCCATTAGGGTGATATGCCGAAATCTAACAATAGGAAATGGCTGAACAGGTTAGGCTAGCCAATTTTATCAAAGAAGTTAAGATAAAAAAGGATTTAATATTAAAATATGACAAGGTTAAATTTTCAAATGCTACCAACTAACCAGCTACGCTTCCTAGGGTCAGACTGGATCTGGTACCAACTTTTGTCGCGACCCCGGCTTCATCAGGACCTAGTCACGATCGATTGCTAGTCCCAGAGATCATTACTAGCAACTCATGAGCGACGATTGTTGAACATCATCACATAGTCACAATTAACTAAGAAAATAACATGATATGCAAAAGTAATTGTTACACAATCAGTTATTACATTAGTTTGAATAAGATGACATAATATAGTTCAGAGTACGGAAATCCAAATAATGCAGCGAAAATAAAGTACGTATGATGATGCTCTAATCCAACCCTTAAACGTCAGCTAGTCTTGGTCGAAATCTAGCACAGAATCCTCATGATCCTGCGGATAAATCAGACCCAATTTTTTTCGTGAATACAAATATATTCGTGGTTTGTATAGTGAGTGCACGGCTACTCAGCAAGAATCATCATAATGATGCAAGGATACAACAAGAACAGGATGGCTATTTTACATAAATACCTATTCTAGTCAGATTATTTCAAGTGTTATAAAACCAATTTGTAAAGCAAATAATAATGATAAGATTCTTAAAGTAAACACATAGAGCTCGACTTCCAAAGTCCCTCTATAGAACAACACAAGCCTCGAATAACTCATATCAAACCAACCCATCAGGTTAGTTAACACATGAGACTACCATGTATGACCTTCCTTTCCTCCTATGACCGTGGGAATGGCTATCATGATAGTTTTAAAACTCAGAGTGTAGCACACTTTACCCATAAGCCTAGTGGTACTTTTATGTCTTAGCTCTTCCTTAGGAGCCTAGACTAAGTAACGATACAAGGTGATTCATTAGTTCCTTCTATTAACACCGATACACCTATAAGGTTTCGATACTAGCTCCTCTTGAGACAGCGGACCGCAGCCAATTTTTTCAAAATATCGTGTGCTAATAGTTTTCCCTATCTACGAAGCCAGGTCTAGCACATGTTGGCCGATATGTTAGAGCTAGCACTTGTGGTTATATGGTTTGGCCGGATAAGCACACGTCAAGGGTCCTTAGACCAAGGTGACTACCTCCACAATTCTCGATCCACAAAACCATCCGACTTGCCACCTTTAATCAACACACGCCACGTAGGTTTTAGCTGATTAGGTTATTAAAGTAACTCAGCAGCCCAATTATACTAAGTCACACAAATAATTAAATGATGAATAACCTAAACAACTATCAACCCACGAGCACTAGCAACTATGCGCAAGGATAGGCTAGGAAACACTAAAGCAGCAATAAATAGGCTAAATTAATAGGGTAGATGACTCAGTGTGAATATAATAGGATTCTAACACTTCCCATCATTTCATGCATGAGCAAAATAAATAAAAACAATAATCGGATGAGTTTTGTAAAATAGGACAGCAAGATGCAATCTATCTTGCCTTGTTAGTACTCGGCGTCCTTGGATCCTCCTCCAAACTGCACCTAGAAAACCCCCGAACAGTGCACGCAGGTGCGATCTACACGTAGATGCAAATACATAAGAACAGCAAAACATTCAACAGAGCATATAGCTCAATAAAATATATAAAATTCTATGCTATTTATGGGATCTAATGTATTTGAAAACATCTAATTTGGAGTTCGGATACTCCCTAAACGATTCCTGAAAGATTTGAATAAATCAAAAATTAAAGAAAAAATAAACCGGTTAAACCGATTAAAACCAATGGAACAGATCGAATCGGCGGAGCGAGCGAGTGGGCATGCAGCGCGGTGGCTAAGGGGACACGTGGCACAAGCAGATAGGCGGAGCGACGCGGGCGACAGCGGAGAGGGACAAGTGGCAAACACAGAGCAGTGGGTAGGAGCAGGCGTGAGGTGTGATCTTGTGGCGGTAGCTCTTGGCTTGCGGCGCCCAAGAAGGAGGCGACGGATGGCGGGCTGTGAGCGGCGGGCGACGTTGGCGAATCCAGCGCCAATGCGTGGCACGGACGGGCGCAACACACACGAAGCTGGCACTAGGAGGCGGCTAAGGCTGTCTCCAACGGCACACCCTAAAGCATTCTCTACTCTAAAATAGGGGATGGATTATTCCCCTATATGCTCCAACAGCTCTCCCTATACCATTCCGTAAAATAGAGTTTTTCTCTCCATTCCCTTATATATAGGGGTTCTCTCTCCTCCCCCTATACAATTCTCCATATAGGGGACACTGTTGGAGATGAAAAAAATATAAGGAGTGGATTTTGTTTACGGGAACCTGTAAATGAGGCTATAGGGGATCAAATTTAGGGATTACTGTTGGAGACAGCCTAAGGGATAGGTGTCGCAGGCGGGTTGGACGGCGCTGAATCCGGGGCGGCGGCGGGATTCGTGGGTCGGCGGCGATGTTGGCGACGGCGCAACCCGAATCTTCAACGAGATTTTTCTCTCTTATTTCTTCACCAAACATTGTGATCCATATCCATCTTGACCGTCTTAACAAGATCTACACGATGGTGCCATCTACCCTTGGGTTTGGGCAAGGCACAGAGAGGAATACCTCGGAAACTCCTCGGCAGCTAGGGTTTTGGTGGCTAGGGTTTGCGATCTGGGGTTTCTCAAGTCGAGGACTTGAGGGGGGTCTTGGGGGTATTTATAGTGGTGGTAGACGACCTAGGTTTGGTCTTATGTCGGGGAACTTGAGTTGGGCTCTAATTCTATTTCGGGTAGTATTAAGACTCTAAATTAGGAAAATACCTAAATGCATGAGTTTTGGCCTGGGCTTCTATCTTAGTACAAGATTAGGCTTCTAGAAACTCTCCTTCAAAATTAGGCTTGAGTCTCCTACATTTGCTCATCATTTCATAGGTTTGACGAGGTCTTGGTAGAATGGCAACACTTAATGGAATCATGAGCTAGCCTTGGGCTTTGGGTTTGAAATTTAGAGTGTGGCTAAATGATGGTTTCTAAGAATTAATGGAATTTTCCTAGAATTTTCCCAAAAGGATTCCTAGGGTTTTGGGTACCTAATTTTAAAATAATTTAAACTAGGGTTTTGTATATAACAATTCGCTTTTATTTATTTTTATGATTTTGAAAATACAAGTGACATACGATAAAATAGAGGATGTCATGACTAGTTAGAATGTGGATATAACGGTCTTGCTGTTAACGAGTATCCAGTTTAAAGTGACTTACAATGTTAGGCATCGTAACAACAAGATGTCCAGCCCATCAAGGTTGAAGAGGTCATATAAATTGTCAAAGCTCACAAATATAAAGTCGTCACCTCTACAAAAGTGACGGTCTTTGTACTGAGAGCAAAAGCTGTTCTCGATACTATGAGTCTTCATATAGTATTTTTGTAGGTCGACATATGTCTGTCCTACTCTTGCTAGCTGATCGTCAGGCATCATGGGTTGGCCACGCTTGTATTTTAGGGGTGGGATAGGGAGGCTATTGGGGATGCACGGAGGTGGCAAGAGGGGGTGCTCACCAAATTGGTAGTTCGGTAGGAGGAGGACAGACACTTCCCAATGATGTAGGGAAGGGAGCAGCCAAAAATTTATGGTGGCGTTAGGCAATTTTGGTGATTTTCTTGCAAAGACAACGCAAGGAGTCTGAATCTGATGCAGGCATGAAGGAGCTCGCGTAGCGGTCCACCGGCTGTCGCCGGTGATCTAGCTCGCTGGCGCAGCCGCGTAGGAAGGAGCGGAGAAGAGCTTGGTCACAGAGCCAGCCTATGCGGGAACAGTGCGCTTTCAGCTCACCCTGACCATTCGAGGTCTGGACTTCTTCCCAGGGCTCTCTGTAGCTTCTCAAATTGTCAGCTCTTTGGGCTCCCGACTTACTGCTTCCTCGTGGATAAGATCTTTCTAGCTTGTTACATCTTTCGCTTGTCCGCGTTTTCGTTTGGATGAAGCTTCTATTGGTTCTTTGCTGTAATCATGTATTGGAGGGGAGGCGAAGGACTTTCAAATTCTCTAGTTATCGCCAACCTCATTTCACTTTGCTGTGTCCAACAAGCATGTTGGTTTTTTTATCTATAAACTTAAATCTTTCAAGTCCAAAGACTTTGAGGTTTACTTCTCCCTTTGGGGCAATGGATGACCAAATAGGAAGCTAGAGTTTGCCAAATGGAAGGAGGAGGAAGATTTGGAATGGGTCCCAGTTCAGAACAGAAAAAGAACCAAATTCCGGCACAATGACAAAGGGTCAGGGGTGTTAAATCCAAATACCTACTCCTCGAACTATTTCACCATCCTAGTCAATCGAGTTTTCACTTGAATCTCGAAAGATTTGGAGGGTAACTCCTCAATTCGTGCCCAAAAATTTGAACCACTTGTTGCTGGTTTGCTTTCTGGGGCCAATTTTTCTCCATTGGGGGTTTCGGCTAGGCACTTCTCTTCTCCAATATTTTCGTTTAATCCACCTCGTTCTTATGCTCAAGCATGTGCTATCAGGGGTGAACTCTATCCCCTTACGTACCCCTAAAAAAGGTTTAATTACCGACACTTCTCTTTCAATATTTTCGTTTAATCGTTCTTTTTTTTGAACTCTATCCCTTAACTCTAATCCTCCTTGAAGACAACCATTTAGAAAGCGCTTGGTTTTTGAGAGATTGGTCTTTCCACGAAAATCTTCTTTTGATATAGGGCAAAAATAAAAGTCAAACAGCTTACTGCCCACCCAACAACATAAGAGTTTAATGCATCACTGCCTTAATTGCCTCAAAACCTCACACTTGCAGGAGAATAGTCTCAATGAGGTGCGCTATCTTCGTTGCTTAAGTGGTCACTTAGCCAAATATTTCCACCTGAATCCCTCTCCCCCAAATTTTCTAGGGTTGCCAGTCTCTGGTCCAGCATGGTTAGGCTTCGTTCGGTCTGGGACCTTCTCTTCTCAAGTCTCTTCCGATAACTGGGCCAAGCTGGACTATGAAGGCTGGTTCGAGCCCATATGTAACTCCACTAAAGGGAAAGAGCCTCTCCTAGTTTCCGAGACGCGGGGGAGACACCACTCTCAATCTCCCCAGTGACTCCCCAGCTTCGTCTCTTTTAGTTCAACTCCAGCCTCTCCATTCTCCGCCTCAGTCCATGTTCTCAAAACTCCAAGAAGCCATGGCGTTGTGTTACATTGCGCCGAAGAGGTATGTTTCAAGGTGGTTCCATCTCCTTCACATTCCAAATCGTCCAGTGAGAGTAACTTCTGTTCATCGTCCTTCGGTTGCTAATCATGAGGATTGGACTATTGTCTCCATTCATCCTCCACCGACGGCGAACCTCCCTTTTGAGCAAATTGAGGCCTTGGTAAGAGCTCTGGTTACTGATGAGAATGATATTGGAGTTCGTGACGTCCAGATTAGTTCTTTAGGGTCTGCTTTGGTCAGATTATACAATGTGAGTGCTCAGGACCTGCTTGTTAGCAGTAGCCCTTTGTTCTTAGGGGAGCAGGAATTTTCTTTCACAGAGCAGAACAAGGGTTTAAACTGGATTGCTCTAAACTTCAATTGAGAATGTTGGCTAATGCTTGTAGGGCATAGATCCCATCTTACTAGAGTGGTCATTGAAGCTAGGGTCATTGATTTAGATCAGATACCCCAGAGTGTTCATATGATAGTGATCCATGGATTTCTTGGAAAGGCTTGGTCTTTCTCGGTTGAAATTACAGCAACCTCTTCCGGGAGGAAGGCCACCTAATGCTCCCATTGTTCCGGACAATGGATTTGTCCCACATCCACATCCACCACCACCACCAACTCTGCTCTATGTTCTGCCAGCTCCTCAGCTTCCAAATGATGAAGGAATCTCGTTTGTTGATTTTCTAAACTATGCTGACAATATGGATCAAGAAGGATGGGCTCCTTGGCCTCAAGAGATACAGAAGAATCAATCACCTCAACCTAAACCCTTGGTTTCGGCTTTGGTTTCAGTGGGATCTTCTCAACTCTCGATGGCGAGTAACCTATTCATGGAAGTGGATCAACAGACTCGGTCAATGTACCAATACAGTTAGATTTAGATCTTCCAATCCCCCAGCCACCAATGGATCAAATTGCTCTTGGAGAACAGGAACAAGATATTGGCAATCAAGTCCTAAATGTTGGTTTGGAGCTCACTGTGTGTCAAGATCCTGAAAGACTGCCAATTGCCTTTGTGACAAATGATTTCAATTTTTGGGTTGACCACTTTGATCCTCTCTTTTAGTTTATTGGCAAGACACATGTAACGATGTCTTCTCCCAGGCCCAATTTTTTCCTATTCTTTGTTGCAATCAGGAAATAAGGCCCAGTTGGCTTTAGAGCTCTCTAACTCCTCTGCATGGCCCATGATCATGTAGGAGACTTTGGGTGTAACTCCTAATCTCCTACTCTTGGTCTGATTCAGGAATCTTTGGATGATCTCTCCAACTCAAAGCAGGTCACTTCTTCTAAGTTTCTAATGGAAGGTGAATTTAGTTCCTATCCTAAATCAGCTGGAAAAGGTAGTAATTTGAAGGAAAAACAGAAGAGAATCACTCCTTTGGTTGAAACAGAAGTAAGTAGGAGTGATAGACTAAAGCAACTTAATAAAGGATTTAAGAAAACAAACTGCCCATCAAAAGGATGCTCTTCTGGCAATCCTTCACTACCATACATTTCTAAATGCACTCTTAGAAATCTTTGCCAAGATTTCTATCATCTTGAAGCTCTGCCTTTATCTGATTATGTACTAAATGCTTCTTTAGTTGAGCTAGATCTGGATCTTAAGGCTGGGAACAAAGTTCCAAAGAGCGTGGACGACGGATTGGAGACTGAAGAAGTGGATCCTCCAGTGCAGAATCAATCTTCTCAATAAGTTTAGATGGATAGCAATAACTTTTGTGATCTCTTTAAGACTGAATGGCTTGTAAAAACTATGGTTCAACCGACAAGTTTTTGGAGAAGTGATACTTGTTGTATTGGTAGTAGGGGGCTTTTGGTCATAAACCCCATCAATTTGTGTGTGGTTATTTTGGTTTTATCTTTTGGTGACTGCAGAAACTCTTGGTTGGTGTCAGCCTTGGATATTAGATCATTGTTGGTCTATTCCTATCATTTTGTTTCTTTATGGATACAAAGCTTAAATGGATGATTCTCAATTGGAACATTAGTCTGCACTCGGATTTTTAGTTAAGAGCTCCGACGGATAAGATCAGAGACTACAGATGCTCCATCTTATGGCTGCAGGAAACTAAGAGAGAACTTTGATATCCATTTTTTGTGAAAATTTTGTCCTCAAAATTTAGATAGCTTTGTGTTTCAACCCTCGAGAGGGGCTTCAGGGGGTCTCCTAGTGGCCTAGGATGGATCTCTTTCTTGGGTCAATTAGTGAGTAGCTCTCATCCTATCGTCATGGTTATTATGATCAGTATAACGAATCAAACTCGATGGACTTTGTTGAATATCTATGGTCCTTAATTGGATGCTCAATTTGGATATTCCCCAAGTGATTTATACCTTCTTACCGGAGCCTTTAACCTTTGCAGAGACTAGTAATAGAAATTTGACATGTGTTCATTCAACTGATACCCTTCTTTTTAATGAGGCCATTAACAAGGCGGGTCTGATTGAGATTCCTCTCAAGGCCAGAAACTACACCTGGTCTAATATGCAGGCTTCCCCTGTTCTGATCAAATTGGAGTGGGTCTTCACCTCTTGTAACTGGACGACAGAATTCCCTAATACTTGAACTACCTCAGATCACGTCCCAATCCTTACCAACATTTCCACTACCATGCCCCGTCCTAACCTTTTTAGATTTGAGAACTTCTGGTTCTCCCAATCTGGATTTAACCAAGTTGTTTTGGATTCTTGGAGTCAGTTGGTCTCCTTTCAGGATCCAGCCAGAACTTTATGGTATAAATTTAACAAACTTTGTGTAGCTCTCATGAATTGTTCAAATGGCCTCAATTCTTTTAAGACAATGATTCACAACTCTGAGTTGATCATTCTTCTTTTGGATTTGATTGAAGAGCTTCAACCCCTATTTGTCCCTAAGAGAAATTCCAGAATCATTTTGAAGTGGCATATCAAAGATATCCTCCGCAAGCAAAACATTTATTGGAAACAATGACGATCAGGTAAATGGGAAACTTTAGTCAGGGCCTCTCACAAATATAGACATAACTTCATCAATATGATAATGGATGATGATGGTATAGAGTTTGTGGATCATAAGGAGAAAGACCAACTTTTGTTCAACTGTTTTAAGTAAAAATTTGTAGCTACGGGTACTCAATAATGCTCTTTAACCTTCAAGATCTTATTCCTCAAGAGCATAATCTGCACTCTCTGGAGTCTCCATTTGAAATAGAAGAAATTGATGGGATTATACGCAATCTCCCTTCAAATAAATCTCTAGGACCAGATGGGTTCAATGGGGACTTTCTCAAAAATGTTGGAGCATATAAAGAAGATTTTTATGCTTTGTGTTAGGGTCTCTTTGAGGGAAGAATCAAAATAAGCATCATTAATAATTCTTATATCACTTTGATTTCAAAGAAACACGGAGAAAGGTTGATCAAGGAATTTTGTCCTATTTCTCTTCTTAATAGTTCAGTCAAACTTCTCACTAAAATTCTTGCAGATCGGCTGGAAACAATCCTTCCCTCTGGTTCACAATAATCAATATGAATTTATTAAAGGAAGCACTATTCAAGACTGTTTGGGTTGAACTTTTGAATATATTCATCAATGCCACAAATCTAGAATAGAAATAGTAATTCTTACAGTTGATTTTGGAAAGGCTTTTGATTCCATTGATCACAATGCTATTCTGAACATTTTGTAAGCTAGATGTTTTGGTCAAAGGTGGATAAGGTGGATTCAATTAATCCTCTCCTCAGCACAATCGTCGGTCCTTCTGAATGGGGTGCCTGGAAAAAGATTTATGTGTCACAAAAGGGTAAAGCAGGCGGACCCTCTCTCCCATCCATTTTGTATTGATTACGGACCTCTTGCAAGAAGTCATCAACATGGCTCTCGAAAGAGGGATTATTCAGTTACCACTTCCCAATCCCTCGAACGCTGAGTTCCCTATTATCAAATATGCTGATGATACTCTTCTTATTGTGCCTGCTTGTCCGAAACAACTTTTCTGTCTTAAGGCAATTCTTCAGAGCTTTGAGTCCTCAACCGGTCTTAAGATCAATTTTAATAAATCCCTTCTTGTTCCGATCAATGTGGCCCAAGAGAAAATGAAAATTATAGCCTTAACCTTTGGATGTAAAGTGGGCACTCTCCCTTCACTTCTCTGGGTCTTCCTCTTGGCAGCACCAAACTCCTGATCAAAGACTTCACCCTATTCTTTCAAGAATAGAACGTCGCCTTGCTAGTTACACCTCTTTTCTGAGTTATGGAGGCAGACTTGTTCTAGTGAATGCTGTCTTCTCTCAATTACCAATGTTTTATATGAGCAGCCTGTTACTCCCCACCAAGGTCATTAATCAGATTGAAGTTTAGATGTAACTGTCTTTGGAGAGGATCAGCTATAAATAGACAAGGTTCTAATCTTTCTAAATGGACTTGGATTTGTCAATCGAAGGAGAATGGGGGATTAGGAGTGATTAATATTCGAAGACAGAATGAAGCCTTACTTCTGAAAAATCTCCATAAATTTTATAACAAGGAAAACATCCCTTGGGTTCAATTATTGTGGTATACATACTATAATACTAGATGTCTGCCTCTTCACAGCTAAGCCAAGGGATCTTTCTGGTCAAAGATATTTTAAAGTTAACCTTGCACTATAAAGGAATGATTTCTTGCATGATAGCTTCCGGCTCTACTGTTCTATTTTGGTCTGACTTGTGGGATCAAAGGATCAGGAATACCTTGTATCCTCATGTTTTCGCCTTTGCTCGAAACATAATTTCTATTGTTAGTAGTGACATTCGGTCTTCCCAATTTTCAGATTTGTTTGATCTTCCACTGTCAGAGTAGGCCTATTCTAAATTTGTTGGCCTACAAGATGAGTTACTTTCACTGCAGTTTGAAGAACATAATGATAAATGAACTTATATCTAGGACTCGGATAATTTCAATGTCTCTAAAGCCTACAAGCATCTCAGTGGTCGAACTGAATCTCAAACATGTATAAATGGCTTTGGAACTCAAACATGATTAAATTAAATTAAATTAAATTAAATGAAATTTTGTTATTTTGTATGACTGTAATGTTTTGTAGTCATTCTTGTGGGGTTTTAAATAGTATGTTTGTAAAATATTTTTTCATAATTTTTTGTCAGCTTAAGCATAAGGTCTTCTACTGTCTTATTGCTAGAAATAGACTAGACACCAGACATTTGCTCCAGCGCAAAAATATGCATCTTCCGAGCTATTCTTGTATTCTTTGCAATGAGGATACTTCAGAAACAACCCTTCATCTTTTTTTCCGGTGCAAGTTTGCTAGAAAATGTTGGTTCACTTCAACTAGATGGGCTCCTCATTTAGATAATCAGGCCAACTCAGTACAAGCCTATTTGGATTTTTTCAAAGAGCACTTCAAGCAACCTTTCTTCATGGATATCTTCATTCTAGTGACTTAAAGCATTTGGAGAATGAGGAATGAGGTCATTTTTAAACAAATCCCTAGATCTTTGACCTCAGTAAGGGTCTTTTATAGACAGGAGCTTTCTAATCTTTTGTTCCGTTGTACTAGAGCTAGTTTCATCTCTGAGCTTCGTTCTTGGCAATGGATGCTTTAGTTATCCCTTGTGTGTAAATATTCTTGTATAGTTGTTTCGCTTCTTATTTTAATCTATTTTCTCTAAGGGTGCTTCGCCCACTGTTCCCTTAAAAAAAAGACAATGCAAGGATGGGCACAAGATTTATCCTAGAGAGTTACCGGTACTAGGAATTAGGGAGAAACTCAACATAGAAGCAAAAAAATAAAAATGGGTTGATTAGGACGGTGATGGCCCTACTACAAAACAACATATCAGTGCCGGTTGGGAACAACCTTTCGTACTAGTTTTTAAACTAGTACACTTCATCCGGGACTGATGTCCAAGGGCATTAATATCGACTCACTCAGCCAATACAGATATAGTGTTAGTACCAGTTGAAGGCCATGGCTCCTTAGTGACCCTAAGGGGCCTATGAGTACCGATTGGTGTCTCCAACCAATACTAATGAGCTATGTCCTGCCACTAGATTCAATCACGTACGCACATATATAATCACAATTAATTAAAGCATAGATAATCAATCATGTACAATTTAACTAAGAATTAATTAGATCACATAACATTTATTAACTAAAATATATTTGTACAATAGCTAGCTAGCCTATATTGTTAGAAGTACACAGACGTATATCATTCATATAAATACCTAATAATAAAGAGAGGTGAGTTTCTTCTTTTCTTCTTTTGTTTCGTCTGTCAACCCCTAGTACCATCCGATCGCGATCGCACGGCACCTCCCCGCAAGGTCACTAGCTGGTAGGCCAATTTTTTTATCTCACTCATAATCATAGCAATCGACCACCACGCCTCCTACCCCCAGAAACCCTAGCCAGCCCCGCCCCGTCCTCGCCTCTCTCTCTCTCCCGTCCTCACCACTCGCCCCTCCTCTCACGCGCGTGAGCAACACCTGCCACCGCCGCCGTCCTATCCACATATCGCCACCACCATCATCATCTCCCCTCCTTGCTTTCTCTTCTCCCGTTCGAGCCTTTGCTCTCCTTCGTCCACCTCCAATTGGCCACAACCAACATTGGCGGGACCGTATCCGGCTGGGAGAAGTGATGGCGGCCTCAGATCTATGCGAGAGGAGCAACGACAAAGGCCTTGTTCGTTTCACTATTAAAGTAAAGTTGAATTTTACTATAGTAGAAATTGAGTGTACTCAGAAAGTGGTCTAATAATTCTAAAAAATAATTAAAAATAGTTTTACAATCTTGAGAAGAACTACTAAAAGTCTCGAAAAAATTAATACAAATTACTACAACATTTAGGCTATATAAAAATAACAAAAGCTGCTACAGTAAATTCAAATCAACTTTACGCTGAAACAAACAAGGATGAAGAGATGGGCAGGGGTCCACCGCTAGGGTTGACCGGGCAAGGCTCCCAACATATATTTACATATTTCCATGCAAAACTTCTAGAAATTTTCAAAATAATAGATTGAATTTGAATTTTAGTTTTTAATTTAAATTAGATTTGAAGTGTTAATTCGATGGCAATATAATAATCATAAATATATTTTTAATTGTAGAATTTGATTTTTCATATTATGAATAAGAGGCATTGTTCGAATTTTTGGGTGTATGGATGCATTTCTTATTAAATGAAATTTTCTTGTGCAGTCGAAATAAGTTTATAAAACTCAAAACACAAGAATTACTATTTTTACAAGATATCCTATAATATAGGGCTTGGGCATCGACGTGGTTGTATAGTATTAAAGTAATAGATATCCTATACTACACCTAGGTGTAGAATAGGATAATTCACGGCGGCGGTTCCGCGTGGCGACGAGGCTTGTGGTGGCTCTGGCGGTTGGGCGGCGAGGAAGACGCGGCTCTCATCGGCGATGAACGACCAGGGCGACGACATGGGTGACTCCCAATCCGCTCCTTTCTCTCTCTCCCCCTCCAGATCTTGCCTTTCCTCCTGCCGGCGGCGCCATATCAACGGGGCGGCTCCTCACGAATCTCCCAGGCGGCGGCTCCCCCACGGATCGCATGGCGGCGGCCCACAACGGTGGGTTTCTTCGTCCGTCCCTCGTCCCCACCCATCCCCACACCTCTCTCTCCCTCCCATCTCCAGCCGCCCCTCCCTCAAACTTATCCAGCACCTCCTCCCCTCAGTCCCTCCCCCTTGCGGCGCGGCTCCGGCAAGCGGTGAGGCGTGCGGCCGCGCTCAGTCGAGGCGCGGTGCTGGAGAAGTCAGGGTAGCCGCCCTGAAGCCAGTGACCTCACCACCGGCCGTCGTCACTCAGATATGGTAAGAACACTGCCATCTCTGGTTGAGCCGGGCAGCGACTAGGTGGGGGGCTCCGCCGTGATGCACCTGGGCTATATCGTTGCCGGAGGAGATTCCACCGCAGGGATCGCTGCTAAAGATCAACGGCATCGATGACCCCAAGAGCCTGCTCGAGGGGCAGATTCTTGATGTAGGCAGTAATTGATTACTGAAGAAGAATGTGGACAGTAATTGAAAGTAATCATTCTATGATGTATTTTATCCTTTTGTACAAATGTAATTTTGAAAGTAATGGAAAGTAATCAATTTAGAATCACAATGTTACTTAACGATGGTATTTCAAATCGGAAAACACAAATCACTGTCACGAGTAAACCATATTGATCACAATTACTTTCAATTACTATCAAATCGCGCGGGGTTCAATTTGAATTTTTCAAAAAAATCAAAATTTACATGGTAACTGAGATCTTGTTTTGTTTGAAAAAAGCAGGGCAATTCAATGGTGGAAAGTAATTGGTCATCGGATCTACGAATCAAAACTTATATAAAAAAACGAGAAAGAAATTTGTTTAAACGGACTTAGTTAAAACTTCCTTGATTTTAGGCACCACTTCCACAATGATTTACTGTCAGGTTCCAAAATCAGTTCATTACAGTTACTATCAATTACCGCTGAACTAGTAGGGATCAACCCATCCCAAAAGGACTAGCGTGGCCTGGTGTAGATTAGCCTAATCTACATCTGGGTGTAGATTAAGGGGTCCCTATATAATTCCAATATATATTTTGTAATCAATGTTATATAACAAGACACTAACAGTCGCTTCTCATCTGCGCCCACGCCGCCTCACAAGCCTCCGCCTCCCGTCACCACGCCGCCTCGACAATCTCTCGCCATCCGATCGCTCATTCAAACAAGATCTCGACTGTTCATATGAAATTAATCTTTAAAAACAAAAAACGGTGAGACACATGCCAATGCGGGTGATTCAGCGAGTTGGCTAGCTAGCGCTGCCTTCACTCTGCAGGCCACGGTTCGATCCCTACTCCAGCCGTGGCCTCCAATTTTTTTCCCACGAGCGCAGCATTTGGCGCACCAACGGTGCATTGCCTTGGCTAGTTAATTACATAGGGTTAGAGTGTAGTATTAAGCTGCATGCCCTAACAAATTCTCCCAAAAGACTAAGCTTTTGGGGAATGGTGGTCAATTAACCTATACTTTTGAACACTCCCCCTTACGTGGAGCTTCAGGCATCAACACGTGCAAAATAGGAGCGAACGACAATTGCTTCTAAACCAAAACTCGAACTCGAGACCTCTGGCTCTGATACCAGTGGCGTAGCTAGGATTTTAGGTTAGGTTGTGCCAGTTTATCACGGCTGACTTCAATCAAAGGTAGTGCTACTATATACAAATGGTGTAAAGATAAAATTTTCTTACATTTTATCAAGGGAGAATTGAGCTGGTGACACCGAAAGATTAGTCGGACTCAGTTCTAGCACGGAAGAAACTCCGTTATCGTATCTAGCACTGAACGGTGTCGCCGTTACTCGTTTTTAGCACTCCGTTACCCCTGGTGTTAGATGGAGCCGTTAGTGTCTCGCTGACACATGGGCCCCACCTCTTTTCCTGTCTTCTTCCTCCTCTCCTCTCTCTCTCTCTCTCTCTCTCTCTCTCTCTCTCTCTCCCGATTCTCGTCTCTCGGCTCACATCTGAAGAAAGGGGAGGGGGAGGCGTGCGGGTCCACGCCACGGCGGCCGCCACCGCCGCCGCACCTCCTCCACCTCGCCGCTGCCGCCGCCGGACGTCCTCGCCGCGCCGCCCGTCGTCAACGCCGCCGATCGTGGAGCCATCGCTGCCTGCCGCCGCTTCTCCGTCTTGGCTCGTCCCCAACCGAGCTAGTGCTTCCGACCCACTGCTTTGCCCTTTGCGCCAATTGGCTCAAGAACGAGCTCATCACCCGCCGCTTAGCGCCGCCGACGCCTCTCCAGACGAAATCTCGTGCGCCGCCGCCAATCGAAGCTCGAGGACTCCTCTCCATGTCGCCTCACTTTTTCCTCAGAGATCCGCCGCGATCGCCAGATCGCCGCCTTTGCTGCTTCTCCTGCCGCCTCCTCGCTCCTCGCTCCCTTCTCCTTTGAGCCAAGTCAAGAGTGGAGAGAGAAAGAAGGGACCCTCTGCGAGGAGACAAACTAACGAGGTTAACAATTCCACCGTGACGGAGTGCTAGAAATGGGTAATGGAGGCACGTTTTAGTGCTACATAAATGTACCATTAGGCTTCGATGCTAGAAATGAAGCCGAGTGATCTTTCGGTGCCACTAGCTTAATTTTCCCTTTTATTAATGCAACCAAAAACTCTAGAGCTAAACAAACAAATGATAGTTTTGTCAATTCAGTAACAACTCAAAATATGAGTCTGCTGGATGCTTATACCTTAGGTTAGTTGTATGGACTAGAGAGTGATAGATGGGTCAATGGATATTTGCTTGGGCCATGGCCCAATGTGCCAACATGCTAGCTACCCCCTATATGATACCATATTAAGTTGCATGGTGTCTACACTAGAACTACCCACCCTTACGTGCATGATTTTGAATTGTTCACACTTTCCCATTTTTAGGCTTTTTGGTGAATTAGTTAGGACATGCAGCTTAACACTTTTCAACACCCACCAAGTTGAATGAAGTAGATGAGATGAGACAATGCATATGGACAGAAGACAGGATGTCCGGCTCCCATGGTCCTCTTGAATAAAAATAAGATGCAGACATGCAGTAAAGGGATGACTTGGAATCTTGTATCGCGTGGTCCTCTAGAATAAGTTGTAGCGTTTTTGCTTATTTATATTTTTTTTTTGTGTGCTTGTTTCTTTTATTTATTTTAGCCGATTAGTAGTGTATGCTATAGCAGTTTTTTCCTAGACGTGCAGACATTGAAGCTCCCATCTAAAAATGTATCAAAACGAACATCAACATTTTTCTAAACGCATGCATGCAGGTGAGATTTTTTCCAATGATACCGCATCCTCTCTGGCCGTTCCCTAGGAAATTTTAGGTTGCACAATGTAGCATACATATCTACAATAACGCTAGTATGAAATTGTAGGTAGCAAAAAGTAGATATATTTTGTCGGAATAATAGCACTTATATCCTGATCAACGACAATATCTGTCTAGCTTTGGCAAGACGCAGCTACAGGAGACCCAGGAGCGGGTAGTTCTTCCTTTTTCCGCCCAACTCTTTGATCTTAATCTTAAGAATACTAGTTCTAAGAACGAGTGATTGCCCTTCTCCGACCCTTACTGGCCAACCGTACTATCTTAGTTAACCAAAAATTTCGATAATAATTTTGTAAGAGCTTCTTCTTCTAGCCTGCCCAAAAATAAAACTAGAAACTAACGCCTATGTAACACGAGCAATAATAAAATAGGAGGGAGTTCAGTATATGCAATTGTTGGGTGATTTTTTCGGGATGTCATTAGGTGCTATGCTTTGGTTAATTTTGTTCTCTCATTTTGATAATAACCACTAGATATCGGTTTTCTACAATAATATTATATAGTGAAAAATATAGATATATATCAGTAGATTCTTTCCGGCTGCAATGATGTAGAGCTATCCAAAAGGGAGATATAGATATATATATACACTAGTTTAATTATGTATACAAAGCTTCAAACAGTCTCCTCTTTGATAGCTATGAGTGAGCAAGGTGGTCCGCCTGTTTGCGCGCTGCTAGATTTGTGTCAGCATATAGAATTTATCTCAAACTAATAAATTTTTTTAGCATAATCTTCAACTCATATCTATCTCTGATATATCATATCAGATTTAGTGTTTAACTCTAATATATTAGATCGATCAGATTTGGTGCCAACAATTGAACGGTTATATGATTTGGTGGCTATTGATCGGATGGTGGAGAATTTTCGAACGACGTGTCGCATTGTGGTGTTTCCGTTTTTCTCCACTTTAACAAGGACGTATTATAACCTATTATAATTTATGTCTATGATTGCTCTATTGCGCTCGATCACATATCACATGAAAAATCAATAATAGGGAAGAAATTAAGTGGCTTAGTCTTTTTTTCTTTTGCCTTTGATGTCCATGCAGTTGGGGCAAGGCGTAGGTCACGGACGTGTTTTTCTTTTTTTCTAGTCACACGCAGTTGGGGTGAGGCGTAGGTCATAGGCATGTTTTTTTAGGACGGATGACGCGTGTTGATTTGAGTCTAGACGGATGATTGGGTTTTAAGTGGAGTGACAAAGGAAGTAATTTAATTTAAGCAAAGTTTAAGTGATCCAAATCACAATTATGGTCCTTTGATGAAGGGAATGGACAGATGAAATTTATAACTGGATCTAAGTCAGGCTCAAGATATACTATATATTTAGATACATCATTGGGAACCATGTCTAGATATGTATCTATAATTTTCATTACTGTATATATGAAATATATAATTGTTGAAAATCGACATCCGTAACCTCGAGGCAAGATAAACAATATATCTACGAGCCCCGCGCTCTATTTATTCGGCGAATGCCGTAGCTACTCCACCAGAGCAACTAGCCATGGCGAAGCAACTCCTCCTCATGGCTGCAGCCTGCATTCTTCTCGCCGCCGCAGCCGCGGCGGCAGCAGTGCCCTCCGCCGCTGTCATCTCGGCGAACTCGACGGCGGCGGCGACGCCACAGCAAACGGCGTACGACGCAGTGGAGTCGTACGGCTTCCCCCGCGGCATCCTCCCGACGGGCGTGCGCCACCACAGCTTCGAGCGGAACGGCGCCTTCGAGGTGAAGCTCACGTCGGCGTGCAGGGTCTCCCTTGGACGAGACGTACGCGCTCCGCTACGACTCCCTCGTCTCCGGCAGCATCCGCGAGTGGTTCATGAGCAGGCTCACCGGCGTCGCGCTGGAGGTGACCAGGAGCGTCGAGGCGACGTCGACCATGAGAGTTAACACGATCCGGCGAGTCGACGACAACCTCAGGTTCCAAGGTGACGCCGGCTCCAAATCGTTCGGGGTAGGTAAATTCTCCGTCAGCCCCAGATGCACGGCCTGACGAGACGAGGGACGCCGCCGCGTCCATGTGTTCTTGCTGCTTTCTGTTGTAATCGTTGGATACTGTCACTGTGATCCGATGATGTATTGTCGCTTCATCTCCGGAGAGAACTTTTTAAAATAAAAATGTGATTCAAATTTGGTGTCCCACTGTTCAAACCAGTGCTCCTCGCTCCAAATTAACAACTTAGGGAAGTTACACTTACACCCAGCCAGAGATGTTGAAAACATTTAGTGGTTTGCTATTGGGCGTAGCCCATTAATTCTCTCCATCCTTCGTAGGCATGAAAACGGTTTGGAACCGGATCGGATAAAGACAAAACCAGATCTATCTATATATCTATATATATGAATGAATGAATCATGTAAAATCGCTCATCTACGTATGCTATACAATATATACGTATATATATGACGTATACAAATGGATCTTGTACTTCAATTGGAACCCTGCAATTAATGTGCCGTGAGAGATCGCTCGTGTACATATGTTATACAATGTATACGTGTATAAATGAATCATGTAAAATCGCTCATCTACATATGCTATACAATATAGGCAACATATCTAGTGCTAATGACCATTAGGTGCTAATATTTTAACATTAAATCTAAACCATTAAATCCATGATTGATGGTTCGGATATGGAGAGATGAAAACCCCATTAATTACCTCATCTTTCCCTTAAATGCTTTCACACAACCTCCTTAACTTTTTAAGTGGAAAAGAACTTCCACCTCTCTATGTCTAAACCATGCATCATAGATTTAATAGTCCATATTTGATATTAACATATTAGCACCTAATGGATATTAGCACTAGATATGTTGCCTACAATATATACGTATATATATGATGTATACAAATGGATCATGTACTTCAATTGGAACCCTGCAATTAATGTGTGCCGGGAGAGATCGCTCGTGTACATATGTTATACAATGTATACGTGTATATATGATATATGAATGGACCTTGTACTTTAATCGGATCCCTGCAATTAATGCGTACATATATGCTCTTCACGTCTGCAAGTACATACCGATATACAGCCAGGGTTGCGCTTGTCATCGGAGCCAAGGAATAAGATGAGGATATTCAGGCCATGGCAGCGCCATGGCGGCCCGCTTAATTAGCCAGCAACCTCTCGTCCTTTCAAAGGGCGACAGGCCAGTGTCGACGAGGTGATAGCTGGTCATATCGCCTTCCCAAGTGGCAATCGTCCCTTGAAGGGACAACAAGAAGCTAGATTTGTTTATTCTCTAGACATAAATACATTTTTGTTTAAAAGAGAAGAAATAAATATAAAAATCATAAAAATTACACAATGAACTACGTAAACAAAACTCAAATATTGTTAATTGTTTCACATATATATAAAAGCAAATATTCCCGCAATTATTTAGGGATGTTTCAAACCAAATGAGCAATGTTTCACATAAGAAACAAGCAATAAAACAAGATAAATGCTGGCAAAATATGAAAGAATTATCAATGAATTAAATATGGGGAAGTACTGGTGGGTGCTAAATAATAATGAAGCATGGGTGGAGTACCGATGAAACATAGTTGAAGAGATGTTTCCTCGGTTTTTAAAAAATTTCTCATATAAGCAAATATTACTCAAAAGCAAAGATATATATGTTCGAACAAAGCAAAATCAATATTTTACCAAAGTAAACCAAATGTTTCCCAAAGAAATTATATATTGCACTTCCTTTCTCCACGTCACAACAATATTTAATTTGGTCCACCACAATCTGTTAGCAACCTAGTTGACCCAGTGTTGTAATATCTATATCTCCCGTTTTGGATATTTATACGTCACTGCAGTCCTGAAGAAACTCTCTCTATATGTACACACTTACACACACATGATTGGAATGGGACTATAACACGGTTAAAATTCGTGCACATAAAATAGATACATACACAATAACACGGTATGAAGCATAGGTATTATGGAGCAACAAATATGTACACACATACACATACGTACACGTGCACGTGCATTTATTTTTCATATGTACACATGATTATGGAAAACCGAAATCGAAAACAACCGGGCTAGAAAAATAATACTCCATATCTACAAGCCTCGGGATCCTATTTATTTGGCCTATGCTCTACCCGGTAGACCAAAGCACTAGACACATGGCCAAGCAGCTCCTCTTGGCGGCAGCCTGCTGCACTCTTCTCACGGCCGCTGCCGCCGCCGCCGCGGCGCTGCCCTCCCCAGCTCTCACCTCGGCGAACTCGACGGCGGTGGCGGCGCCGCAGCGATTGGCGTACGACATGATCGAGTCATAAGGTTTCCCCGTGGCTTCCTCCCGGCCGCCGTAGTGCGCCGCTAAACGCTCGACCGGAACGGCTCCTTCCAGGTGATCCTGACGAGGAGCTGCAGGTTCCGGGTGGACCGGACGTACGCGCTCCACTACAGCAGCCCCGTCGCCGGCAGCATCAGCGTCAGGTCCATGAGCGGGCTCGCCGGCGTTCAGCTGGAGGTGAGCAGGAGCGTGGAGGCGAGGGCGAGCATGGCGATCGACAGGGTCGACCGGTACGGCGACCAGCTCAGGTTCCAGGGCTACGCCGGCGTCAAGACGTTCGGGGTGGAGAAATTCGCCGTCAGCCCCAGCTGCCAATGATGATGTAGTTGCCATGCCAACTCAATGGTCATGCCAATCCATGGCATGACCAATTTGGAGCAAATTCTTTGTGTTTGGATGGTAGCATAAAATTTGGCTAACGAAAAATAAAAAATTCAGAAAATTGAAAAAAATAGAAAAGTATTTAAAATGGATTGATTAGGATTTTAGATGAATTATAAAATTTATTATACACAATTTGGACTCTACATGAAAAAGATATAAAATTAAGAAAATTAAATGGAGAAAAATGAACTGCACAACGAAGTGCTAGCAGCCCTGGCTGTTCCAGATGCTATCTCTGCGCGTGCGGCCAGCAGCGATGCGAGGGCACGCCAATGCAATGGCGGCTGATTTCTTCGCTTATTGCCAACGCGCGCCATGCCGTAGTATAAAATCGCTGGTCACATCGGATTGGCACGCCGTGCCAATGCAAGGTGTCGAACCAAATGCGCACCAATGCGTGAGGGCACGCCCTGGATTGGCATGGCGCCCCACGGCTTCAATCCAAACGGGCCCTTCATCCGTGGGCAATCGCTCGATTCTATGCAGAAATAAAAATTCCAGATTTGTTTGGCTGCAATTAATCGCTCGATGCTCGATTCTGCCGGTTCGTAACAAGGAGTATGAGTAGCTTTTGAACTGATCAACCGACAAACAAACGTGTCAGATTTAAAATTGTCACAAAATAGATCATTTGTGGCCATATGCGTCGATCTATGGATAGAACCGGTACACATGAGAATTCTTAAAAACACCATTTGGAGGAATAAAAATTGATGAAAAATGTAAAAGAATTTCCAAACTGAAATCTCTACCCCTAATTTTCTCACAACATATATGCATCATCTATCCTAACCTCACAATTCTAGCCATCCCACCCTATTTCATTTATAATTTGAATAGGATTTACATACTTTTCACCTTTATTTTTAATATCTGTCTGCAATATTTTTTTTGAAAGAGGGGCGTGAGAACTGCCGACCTATTTCATTGAAAAGCATAAAAAATAAAAAATCCGTGCAAACATGGCGTACAACCACAACGCTCCGCTGCAACCCTGACCAAAACCAGACACACCTCCGATCACCGTCGGGAACACCACCTAGAGGGAAAGCAGCCCCACCGCAGTCCACTAGGCCAACGGTCGAACAAGAAGGAGAGATACAGGAGAGAGAGAAGGGAAGACACCACCAACACTCATGCAGAGATGAACGACTCTTGAAACAGCAGAGCAAGCGAAAGCCCATAGCGCAAGATGGCGACCACAACGCCTCCAACAAGGTAAACAACGAGGAGAACCCGCCGCCGTCGCAAGACCTATAGGGTTTTCACCTAGAGCAGGGGAATGTCTGAAAGTGATGCCTCCAAGGAGTGAAAAACACCAAAGGTGACACCAACACCAGCCCAAAAGGGTAGGGCTTTCACCCAAGACCAGCCCTACTAGCACATAAGGCAGTGGCCGTCGAAGGTTGAAAGCACCATAAGAACCGAGCCGCTAGCCGAAGATGAAGAGCTAGGAAAAGCAAACAAACGCCGCTCCTCAACGCGGAAGATACTGCCCACGCCACCCGACCCCTCGAAGAAAGGGAGGGTCAAGACGCCGGGACAAGACCAAGTCAAGAGGCAGAAAACGGGATGCCGCCGGGGAAAGGTCGTCAGCCAACACCGCCGGAGAGGGGCCACCATGCCGAGTGACCAGCGCACCAAAAGCGAAGGAGACCAGACGCCACGCCACCTATACGGTCTGAGACGAGCCTCGTCACCAACTAGGGTCACCATGTCACCGAAGGATAGGCAATGGTCCACCACGCCACCACGAGAGGAGCTGAGTGGCCGCCGGACACAAGCCCCTAGAGCCCACCTGCTCCGACCACTTCGGCCAGCCATCGAAGCTGACCCCCCCAAGCGGCCTCTACCGAGACGGGCTCAGCGGGAGGGGGAAGAAGCAAAAGAAGCCGGTGCCAAGCAATGCCGAGCTACGAGGCCACCTGACACACACCCCTAGAGCACACCCACTTCGACTGCTTCGGCCAACACATTACCCAATCCGGGCCTCCTGCTCGTGGACTCGGCCTCTCGCAGAGCGGTTCCCCCAGGCGGTCTCCGCCAAGTCGGGCCCCAGAAGAAGGGGAGGAAGAAGGAAGAGGGAAAGCCGGCGCCGAGCTCCACCACTGTGCGTGAAGGTGGGAATGAAGAAGGATGGAAGCGAACGGCGCCCCGACGGACTACCAAAGTCGCGAACAACGGAGCACAACCAATCGAATAACCAACGGACTCGGAAGAGATCGGCAGGGCCACCGGGTCCCTCACAAGGAGGGGAGGGACAAGGCAGCAAAGTCGGGACCAAGAATGTAGGAGGCGGACGGCGTGGGCTCCTCACCATCTACCGCAAACCGTCCCCCCCACACCCCCGCTCCGACAGCCGCCACACGGCGCTGACCAGACCAGTCCCGACAGCTGTCGCACCGCAATCGAGGATGGGAGAGGAACCGCCGCCTGCGGTCAAGGAAGAAAGGGGGGCGGCGCCACCTCCTCTGCCGCCTGCGCTGCACTAGGGAGGAGGAGCCTCGAGCGCCACTGCTGAGGAGGTGAGGAGGCGCCGCACCCGCCAGATCTAGCGGGTGAGGAGCACCGGGTGCCGCCGGATTTGGCGGGGAAAATACAGGGTGCCGAGGAAGGGCTGCGCGGCGCCGCGTAGCAGAAGGTAAAGGCCGGACTCCGGGAGGCTCTGCTGGAGCAATCGAGCGCCGACGGTGGAACAACATAGAGCACGTCGGCGAAGGGGCCGACCCTAGATATGGGAGGGAGCAGGAGGAAAAAGGGGGGCACCGCCTCCAAGACGGCCACCGCCGCTGCTGGCAAAGCATCGCAGCCTCGCCGCCCCGACGCCATCGGGTCATCCGCCGCCGGCCACCAACGCAGAAGGGAGCAGACGAGGGAGAAGAAGAGGAAGGCCCCGTCTCGTTTCTCCCGTTGGGGGGTTGGCACCGGCGGGGGAGCGGGCGCCGTGTGGCCTACCGGCGGCGGGCGCCGCCGCCGCCAGGGGCAGCTAGGGTTGGAGGGTTGGAGGGGGGTCACCTGGAGGTGATCGGATTTATGGCACCTTCTGCAATTTTTTTATGTAGGAAATAGTCTAATTCACCCCTCAATTAAATGGATAAGACTCCTTTTATGTACGAAGAAGTACACTTAACACTAGCCTAAAAGACTAGGTGTATATACGTCTCCCAGTACTTCAAGTACTACAAATAACTCTTAGATGGTTTTAAGTGTGGTTTTGCTGTGTTGGATTTCCATGTGGAGGCATAGTTATTAAAACTGACTAGAACAGCGGCTGAACTAAAAGAACAGAACCAGACTCCACAAAAGACTCCTTTTGCTTCACGGATCGTTCAAGCAATCGAATCAGGGTGGTGGTTATTGCTGCAAACACTAGTACTTTCTTTTTGTTAAAAGAACTTTTAAAAATATGGCCCATAAATTAATCCCTATTTTTTCTTCTTCCTCTCTCCCTTCTGTCTTCCATTGCCAGCTCCGCCAAGCGCGTGGCAAGACCTACAATGGCCGTGCGCAGGTCTGGAGCACTGTAGACGACGATGGGCCACATAGAGATCTCTTTGTCTCCTATAGAATCCTAGCCCAGTGCTTCCAGACTCTAACCATTGGGGAGCGGGGCAACGCCCAAAGAACCACAACCGGTAGGCTAAGCGCACCGAGAAAGAACCGTCTTGTGAGAAGCGCCAAGCGCGCTGGTCCAGCTCGCCCTCGGAGAGGGTGATGCGGGATAATCTGGCGAGTAGCAAAAAGAGCTTGGGGACCATCTGTGGCAGCATGTTCCTTCCAAGGTCGAGAAGCCAGTTGTTGTTGGATAGAACGTCTTGGACTGATTTGGTTCTCTTGGTCTTGGCCGCGAAGAGCTGGGGAGCTAAATCCTTGGGGGCGCAACCAGAGAGCTAGCGATGTTCCCAAAAGGACAGGGATGAGCCACTATGCAGGGCTATAGAGGAGCCCAAGCGTAGAAGGTTTGAGTCCGACTGGGGAGGACGGGCCAGCAGACCAGTCTAGGGGGTGGGAGTAGGAGTCTTCCTCAACCAAAGCCAGCGAGTTCGGAGCGCTCTGGCGAAGTGGCTAAGGTCGAGGACCCTAAGGCCCCCGAGGGATGTGGGGGAGCAGACGATGCACCAGTTTGCACGACAGTGACCCCCCGTCATGGAGTCGGAGCCCCGCCAGAGCCATGCTCTTCTGATTTGATCAATCTTTTAGAAGATGGCCTTTGGTGGACGGAGGACGGATAGAATGTAGGATGGCATGGCCGAAAGGACTGCCTTGAGCATGGTGAGTGTGCCACCTTTGGACATGAGGGGTCCACGCCAACCGGCTAGCCGATTATGGATGTTGTCCACAAGCGGTTGGAAATGCACGCGGCGAAGATGTTTGATGGATAGGGGAAAACCGATAGGCTTCTCGTCGCATGAGCAGGGGCGCGGCGCGACATCGGCGTAGGGGCGGGGGCGTGTCACGGCGTTGGTGCACCGCAGGGGCATGGCTTGGTCGCGGCGTCGGCGTGGCCCAACTCAGCGCAGGCGCAGGGCAGGGCGCGGCGTTGGCACCTAAAGGGGCAGGGCACGGCGTCGGCGAATTGGCGTAAGGGCAGGCGTGCAGGGGCAGTAGGCGACGATGGTGGCGGCGGCTCGACGCAGGGGTAGGACCACATGGGAGGTAGGGGATGGGGAGCAACTAACCCTTGGAGGCTAGGACAAGCTACTGCTGCTTGCTGATTAGTGGTTGTATGGGCGCTGGGTTGGGCATTGGTCTTATGGACCGAAATATCCAGGGGGAATCGGGGAACCACTACAGGAATCGCGACTACTCTCGACGGCTTATACCGTCGACACTGATAAAAAAACCGACGACAAAAGCCTATGTCGTAAGCCAGCCGACGACAAACATCCGCCGACAAACGCTCGAAGACACAGAAATCTATGTCGACGGCCCAACATAAAACCGCCCACAAACTTAATTTCCAGGCTAGGCCTTTGGTGACGACCTTTGTCGGCGACTTTATCAGCCGCCGACACAAGATCTCCTTGACGGCAGACGGCGCTCTGCTGTGTGGGCCCCATAGGTCAATCCTGACAAGCCACGTGACAAATATTTGTCCGTGGCTTATTATAAGACCAACGACACAGATCCTGCTTCCTGGCAGCCATCTAGACGACCTTTGTCGTCGGCCGTGTTACAGGCCGCCGACATAAATAGTTGGCCAGGAAAAAGATTGCTGGTAATTCATTTAAAATCTCAATTTAAACATGCAATAAAACCCAATTCCCAATACAATTATATTCCTCAATTCCCCTCAACATATCCAGACATAATTTACTGATCCACACCACAATTTTGAGCATATTCACACAATCACATAGCTTCAAATCCACAAATTGTCGATAATAACCCAAAACATCATAATCCAAGTCCAAAAGTCCATATAAACATATATAAATGTCACACGAGCAGTTGAAACTCACAAATTGTTCTTAGTGACAAACAAAAATAAAAAAGTACATTAATGGTTCTGCGAACCATCAAAATGGTCGGCGAAGAACCCCTCGGCGATATGCTCAGCGGCCGTCTGAGTGGCAATGGAATCAGCCCCCTGTGGAGTATTTGCCGCATCCACGGGAGCAGCTGAGGCACACACCTGCAAAATTGGACGAAATCACAATTACTCCCGCGTTGTGAAAACTAGAAAAATGTTGTGAAAACTAGAAAAATGAATTACCCCAGGAGAAGGCGCCGGTGTAGGGGGAAAGTGTAACCATGGGATTGAGGCAGGCGGGAAAGGGCTGGGACCGGCTGTGGGAGTCGCTGGGGCCACCGAGGTCTACGTGAAGACGTTATTCGGCGGAGCTGGCAGATGGGGCGCCTGACTAGATGATCAATCCCCCTGGAATCTCTGTGGATATAGCATATATTAGAATGTGAAACATGCATGTCAGTACAACTATTTAACTACATTTAATTACTTGATACATGAATTGATACATCATGTAATTCTGATTCTAGATTGCCTCCAGGAGCTTCAAGTCCTCCTGTCTCTCCGCCCGCCTCCGCTGCTCTTTCGCCTCGTGTTGTGCCTTCCACCTTTGCTCTTCTGCCTGCCATCGTGCCTCGTCTGCCTGCCTCTGTGCCTGAAGCTCCTCGATCAGCTTCTTCTGGGTTTCCACCTGGGCACGTGAGGACGAGGCGGCCTGTTGTCAATGTGCCTTGGCCTGCCCTCTCAAAGTGTCATGGGCAGCAAAGAGTCCATGCCGTGGATCGAAGCTCGCCGAACTCATCGTAGATGAGCTGTGTGTCCAATTGCATGTTCAAGGGATCGCACTCTTCACCGTGTTTCTCCTTCACGGCAGCACAATATGTATCCTAAGAAACAAAATAGATATATAGTGTGTTATATAGTTTAAACCAGCGATGGCACATGTAAAAAAGCAAAGATGAACAATTAACTTACAATCTTCTCCCGGCTACGGAAAGCATCGGTGGTTGTGTGCCATCCGGTAGGACACGGGGGTGTGTGCACGGCTCCACATGGCCCAGGAATTATAACAGAAAGGAACATGTACTCTTCATTCATGCAGAGATGAGGCGGAAGGTTGTACGGGATAGCAAATACCGGCCAGCACGAGTACGGGTGCGCAGTCATATTGAATGGCGTGAACCCATCGGTGGAAAGACCGATGCATACATTTCTGAGCTAAACTGCAAATTCAGGATGTTGTTGATCAAAGTACCTCCAAGCTTCAGCATCTGAATGATGAGTCATCAAACCCTCATTTCTACGTTTGCCCTCTTTATGCCACCTCATGTGTCTGGCCGTGCTCCTTGACATGTACAGTGGTTGCAGGCGTTGAGTGATTGGAAAGAAGCGGTAAGTTTTCTTTGCCAACTTCGTCTGTCTCAAAATACCATCTCGTCCATAAACTTCCACGTACCGACTTTTATTGCAATGTTTACAATGAGTCGACCCAGAATCATCCTTCCAGGACAATAGTATATTCTCTCGCAGGACATGCCTAACACGTTAAGAAGTTTTTTCGACTCTTTAAAGATTCAGAGTCATCTTGTGCCCATTCGGAAGTAGGTTATCTAGCAGTTTACAAAGGTCGTTGAAGCAATTCCCCGATAGGTTATACTTGGTTTTAACCGCCATTAGACGTGAAACTGCCGAGAGCACGGTAACATTGGTATGGTCATGTAGCAGGCAACTTGGCAGAATCAAGTAGATTTTCAAATTGTTGGGCAAGTGGTTCGACCTCTTCCTCCGGGGAGAGATCATAAGCCCGAGCCACATCCTCCGTGAGCTCGTCCAATCTGTCCATTTCTACTTCATCGTAGCCCTCCCCAAAATGCATAGGGCTACACACTCTGACCAGACGCTTCCTCTCCCCATGATGTACCCATGCAAAGTAATTTGGTCCGAAACCATATTTCAAGAGGTGTTTACTAATGTCCCTCCTGTTACCTTTCTCCATGTTCGAGCACAAAATGCAAGGGCACAAAATTTCTAAAAGCATCTTCAACAAATGCCCTAGTCTTCTCTATCCACTCTTCCGTGTGACGTCCAGATTTCATCCAGCCATCATACATCCACTGTCGGTCTTCCATCGCCTACTTCATAACGTAAATTCAAAAAACGAAATTACAAGTTTAGACCGTTCAAGTCTAGCTAAATAGGAGGGCTTACCCACCCACGGATGTACGTTTAAGTATGGTGGCTGAGACACAGAGGTGCACGGGTCGAAATTCCGGTAGCATAACCCTGCAGTTCTCCTAGTGCAACGACGGGTACGACGTACCACTTATGTTATGTACTAGGAGAACGACAAGGTCATGCTGCCGAAATTTCAACCGGTAACCTCCGTGTCGCAGCCACTGTACTTAAACGTACATCCATGGGCTGTCCAAAACATGGACAGCTCGGAGCACACCCGCTTTCATAATGGACCCAACGAATCACCGTCCGAGTTCATTATGAAAATGTGCACGTGTGCACCGAACGGGTATGACTATGGCTCGATTCATTTTTTAATTATATTCAAAATACGTGTAGCTAAATACATCTAATAATACCGTCCGGTTAGCAACACGCGGACGCAACATTTCTTAATAATTACATGTATCACTAATTAATTACATCTAATAATATCGTCGGTTAAACAAACACCGATCACACAGGTTCAACATTTTAAAAAAATACACAACCATACCACGGGTGCGGACGAGGACGTCCACGCGGAGGAAGGGAGGACAAAGATTGGGCTGCCCCTGCTCGAGGGCGAGGGCGCTGTGGCTCGAGGGGGTGAGGGGGGAGCAAGTCCAAGAGGATCGGGCGGCGGCTTGGGCTTGCGGGCGGCTCGGGGCTGGCTTGCACAATGACGGGCGGCGGCTCGAGGCGGCGAAAGCGGCGGCTCGGCTTGTGGCGGGCGGGGGCGGCCGACGGCGGCAGGTGGAAGGCGGGAGGGCGCTGGAGGCGCTGGGCGGCGGGGCGAGGCGCTGGCGGCGTGGGCGGCGTCGGCGGCGCTGGTGGCGGCTCTGGTGGCGGGCGGGAGGCGGCGGGGGGGCGGCGCCTGAGGCGGGGAGGAGGCGGCGGCGGTTTGCACAAGATCTTGTGGCCACAGCAAGCCCATGCGCTAGGTCTGGGGACTTAGCGCATGGGCCCTCTTATCTACGGTTGGGATATCGGTCCCAAGTCAACTAAGGTTCTTGAGAAAGGGAGATAGAAAACACTGTCGAGCAGGGCAAGCAGCGATCAACGAGCAACAGGGAGACATAGGGTTTTTATCGTGGTTCGGGCCTCTCAGGGGAGATAATAGCCCTACGTCCAGCCTTTCTTTATATCAAAGAGGATTACAAGGTGGAAACTCGACGAGACGAACAGGTCTCGGCGAGATTATGGGTGTACAGGGAGTAATGTGCGAAATACAAAGTCTCTTGGCCCGGTATCAGGTGCCTTCAACATGCCTTAGAGGCCCTGTTTATATAGTGTGGAGCAACCGACCTACCGAGGGATAATCGGGCCGGGCTGACCACGAGATCGTAACGAACTCGATCATGCCAAATACATCCCGAGGTAGATAAGGCATACTCCAATTCTTGAGGATCACGACGTCTGCTCCAATCCGGGAAACCAACGTCCGAGTCTTCACGTAGCCGTGCAGAACTCTTGTTCGAGTCGGAATCAAACACAATTCCTAGGCCATTACGCACCGCGCCCAGAAGCTATTCCAGAAACCTGCATGGGCACGATGAACTTATAGGAGCTGGGCCCTAGTAGGCTATTCAAATAGACCGTCAGGGAGTGGGCCATGGCAATGGGCCATGATTTTATCTCCGACAGCTAGTCCCCGAGACTCAAGTGGAAGGACTCACTAGAGTGGGATTTTCCTCTTGAGACTCTAAGTCATGAAGAGGGTAATTTTCCTGCTACAATGACGCGCAACAGGAGACCGAACAGGTTATGGTTCAACCGAACAAGACTTGTTCGGGACCGAACAAAACCGCTCGGTGCCGAGCAACTCTGTTGCGTCGAACAGGGAACGACATCTGTCCGAGCAGAATACCCAGCCTTAAGTGAGATGAATCATCTCCTTGAGGCTGAATGTCATCAAGGAGGGATTGGATTCTTGGTAGTGAAGAGCGTACCACCGTATCCGGTAAGATCAGATCTTTCGGGAGAATGAACATAGCAAGTCAAGAGATGGACTCTTGTTGCTGCATCCAGGTATGAAGATACCAAGGAAAGTATGAACGAAAATAGGGAAACCACCTCTCGGGCTAGAGCTTGCCCGAGGAAATAAAGATTGCGCTCTCGAGCGAATGTCGTGCGTAGGAGCGACGGTGACCCAGTCGTCGAGCATAGAGCTTGTCAAAGGAACCAGGTAAAGAGATCCAGTCCCCGAGCACGGAGCTCGTTAAAGGGACCAGAAAGTGCGACCAGGCGAAGAGCTGCCCGGCGCGAGGTGATCCAGTCCCCGAGCACGGAGCTCGTTAAAGGGACCAGAAAGTGCGACCAGGCGAAGAGCTGCCCGGCGCGAGGTGATCTAGTCCCCGAGCACGGAGCTCGTCGCGGGGACCAGACGCGCGCTCCGGACGAAGAGCCGCCCGGTGAGAGGTGATCCACAACCCGATGCAATCAGAGCCGCAATAGAACGTGTAAAATCATCGCTTTACCCATGACGTATTCCTTGCGACAGTGTAAGCATTGTCTTGGCATGTGCAGAACCGACGCTTGGAGTGCACATTGCGATGAGAATCAGCTTACGTTGGGCTTGCAAGTTGCGATGAGAATCAGCTTACGATAGGCAGGACTTCGTTGGTGGCGCACTACCTTGACTTAACCAAACTGTGAAGGTCAGTGCCGGGCAAAGGCAAGAAATCATACGCGGTAAGTGAATCGGTCCACAGGCATGCGCGAGCGCATCGGGAAGAGAGGGATGCAGACATCGGTTTTGGTGGGGAAGCCTGGAACCTCACCGCGACCATCACCGGCGTCTCATGTTCCCCTTTCCTATATTTGCCGCAGAAGACAAACAAGAAAGGAGCCAGCAAGGGAAAAAGAGAGCAAGGACAGGCTCTAAGAAGAGCAAACCGAGTTTTAGAAAACACGTAAAAGACGACCTACCCGCAGAAGACATAATATTTTCCTGGTACGTCCCCCGATAGCGTTAGTGTCACCTCGGCTAATGTGGAACCGACGCCAGGAGTGCCCGTCGCGATGAGAATCGCTTACGGTGGGCGTGACTCGTTGGTGGTGCATTGCTCCGGATTACCGTGCAAGGAAGAACGAGCATGGATAAAAAGACATGTGCGGGCAAGTGCAGCCCAGCGTGGCTAAGACCGCTAACTGTGGAAGGCGATCGACCTTAGCCGAGGCAAGACGGGCGAGGCAAAATCTTATCCGGGCATGGACCTATGTAGCGTTGGTGTCGTCTTGGCGGGCGCGGAACTAACGCTAGGAGTGCCCGCTATGGCGAGAATCGGCTTACGGTGGGCATGCCCGCTATGGCGAGAATCGACTTACGATGGGCGTAACTCCTTCGGTGGTGCACCGATTCCGTTAACCGGAGCCGTCTGGTCGTTGCCGATAAAAGACATGCTCGACGCTGGGAGCGCCACGGAGCGAAGACCAGTTGATTTGTCCCTTTATCAACCGGCGGTGTATAAAACGACCCTGGGTTTATAAAGAGCTAAATGGAGTCCCAGGCAATGAAGTTTTAGGAAAACCAACGCTAAGGAAAGGAATTGGAAAACTGGAAACGTACCGGGGTAGCCGAAATTGGTGTGCAACAGCATCGCCCATGAGGGCATGGTTGGCCTGGTTGGTGGATCTGATCACTGTTGCCATGGCTTCAAGTCGTTCCCGACTCTACTCAAGGGGTCCTGGGATCCCTGAGGCATCCGTGTTTTGCCCGACCGGGGTATGGTTACGCGGGAATTCGTCCTGAGCAGGTAGAACGTCTGCCGGGGGACTTGGCGTAGGCGCGCGAGGCGGGTCGCGTCGTTGTCGCTTGCGCCGATCACGAATCTGTGCCAAGGTTTGACTAATGAGGCGTCCAGACCGCGGCGAATAACAACTTGTTAGCGAGCAGCCAGCGCAGCCCCATCTTGATGCCGAGCAGAACTGGACTGCCCGATCTCGTCGGCCGCCGTGGCTCGCGCATGATCCTCTGAAGTCCCTGCGCCGGCCATGTTGATGCTGCGATGGCCATGTGTTGGCACGCTAGACGGTGTCATCACTGTGTCGCCACAAGAGGAATCGATCGACATAGCCTTGGAATCCGATAGATCTAAACCAGCGTAAAGATCGTCGGTTCCGTAATCATCGTCAATGACGGGAGCCTGATCTAAGACCATCTCCGGAGCATAGCCGGAGATCTCTGTCTCGGATCTGGAAAGCGATCGAGGTCGAACAGATCGATCCGATCTGGCAGGGGAATTGACATCCTGTCCTTCTGAGTCGTACCCTTCAGAAAGATTTTCCAGGTCGCTGAACGAATTCGACATGTTCGAACAGGCTTGATCTGCTATCCCCACGGACGGCGCCAATTGTCGACGGTTGGGATATCGGTCTCAAGTCAACTAAGGTTCTTGAGAAAGGGAGATAGAAGACACTGCCGAGCAGGGCAAATAGCAATCAACAAGCAACAGGGAGACACGGGGTTTTTATCCTGGTTCGGGCCTCTCAGGGGAGATAATAGCCCTACGTCCAACCTTTCTTTATATCAAAGAGGATTACAAGGTGGAAACTCGACGAGACGAACAGGATTCGGTGATATTATGGGTGTACAGGGAGGAATGTGCGATAATACGAAGTCTCTTGGCCCGGTATCAGGTGCCCTCAACACGCCGTAGAGGCCCTGTTTATATAGTGTGGAGCAACCGACCTACCGAGGGATAATCGGGCTGGGCTGACCACGAGATCGTAACGAACTCGATCATGCCAAATACATCCCGAGGTAGACAAGGCATACTCCAATTCTTGAGGATCACGACGTCTGCTCTAATCCGGAAAACCAACGTCTGAGTCTTCATGTAGCCGTGCAGAACTCTTGTTCGAGTCGGACTCAAACACAATTCCTAGGCCATTACACACCGTGCCAGCCAGGAAGCTGTTCGTCAGGATTCACATGGGCCTGATAGAACCTTCTAGGGAGCTGGGCCCTAGTAGGCTGTTCGAATAGGCCGTCAGGGAGTGGGCCATGGCAATGGGCCATGATTTTATCCCCGACACCTCTAATTTTGATGCAGAACATTTGTGTCGGCAGCCATAGGCCGCCGACACAGGCCTCCACCACGCCATTCTGGCATTTCCGGGCCACAAGTCAGTCGCATAGATTTTGTGGACCCCACGAAGAACGTTTGTCGATGGTCTTATATAAGCCGCCGACATAGATAGTCTAGCCTGCAACAAGGCCAACGACACTGTTTCACCTATGTCGGCGGCTTAGGTTATACCGCCGACACAGATCTTCTCCCCCTCCCCGTCAAATCTCTGTCCGACGCCCTTCGGCTCCCCAAAGGGGTTCGTTCTGTGCAATATATGTTTAGATAACAAGCAATAAACAAATACAAACAAGGTGGCGTATTGTCCAGCGTTCAACCTCGTGGCTTAATGTAGCTTTGATATACCTATATCGTACATGAATACATAGCTGGTGCCCTAACTATAAGAATAGATACAAACACTAATAAATGCACAAGGTCGAGCGGATGCCAACTTGAATGAGTTATGATGTCCATGGCTTGCCATCTAAACTTAGATTAGATGAAATGAACCCCTCGGGGAGCCGAAGGGCGTCGGACAAAAATTTCGTGGCGGGGGGGGGGGTGATGATCTGTATCGGCGGTTTAGAGAAGACCGCGGACAGAAACGTAGCTCTCTTGTCATTTAACAATCTGGCCGCCGATACAGATGGATCTGTGTCGGCAGCTAAACATATGCCGTCAACATAGACCATCTAACTCAGTACAAATATAAACTGTGCCCAACTATGTTGAGATAAAATAAATTGTTCAACCGGTTATCAGCGCGCGGCACGGCGCGGGCTCCCAGTGGTAGGTCGCGGGTTCGAGCCCGCGCCAGCACCCCCTGATATTTTTATTTATCTGTATCGGCGGCAAATAAAAAGCCGCCGACACAGATGCTACTTGCCCTCGACTGTTACACCCCACTTGCTGGCCCACATGGCAGAGACTTTTCTCGTCTGACATGCGGGACCATGTTTGATTTTCCCGTCAGGCCATGATGGCGCCGTTAGCGTGTTGCGACTGTGTCGACGGTTTTACTCTTGCCGCCGACATAGATTGTTCTGGCGGGACCCAAATTAAAATTTTCCATTCCGGACCTATATTTGGGTTGATCTGTGTCGACGGTACCTTTTTAGCCGCCGATATTTATTGCCAAATTTGAATTTTGTATTCAACGACGGGAGGGGGTGTGAGGATTTGTCGTCGGCTGTTTTGATGCCGCCGATACTGACTTTCTATGTCGGTGGTTTAAATTTAACCGCCGATATAAGTTTGTCGACGGCTCTTTGGCTGTCGGTACAAATATTTTGGCCGCCGACACAGATGCATATTCCTATAGTGAACGGGGCCCCATTGCCATCCCTATCTACACCTGATTGGCTTCGGTTGGCTATAAAAAGGACCCTTCACCCCACTTTGTAACAAACACACCGTTTGAAGCTTCACATTGTCATTAGCTAGAGTAGTACTCAGTGCAGGAGTTAGAGTCGAGTCGAGCTGAGGCTCGGAGTCCCAGAAGCGTCTTCTGGAAATCGGGTAATAGGTATCTTTACCTTTTCCTTGTAAGGTTTTGATATTAAACACAAGTTCATTATTTACGTAAGCTGGTCATTTATATTCCGCATAGTTGAGTGTGTGGAATCATTAGAGCCATATTTAAGACCGTCTGGTATCAAGTCTAGGTTTATTCTTAAATATTTAGGATTGCCTAAGTATTGAACTTATATTGTTTTCCAAGGATCCAAGAGGAAGTGATCAGCTCTAGTAGCAAACGTAGTGTTTGAAACTAATTCTGACTCGATAGACACCTGATTGAACGGTGGTGCGGTACGTAGTAAATGGTGATAACCCAGCTATCCGAGTGGTATCAGCTTTTGTGACGTCCGCTCCGTTAGTCTCAGTCTAATCGAGCCCAATCGGGGGTAATTATAATCATCCGGTGTTCTTAACTACTAGCGGGAGTTAAACAATGGTGCTAGGTACAGATCTATATCGTTTCCAAGCTGCTTGGAACCTTGGATTAGTTTACAATGTACTTGGTCTTAATGCACAACCGAGGTAGATTATATATGCATACATTCACTGGCCATGTTTGTTGCTCCACTTACCAAAGGGGTTCATACAGTCCATGCTTAGACCAAACCTAAAGTTTCTATGGTCCGCAGCAAAATTAGGGAACTTGTGGCCAATGAGTTGCCATTGCGGAGCATCTTCAGGGTTTTTCAGCTCTGCATCTTTCTTGCGATCCTCCATGTGCAAACTGAATAGTGTTGACTCCTTATTTTCAAACCAACTTTTCAATCAGGAGTCAACAATAGGAACCACTTGACCTTTGCTGGTGGTCCTCACTTTTTCCCGACCTCAAGGTGGTGGTTGTCGCGTGCGTCCAACTTATTCTTGTAACAAGATACCCCACATAATGGGCATGAGTGCAACCGTGGGTGCATGTGACTATATAAGATACAATCGTCATCATGCATGTGTGGATTTTTGGCACTTCCGATCCTAGAGGAGAAACTGCCGTTTTTACACAATATATTGATCATGAAACCAATTTCCCTTCGGAATAAGAGCTCAATAAATTGTCAAACCATTGATTCCTTGCTTTATTTGTAAGAGTTCAAGGATAATTGCTAACCTAGTAAATTTCATCTTGCATCCATCGAAAATTGGTTTCTTTGACTCTTCTGTCCACTTCTTGAATTTATCAAACTCTTTCGATGTGTCATAGTCTGTTTCTACGTCCCGCATCGATGTTGTACTCATCATCTAAGCAACTTCCACCAATATCACATTCCTCAAAGTTTTTGATGAGCGAATTTTCACAATCCCGTGTGTTCTCTTCCTCACCATGGCTCGTCCAGCATGACTAACCTTTCTTAAATCCTCTCTTCATCATGAGGACTAGCATGCTGATATTAGGAATAGTGTAGATCATGAGGTCCCCAACTTTTTTTGAATTTAACTCGGCCTCCACAAAAGTCAATTCAATACATCGAACCAATCGACTAGTTTTCATCCCAAGTCTTCCTCCATTAAGATTACTCGTCATACTACAAAAAATGTCATATGTGCCAGTACATTCATTACTAGAGATGAAAATGGTATGGATAATTCCCGACCGTTCGAACCAATTTAGATAGTGATTTGGATAATGTTATCTTATCCGAATCTTCCTAGACGGATATAACACATAAAAATAATATCCGATGAATATTGTCCGAACAGTGAAGTCTATATACAAACCATCTCCATTATACTTCTATAGGATAAATGACTAACACTTATAAGGGATAGATGTATATGATATTTTTTTGCTTCATCAGGTACAATACTTACATACCAGAAATTCCATGACTATGAGTCAGGAAGTTGATATGCACAAAGAGAATTAAATTGTTTTTATAAGCTTATTTCTCTAGTATATGTTTTCGCATATTATGTGAGAGAGTTATCTGCGACGCAACGATTAAGGAAACAATTAGCAGTAAGGTCTCCCACCCTCCTTCCCCAATTATCATAATAACTGATCAGCCAATAATATACATAAGAATAAGAATTTGTATTGAAATACTATACTCGGACCTCGATTTTACGTCCTAAATTTAAGATAAATGCTAGCACGAAAGAGGGAAACCAAACTATTAAATTTAAGCTAAATATTCCTCCCACTTGGTTAGCAGCGTGCGGTGCTGCGCGGGCTCACCCGCCAGGTTGCGGGTTCGAGCTCTGCGCACGCCCCCTGGTTTTTGTATTTTTGACCTGTGTTGATGGTATAAGCAACACCGCGGATACAGATCAACCTGTGTTGGCGGCCACGCATGGCCGCCGACACAGTGGACTAGGACCAACTGCTAGAGCATGGATGGTTACTCCCATATGTCTGAGACTAACAGTGTCTGTCATGCGGTGTCAGATTGGTCTCGTTTTGTTTGTTCTGTCATGGCGCCGTCATGGGGACAATCTGTGCTGTCGGCTAGGAGGTAGCCGACGATATAGACTAGTTTGGCGGCCTACGAAATTTAAATTTTCGGCCACGCCAAAACGTCAACCATGTATGTGTCGACGGTTAATGTTTGGCCGCCGAATTAGACTATATTGGGTTACCAGAAGTTGCCTGGTATTATGTTGTTCGGCGGATTTTGTTTGTACCGTCGACAAAAGTTGTTGTCGGTTTTTTTGCCACCGACATTAATATTTTGCCCAACCACACTATGATCGTTTCCTGTTGTGTAACAAATAATAGGACAAAAAGATTTAGCAAACTAGGAAGCAATATGCATCGAACTTGCCTTCGAGGAAGTCAGAGCTTGCAAACATCCAACAAAAATTCTTGGCAACAGCCCTGCAATGCCGGAAAACACGTTGTCTACATGTAAATCAAGAAAAACAGAATAAACAACAGATCCAAGCAATGAAAATATAATAATAAAATATATTATAATTCCAGAAAATATTTGTAAATTAATAGCTCTTGAATCCGAATTAATAAGGCCTTTTTGGGCTTAATCCGAATTTTCGGGTTATCCAAAAATTAGGAAAAGGTAAGAAATATATTTGGGAATCTAGGACACGTGTTGACACTGCCCCATCCCAAGCATATCGGATCATAAAACACTAGCTATAATAGGTTTTATCATAGACTAATAATAAAACAAATTTTACCTTAACTTTTATCTCTTTTAAAACACTTGGGACACCTAATAACTTTATTAGGATGTGATGGTCGGTGCAACTAGAATCGTCGGCTTGGTGTCAATATTAGAGAACAAACTTCCATAACGGCATATCAGTCCTTGTTAAACATCAAACAGGAATGATGGTGGCATCAGTCCAGTTCGTATATCAGTCCTGGTTAAACATGAACTGGGAATGATGGTGGCATTAGTCGCAATTCGTGACTCTAAGACTTCAGTCTCGGTTCGTCGCTCACATTAGTCCCGTACTATCGGTTCGTGATATGAACCGAGATTAATATGCCCTTTGGCAGGTTAGCAGAGGCCATTTAGCAATGGCACACATTAGTCCCGGTTCGTGTTATGAACCCGGACTAAAGGTAGGCCTTTAAGCCTTATTCTAGTATACTTTAAAAGGAATGCATATCCTAATCTATTAATTACGTGTGGTTGGGTGGGTTGGTTAGAAGGGTGACTGCAGTGTCACGTGGTGGCATTAAGTTCTAGGTTTGAGTCTTGAGTTTGCCATATTTTTGTAGATATTTTATACGCCGTGGAGAAGGGAAAACCGGAAATAAATACCTATGACTTGTAGTCCCGGATAGGTTGTCCCGGTTTGACAACCGGCACTAAAGGCCGTTGCCAACCGAACCAAAGCCTGTTTCGCTACATGTGCAAGGACGATCCTAACTAACCCATATGTCCAACCTAAATTTTTGCATTAGCACATATGCACGGAAAAGAAATAGCAGTAGCACATCTAGTTCGAAGGAAATTTCCTCGTATATTTACTTTATTGTGATGAAACATACATTGTCGACTGCTTACAACAAGATTCGAAGACTTGAATCCTCGACTCCCATGAGTGAGAACATTTTATTGTTGGCTCGGTGGTAACACTATAAACACAAGCAACTTCACCAATCATGCAGGCCTGAGTCTTGTACACTCGGACTCAAGGCTATACTCCTAGTCGGAGTCGGAGACGGCTACGACTAGGCTGTTACACATGACCAGTGGGACCTTCCACGAACTCAAACAGAAAATAACAGCATACACGTGTGGTAACGCAGGGACAGTGGTTACATGCATACAGACGTGGAGATGTGTTTAGGCGAAACCAGAAACCGTGCGTGTTACCTGTACGGCCTTGATGCACCAATGGCTTAAGGGACAAGGGAAATCATCCACCTGGCGTTCGGGGGTTCCGGGACTTGTTTACGGAAGAGCCCAACTGCCGCACCATCAACGGCTGCCACCTTGGCGTTGATGACATTGCTGTTGTTTCCGAACGGCCTGATCTCGTGGAAGGCGCCGACGGGTTTTTCGGCTTGTGTCCAGAGCGTGGCAACGTTCGAAGCGCATGTCTTGTAGTCAGCCAGTCGAAGCTGCATGCATTCAGGAATAAAATAATGTTTCATTGAGACGTGTATGTACGTACGCATGTGTCGGTTCAAACATAGGATGAGTGATACATACAAGCGCAAAATCGCTGGACCAGCGTGGTCCGGGCACGCTGACCAGCACTTTGTTCGTCGCATAATTCCACAGAGCAAATGCGTATCTGCCCTCGCCGAATCGGGGTCGGGCTGAGGACCGCCTAAGATGGTGACGACGACGCCGCGAAGGTGAAGCTCGGAGACGTCAGAGCGTATGGAGTCGGAAACCTCCACACTGATGCGGGCGGAGGGGGGCGGCGAGCGGCCAGCGCGGAGCGGCGCGAGGTGGCCATGGCGAGGGAAAGTGGAGGAGCCGGGAGGAGCGCGATGTGGTGGCGGTTTGGCGGAGCAGGTTTGAGGCGATGAGGGCGACAGATAGGAGGGATTTGGAGTGGGCGGGGGAGAGCGGCTTCGCGGCGGCGGCAGTCGTGAGCCTGGTGGCCGGAGCGGTGGCAGAGGAGGCAGCGCACCAGGTCTCGGCAAGTGGAGGTGAAGTGATCACGGGCGAAGCACCAGATGCTCCTGCCTTTAAGGGCGGTGAGCGCGGCACGGACGCGTTGGGCAAGCTTGGGCGCCGTGAAGCTTGTTGGCGAAGATGAAAGGCGAGGAGGGGGCTTCCACTGTTTCCGACGGACGCAGATCCATTTCGGGGGTGGCGTGGCAGTCGAGGTCGCGACAACCTAAATGTGTATCTGCCCTCGAGATCAGTCACCTTCTCGGGAACCGATATCCAGCTCTACATATGCATACATGTAACAACATGGTCATTTAGAAATATATATATGAATCAAATTATATATTGAACAAGACCGGCTGCGACATAAGCGCTGTTCTTGCTCGACGGAGGTCGGTGACGCTCGGGGCCAAGAACTACATCATCGCCACGGATGGCCACCTTCGTGGTTTGGTTTCGCATGGGGATATCTTCACCATCCGACGGGCGGGTTTTTGGAGGCGGATACGGCGGTAGGCGGCGAGTAATCGTCACGAACATCCACGCCAAGCGCTGCAAACCCGAGCACGCCGCCCAAACAAAGCCCGCAGTGGTCGGCTTTGCTATTGACGACGTGACGACGACGCACCACGCGAATCGCTGGAATTCTCGACGGCCAGAGCCGCCGATAAAGAGAGAAAACCGTCGAGATAGAATATCTCGACGGCCACCGCCGAGATTTGGCCGCCGAGATAGCACGGCCGAGACAGATATTTTTCTCGACGGCTCACCGTCGTTATTTCACTTTCCCGACGGCTAAAACAAGGCCGCCGAGATACATGAACCGGGCAGCACGACGTGATTTGGGTGGCCGACGGCCTAAAACCGCCGAGATTATTCTTAAGCTGTGCCGCTCAGCCCGAGGCCCATCTCACAGTTAGTCACGACGGCCAATAGCCGCCGAGATTTTATCGGCAGGAACGCACGGCTCCTCCAGTGGGCCATGGAGGTTATTCACGACGGCTTATGGCCGCCGTGATAGACTCTTCCCGGTCGCGACGGTGGTTGACCCGCACGGGCAATATGGAGCTGCCTCGACGGCCATGGTGTAGCCACGAGAATACTTAAAAACAGAAAAAAATTTTAAAAATTTATAAAATCACAATAATTTTGTAAAAAGCATCGCACCTAAAGAAGAAGAAATGCAACCCGCAAACCCAAAACAGTCCCCTCGATTTAATTTTCCCACGATTTCACAAATACACATACCTCCGACAATTTCGATATATCACAAATATCGCATCACAAAGATCACAAACATAAAATCCACATTCACGAACATCTAATTAACATTCACAAACATCGAACGACAATATCAACATCATGAACACAATAAAGTAAACATCGATCATGGCTGCCGTGGTGGCGCCTCAAGAGTCGCTCCGCGAGGTTGGCGGCCATGTTCCTCGAGCCGCTGCCGCCTCGCTACTGCGGGTCGCCTTGAGTAGGTGGCACGAAGGACGGAGGAGTAGACATCGCAGAGCCCGAACCTTCGAGATTTTTCAATTAGTAAGTTGATATATGTACAATGCGATAGTATATTGATTTGGCATAGGAGACTTACCGCTGGATCACGAAACCGTGGACGCCGACGCTCGGGTAGTTGGGTGGGGACGAGGCCGGCTGGGTCCCGTGAGGTGCCCGGTGGTGCCTGCTCAGATGGGTAGCCGCCCGCCCAACATAGGTGCCTCGAGGGGCTGGATGGCTACTGACACGGCCGGGCACCGTGTAGGGACCCGCAGCCCCACTGACTCGAGGAGCTGCTCACAGCCCCGCGTGACCACTTGAACCGGCCTGCACATATATTTGATTTCGTTAGTAGAGATGATAAGATATGCACTATAAAAAGAATTGAATTACGATGTGTTATTCTCAATGATTTAACGCCGAGCTGCCAAGCCTTTCTCATCATAGTCCTCTCAAGCAGCTCTCAGACTCTCTTGCATCGCCTCTTAACATTTCTCCGTCATGGGCCCGCCTCCTCGTGTCTCTTCTCGCCGCTTTCTCCTCTCGCAGCGATCTCGAATCGGCGACGGGTCTCACCGCTGCTCTGCTAGCTCTGCACATCGGGCATATACTCAAGACCTGCAACATGCATAATACAGCAGTCTTTTGCAATCATAATATACAAGTGTACGAAAGAGATCTTACCGTAGGTGGTCACCACCGATCGCCAGCGCCTGTGAGCCTTGCCCCCATGTGTTTATGAATCACATGAGGATCGAGGGAGCCTCCTCCGATTGCTCTCCTCCCGTGTCCTCTCTATAAGCGCCCTTATAACGCTCCTACATGTCGCTGTGATAGTCAAAATCAAACAAATAACCAAACAGATATAGTTGTATTCACTAATCTTATCGACACTTACCAAACGGAGATAAGCATGGGGATCTAAGGTCGGTTGTCCACCAGCGGCGCCTTTTTCGTGTGGGCTCGCTTCCACACGCCCATCGGGCTAGGCATAACCCCGCCTTCGCCAACTAAATTGTAATATGACCGATATGTGTTAGTTCGAAAATCTAAAGTGAAGACAAGTAAAAACTTTTTATTACCGCTTCTTCCCCAATCGGCGATCGACCACCTCCCCGGTGTTTGTTTTGTAATCCTTCACGCCTCGTTTTTCTTTGCCTTCTCGACTTCCTTCCACTGGGCTGTCCCACTTCCTACCTATAGCCTCCCAAGCGCCCTCCCGACACCACTCAGAGACGGACTGGTTGTACCGACCGGCATCAAGTACAATCAAGAAAGCAACTGGCGGTGAGGTTTTGCTCGCCCTGCCTCCTACAAAAATGAAAAATGTGGAAATTAGAAACGAACACATAAAACTTAATTGTATTATGAGGTTAGGTTACTCACCGTGATACTCCTGAACGGCCGAGACACGGGCATTGGACATCATGTCTCAGACTCTCTGCCGCCATCCTATCGATGACAGAGCGAAGTCCGTCTCTTCAAGTCCCTCATGAGCGTAACTCGAGCTGAAGTAGGATATAACAAACAGATATAGTTAGAAGATAAAATCAATAAATGAAGCTGAGTTATTTTGTATCTTACCCAAAACTCATGGATAACCTGATCCGCATGGCAGCCCTATCCCATGCGGGCTAGCTCAGAGTCATCCCAACAGACACCTGGTCTTGTTGCCCCATCCTGGGTTATTAGCCCAGGATAGTACTGCCGCGCCAGGGTGCCAAGCGCTGTCCCGGCCGATGCCTCTCGCTGACATCCACCGAGACATGTTGCTGCATATTAAACAAAAAATGTGACAGGTTTATATAATTAAATTCAAAATGGTATGTAGTAATTGGCTACAAAAATATGTACTGCCACCATCTAACTGGATCACGGCCGTCCAGATCGCTGAGAGGCGGCCTCACACCTGCTCGGGCCCTCTTCCTCCTACCTCCCCGAGAGGACGACCTCCCGGCTATCTCCAGCCCTGGACGACTCGCTCCACTCTCCCGAGTCGAGCGAGCTCCGCCCTGCCTCGAGGCCTCCTCCTCCTCCTCCTCCATGCCGCGGAGGGTTGACGAACTCATGGCGGCATATCCCGTGATATGAAAATTAAAGAATAGTTAGTCAAATAAATAATTTAAATCATGATAAATAATTAAAATTAAGATATTTTAGTACGCACATGTAACCTCGGATATTTATAATATCTAGCAAGAATTATCGTCGACATCCATAATATCTTCGCTTAACGATCCCACGACATCCGGTCTTCTTGAACCTCATGTTCGTCTTCTTCTTCGACATCCGGTCTTCAATTGCTTGTAATTCGTCAAGTCCCGACCCAATATCGACTACCATTGTGGTGTTCAATCGGTGATCCCGTGTTGGACCTTCGAATCATCGGTTGTTGGGTCTAATAATCGCTCGCCGACGGACCTTAAACACAACCCACCACGACTTCAAATCTTCCTTAACACCGCTTTTATAGGTTTTTGGCATGGATAGGGAGATAATACACTGTTTCGCCTGGTTTTGCGAGAATGAATGGATCGCACTTTAAGTCCGGAAGTGTGCTTTACCTCAACTAAGCCAATATCATGTTTACGCCGAACGCCATCATATGGATCAAACCACGCATAACTAAATAGAACTATTGAGAGCTCTTTATCGCCTTCAATACCAGTTCGATTATCTCTTCGATTATACCGTAATAATCAACCCCATCCTCCCCGCATAAGACATAATTGCCATCGATCGCAAATCAGGTTTTGACCGCTCATGTGGAGCAACGGAATCGAAAACCGCTTATATCGTGAACGGTTATGAACTTTCATGATCTCATGCATCCACGTGACATTTGACGAAGATCGTTATGTAAACTAGCATCAATAGCAGCTTGTTTCCAAACCATGCTAAGAAATTCGCCGCCCATGTCCAAAGACCCGTTATCAAAAGTTGAGTTCTATCACCAGCAGTTGGTCGTCGACTTCCTTTCCATTCGACTCGGACAAATTCGTCTCGACATACCGCCAACTCTTCGATGTTGTCGAATATATATAACAATGCGACAACTCGCTCATCCCCAGATAAGTCTCGGTCGATGCTTACCTACCGCCCGCCTTGCACCTGAAAAAATTTTAGCTCAGATCGAACTCGCGATCGATCGAACGGTATCTCGGTATCTGAATATTCACATTTTTATCTATTGCCAAGTATTTGTTAGTGAAATTAGTAATCTCCTGAACATGATATGCCTCGCTATTGAGCCTTCGACTCGTGCTTTGTTTTTGACACTTGCTCTAACATTTTTAGTCGACGTTCTATAGGATACATCCACCTATATTGTCTTGGTCCCCAAGTTGAGCTTCATAAGGTAGATGCACGAGGAGATGTTGCATTGGATTGAAAACCCGGAACATAAATCTTTTCTAACTTGCATACAAGCACGGCGATATCATCCCCAAGCTTCATCATATCATCCTTATTGATCTCCTTAGCACATAATTTTCTGTAAAAGAAACTCAATTCACTAAGAGCTCTCCAGACATCTTCAGGTACGTAACCTCGTAACACGACAGGCACGAGATCTCGCATGAATATGTGAAAGTCGTGGCTTTTCATTCCATTTATCTTTCCTTGAGTGATGTTCACGCCACGCCTAAAGTTCGACGATAAGCATCGGAAACTTTAGGCTATTCTGAAACCAAAGTAATACCTCCTTCTTCTGCGAGATCATAGCAATACACGCTTTTGGCTTCTTCTTTTCCCCTTCGCCATATTCATTGTCGATTCGATCACATATGTCCCGACAATCTCGCCGTGCTTTGATTATCTTTACTTTTTCAGCTATATCAAAGTTTGTACCATATATGGCCTCTCACACGCTTTTTCTCTTGATGCATCACATCAATGTTGTGCGGCAAAAGAAGATCATTTGCATATGGCAAAGCATATATGCAACACTTGTGTGTCCAATTATGTGAGATACCGTAATCTTCATAGGCTCCATTCGACCCAAAGATCAATTGGGAATGCCATTCCTTTATGAACGCAATACCCACACGACCATGTTTTTCTTTTTATTGTGGTGTTCTTACGGAATGCATTTTTCTGCTTCCAAAAGGATGTCCCGGTTTCAAAATGCTCGATGACAATGAACCAACTCGGTTTGCCACCAAATCAGAATCGAATGCCTCAGATCATCCAAACACACAGACAACTAAGCCGCCCATGTGTACTCCATCCGGAGAACATACCGTAAGCGGAAAATCATGTATTGAGTACATGTAGGCAGCCCTCATACGTAAAGATCTGCTTGTTTTTCTATCGTATGTCGGAGCACCTCTTCCCATAACTCCTTCAGCTCGTCAATCAATGGACTCATAAACAAATCAAGATTTTTTCCAGATTCTTTGGTCCAGCACGATTAAAGAAAGAAACATGAACTCTTCTTTCATCGTAATTGAAGGCGGAGGTTCAGAGGAATGCTAAAACTGGCCAACATGAGTATGATGCAGCCATCATATTGAAAGGCGAAGCCATCAATGGCAAGTGCTAGCCAAGACGCTCCTTGGATCCGCCGCGAACTCCGGATACACCCTATCAAAGTGTTGCCACGCTTCTCCATCACCGGATGAACCATCATACCGGTCTTACACGCTTACCCTCCTTATGCCACCTCATCGCTGCGCGGTCTCCTCCGTAATGAAACATCTTTGAGTCGCTTTTAACGGAAAGTACCGCAGATTTTTCTCGCCACTTTGGTCTGCTTTTCTCCACAACCGCCGACGATCTCAATATATCCGACTCCCACAATGATCACACACATTTTTGGCAGCCTCATTTTTGTAATACAACATGCAATGGTTCGGACAATAATCTATTTTCTCGTAAGGCATTCCTGCATCAAAGAAGCAGCTTTTCTACACTGCACCAACTTGGGGGCATCTTGTGTCCTTCAGAAGCGCTGTCGCTTAAACATCCTAACAACTCATCAAAACAATTGATAGAGAAGTTATACTTGCATTTCAGAGCCATCATCCGTGTTACCATAGAGAGCAGGTCACGGTGGTTTGATCATGCAAAGGTGTTTGGAAGACTCTAACAGGTTAAGAATTCGGTCATAGTGGTAGTTGCTCGCTCATCATCAAAATCATAGCCAAAATCATCCATCATATCTTGCATTCTCGTCAACTTCATCAAATCCTTCGTCGGGAGGAGTAGGGACGACACGAGCACAACCACTCTCACCGTGATAAACCCAACGACGATAACCGCCTTAAACCCATTTTTGCATAAATGCATTCCCATATCATACCGTGTCCTCTTTCTACGCTTCCACACTCCGCATAAGGGCAATGAACGACGCCGTGTCGTGGTTTGGGGTCGCTTTGAAAGCATTATCAACAAATGCATTGGCCTTCTCATACCATTCATCCAATGTTGTCCGCTCGATCTCCATCCATCGTACATCCACCTCCTCTCTTCATCCATCGGTCTTGACACGGAAGCTACACGTTAGGGTTTCGTAAAAGGGCTTAGGAAGGCTTTAAACCCACCATTTAGTAGCCGCTTAGGCGTGTTCATTGCAGCATCGATAAGAACGAGACAAAATTGGAAGATAACCTATAGTTCTCTTAGTGCAACGATGGCTAAAAAGCTGAAATCCAGCTTAATAGCACTTATGTTATGCACTAGGAGAATTATAGGGTTATGTCTGCCAAATTTTGTCTCGCTCCTATCGATGCCACAAAGCAGACACGCCTAAGCGTTATTCGTGAGTCGCCCATTGGGACGCCACACATTGGCTGTCCATCGGACAATTGGGTCATTTTTACACAGCAGAATAGAAATGAACGAATCACCGCCCAATTTCTTTTTACGCTTGTGTTTTACCCGAACGGGTGACGACGGCTAGGTTACTAATCGGTTCGAGACTTACAAAATACAATAAAATAGGCATAGCACATAGCAAAGCAAAATTATATCTATAATTAAATAGCAAAGCATTACAATTGCATTACCTAATTTCGCAATTTTATAAATTAGGTAATTTTTAATAATCATTACTTACAAAACTAATTAACTCAATATTATATAAAATGTATATATAAGTTGCATCTAAAATTAAATGGTAAAACAAAACAATTGCATTATCTAATTTTCAATTTTATAAATTTTATTAATTTTTAAATTATTACTAATTACAACACTAATTAAATTTTCGACGGTTTAAGACCGCCGAGACTACACAACAAAGAATTTAAAAAGCGCGAAGAAACAACACGCACCAATCGGCGACGGCGGGCGGTCGAAAAGTTAGGCTAGACGCGACGGCGGCGTTTCGGACGGCGCAGGGCGCGGTAGCGGCGGCGGCGCCACGGCGCTGGGGCGACGGAACGCGAGGCGCTGGGGGGCTTAGGGGCAGCGGAGGCGCTGGGGGCGCGGGGCGGCGGCGCTGGCGACGGCGTAGGCGGCGGAGACGGGCGACGGCGGGCGGGCGACGGCGCTGGCGGGCTGGCGGCGGCGCTGGCGACGCTGGCGACGGCGCTGACGACGGCGACGGCGGCGCGGGCGGGCGACGCTGGCGACGGCTAGGCGGCGCGGGCGACGCGGCGGGCGGCGCGGCAAGCGCGGGCGATGGCGCTGGAGGCGAGACGGCGGCGGCGCGACGGTGCGGACTCGTGGAAATTTTGCCTAAGTCCCAGCCAGCGAAGTTTTTTATATCAACTACTCTCGACGGCTTTAGGCCGTCGTGCAAGATCCCTACCGACAATTAACCAACGAAAACATGACACGTGGCGACCTTAAGCGCCGCGACGGCTTCGCCGCCGAGATTACAGCCGCAACGCGAGACCGCGGTCGCTGTTTTTCGACGGCTAACGGCCGCCGAGAGAACTCCGTCTCGTCAGCCGCTCGTCACCACGTGTCACATTTTCACAGCCACGATCTATATCGACGCCAAGAGCCGTCGATAATATTTAAAGGGTGACGGGCCCGCTTATTTTTTTTATATCGACGCCGAAGCCGCCGAGAAAGATATGTGTCGGTCGGCTCTTGGATTGTCCATATATCGACGGCTTGTGAAGTATAGCCGCCGAGATAACTCTATTGCGACGGCTTACGCCGACTACCGTCATCAATAATGCTCGTCTCGACGGCCTTTTATTATGCCGCCGAGAATGTGCTCTATCTCGACGGCTAGTGCAAAGACCCCTTCGATGGTCAACATAGCTTACTTAATTTTTATAAAAATTTAAAAAATCTTTGGTGCTTCTAAATGGCTAATAATGTTTATGACATGATAATGTACTATGAAGAAAATTCGTATGCTCAAATTAAATTTGCAAACGGAGTTGCCTATGTAAGTGGTTATATCGAGCGAGTATAAGTGAGCGCTCTATAGAGTTTTATGATTTATGGGTTATGGGGATATCAAAATTTTCAAATAATGCACCATTGTGTCGGAAAACCATTGTATATAGATCATTTCAATTGAAATGTAATAAAATATTGCATTTAAAAACATTACAATACAATTTGTTAGTTTTAAATATATATACATATATTATACCTAACCTAAATTATAAATACAAATTATTTCAAGAATTAGTATGCAAAAAATAACACCTTGCACCATTATATATTTTCCCAAAATTTGGGACTGCATCAAATTTTATTTTTATTTAAGTTCTTTTATTTAAATTGCTAAATAAGCAAATCTGAAAATTATGAAAAATATTTACAAAATGAAAATTCAATGGGCCACCCACCGCTTGAGATTATCTATTTCTCGACGGCCACATTCTAGCCGTCGAGATTGATTCATTATGATGGGCCGCCCATATCTATTCACGACGGCCGATTGTGAGCCGTCGAGATAGAGTCTTCCGCCGCTAAAAGCCGAAAAAACGTCGCTGCTGGCCTCAAGGGACCTTATCTCGACGGCTTTTCTATGGCCGTCGATATTAGGGTTGATCGTGTCGACGGCATTTCCTTGGCCGCCGATATTAAGAACATCGTGTCGACGGCCTATATCAGGCCGTCGAGAATTTTTCTGGCCGTCGAGATTTCGCGCGTTTCCTGTAGTGACGCTAGTTCTATATAGAGGGCCGGCTCTAACAAATGCACTAGCTGATTGCAGTGTGTGCCGTACGTGGTTTGAAGTTTGAAGTGCTCTCCATCGATCGGGCTGGCCTCTCCGTTTTATACCGCTTCCTGCAGGCACAGGCCCCAGCTGCGCATCCAGGTGATCTTCATTAAATATTTTGTTTGCACTCTAAACAAAGACAAGCTTGATTGGGGAGGGCATTGCCCGTTCCTTTATATATTTGCACTCGTGACCCATGTCAGACCTAGTTCATATTTATAGCTAGCTTTGATGAGAAAGTGCGCACAACATGCATGGTCTGAGGATCAACTTAATTCGGTTTATTAATTAATTTATGGTCAGGCCCAGTTCTCTACAACTTATCTTATATGATTTATTTACTTATCTGACCTATCCCCTAACTTCGTGACCTTTTCGAGGTGGACTTAAGAGCCGGGTCCCCATTATTTGATTTTTTTTAGAGAGTTTTTAGACACGTCTTTAAGATAAAGAAAATATGGATCGAAAAACTAAATTATTTATATTTTAAACAATGATAACTACATATATATAGATAAGTTAAATAATCTGCAGAGAACTGGGCCTTAATTTCAACATATGTTAAGCTAGGCTCGCAGAGGAAACAACTATATTTTCCGGTTCCTTTACATTTCCCAAGAAATTTAAATTATTTGAGTCTTCTTTATTCGATGGGATTTGTTTTCGTGGTCATATACGTATGGCAAATTTACCATTGTTCGGTAACTATGGAGTCATTTTACTCTGACGCTCGGATAGATGCGCCTCGTGGATGGTGTCGTGGGAATGTGGCGAATCATTTTCCTTATGTTTCTCTCGATATGCCCCCTCTCCTGATCTTCACTGTGATCCTCCTCTTCGGTTCGTGGTTTTATTTGGTTTCATTCCGTTGAGCCAAAATTTATCATTTTCAATAAATCATTTAGTGTAACATTTATTAATAAATTTTCAGGGTTTTACAGGGTTTTACTTAAAGATCTCAAAACTATTGTTCAGTATTTTTTAGTCATTTTACCTATTTTGGAAGGTTCTCAGCTTCTGGCTTAGCAAAACAAACCAAATTGAATCGTGAATCAATGAGAGTCGCAGTTTTAGTTTGATTTTGCTTGTAGTTGAAAAAATCGAGTACCTCTAAGAAGAGACGTGAAAATGTTAAAAATTATTAATAAAAAAATTTAAACTTCCAAACATTACACTTAATGGTCTGTACAAAACTAACAAAATTTCCAAACCCAACTGAAACCAAATTCGAAAATGCGAAACAAAGAGGCCTATCAAACCGACCACATTGTTCCTGTTTTTCCGAAAAATGCCTGTTTCTTTCCTTCCCTTACACAAGCTTTCTTATAATTCGCTTTTTCTTGGTCCTCACTCCTTTTATGTAAAGGCCGGTGGTTCATCCCCTTCCTCTGTTGGAAGAATAATCATGACAAAGCTGGAAATTGGGTCAAACTTTTATAAAGAGGTCCAAGCATGACACGATCCTGATTGCCAAAAGCACGACCCAACATGAAAAGAAATAGGCCAGGTTGGCACGATCCGAAATGGCTTGCTCAGCCGGGCCGGACCTGTAAACCAAACAAAGTGGGCCAACCAACCCAGCCCGGCAGTACTGGCTATGAATTAGGCTGGCATAGCCCGAATTGAAGTATGAGTTTGTAATTTGTATTTTCCAATGTCATAATGTGCTTGAATGAATTTGTATTCTGCTAGACGGTTATATAGAATTTTGGGATGCACCTTTTTCATGTCGACAATCTTTTTATTAGGGCAACGTATGAATTTATCAAAATTATTTTGTGCACTTCCTCCTTTAGGACTGCCGACACCCACCCCAATAATTATCAAGTTTCAAGGTCTTCCATTTCTCATATGAATTTTTGTTCTGTATGAAAGTTGTAGAGAATTTTTATATGTGTCTTCTTCATGTTAATAATCTTTTCATTTGAGTAATGTATTAATTTGCAGAAAATAATTTATATCGTTGTAATACCTTGCGTGCCGTTCTTTGGCTGGCCTGGCGCAGTGGACCACTGACGTTAATTACCTTGGGCCGTGACGGACATTGATTTTTGTTGTTCATGCTGATCCGACACCAACCTAAGAGCATCTCCAATGGTAGAGCCAGCAAGCTGGCTATAAGCATGTCCACGTCATCTAAGAGTTAGCTAAGAGTATATCTCCCCAACAAGATGGCTATAACACATATTATAAAATCCTTGTGGGACCCACCAGCCATATAATATTTAATTTTCCTTCACCATCTTCCTCCCCATTTCCTCAATTACTCCGTCGTCCCCAATTTCTCACACCGTTCCTCCGCCATCCCCATCCTAGAAGAAGCGCCGCCGCCACATCCAAATTTCTTGCCGTCAGATCCCGCCCGCCCACTCGCCAATCCTCCGCGTCATGGCGTGCGGTGACTCAGCGACGGCATGGCGGTGACTCGACGGCGACGACTCCAACGGCGGTCAGAAGTAGTCCAGCACGGCGTAGCATGGATCCGGCGCCGAGGCGACTTCGACGGACATGGAGTTCGCATCGCGGCGGCCGTGCGGGCCTAGATCTCGCCATGGAGACAACTCCGCATGCGCGGATCTTGTGGTGGTCGCCGATCTCCGTCGCCGATGCTTCGGCGCGGGCGGGTGGTGCGCGAGGAACGACGAGCGGTGGGAGAACGAGGACTTGACGCGAGCTAGCGTCTCCGACCTCTCAGCTGGGCGCGGTGTCTGGCGTCTCTGGCGGGCGCGGCATCGCATCTCCGACGAGCGCGGGCGCGTCTCCGGGAGGGGCGCGCTGCGTCTCCGGCGGAGCACATCATGCTTTTCTAGAGGGTGGAGCAATCAGGTGTGATTGCAGAGGTGGGACCCATGCTGCATCGGGACGCACGGTAGCGCCCGGCGCTTCCTCAAGCGCCGACGCTAGCATTTTCCATCCCTTCTCTCCTCCACCGTGAAAAGTCCAACGTGGAGGCCTTAAGCGCCGGCTGAGTCACCCCATTGGAGATGCTCTAATAGATGGTTGGACTTGTGCCAAACCAACCCGTTTTGCACATACTCATGGCACAATGTGCCTAGATCGAGCTAACCCGACCCAATTTCTCTTGGTGGGTATATCGCCCAAAATTTTAAATATGCTTCCACATATAGTGAGCATATTAAATGCGATTGTTAAAAGAAATTGTGCACATTTGTTTTAGTTTGGAATAAAAATAGTCATAGATAATATGAATATCTATAATCTATCTGTTTTGAAATTAAAAATGACATGAAGATAAGGCATGCTTTTATAGTTATGGAAATATGGAGGAGCACTATTTATGCATGACATGGCAAAGAAAGTGGAAATACTCCAGCGTGCTCGGAACGTGCTCGGATCGTTCTCCTATAATCATTGAAGACCGCATCCTGCAGGCACAAGCCCCAGCTGCGCATCCAGGTGAGCTTCATTAAATATTTTGTTTGCACTCCAAACAAAACACAAGCTTGCTTGGGGAGGGCAATGCCCGTTTCTTTATATATTTGCACTCGTGATCCATGTGAAACCAGTTCATATTTATAGCTAGCTTTGATGAGAAAGTACGCATGCACAACATTCAAGGTTACAGGATCAACTCAATTTGGTTTATTAATTAATTTATCGCCAGGCCTAGTTACGACTTATCTTATTTGACTTATTTACTTATCTGACTTATCTCATAACTTCGAGGGCTTTTCGAGGTGGACTTGAGAGCCGGATCCGCATTGTTTGATTTGTTTTTATAAAAACGTTGTTATAAGTGTGGTTGCAGATTGAGAAAAGACGGGTAGAAAAAACTAAATTGTTTATATTTTAAACAATGATAACTATATAAATAGATAAGTTAAATAATTTGTAGAGAATTGGGCCTAAAGCTCTCATATAATTTTAACATATGATGAGCTACGCTCGCATAGGAAACAACTAGATTTTCCTGTTCCTCTTCATTTCCTGGGAAATTTAAATTATTTGACTCTCCTTTACTTGTTGGGATTTGTTTTTGTGATCACATACATACGGAAAATTTACCATTGTTCGGTAACCATGGACTCGTTTTACTCCGACGCTTGGATGGACGTGCCTCGTGGATGGTGTCATGGGATACAGCGATTCATTTTTCCTTTAGGACCGACGCCACCAACCACAGTAATGAGCAAATTACGAGGTCTTCCATTGCTCATATGATTTTTTGTTCTATATATATGAAAGTTGTAGAGAATTTTGATATGCATCTTCTTCATGTTGATAATCTTTTCATTTGAGCAATGTATGAATTTGCAAAAAAGAATCTATATTTTGTATTATCTTGCATGTCGTTTTCTGCCTGACCTGGTCTAGTGGAGACCCGGTGTTACCTTGGACCGTGCCGGGTCTCTCGATCACTGCAGGAAAAGGATATAGTCTCAAGTGCCGAAACTTCAATCGACGGCCATCACCGACCCGTCGATAGACTACGTTCAGTCTCGACGGCCATAATAAGGCCGTCAATACTGAGAACCACGATTGCTTAGTCTCGACGGCTATAAACAAAACCGTCGAGTATTCAAAGCTGTCCGTCAGAGCAGCCGAACGGCGTAGTTCTCTCGACGGCCTAACGTTATGCCGTCGAGACAACCCTAATTTAAATATACAATTTTCTTCCTATATATTACAGTTTAATTGATATTTATTTTTTGAAAAGTAGAAAAATCAATGTAATAATTTATTTAGTTTACATCATTTCATAAGTTTTGATTGATATTTGAAATTGTAATTTTTGAAATTAAAGTATTTTGTATAGTAACCCATTTAAACACCCGATATCGCACGATAACCTATAACTTAGCCGTAAAACCCCATTTGTTAGTGTTCGTCGCGTTAGATGCTCTGAAAATTTTTATATTTTCGCTGATGATTTTGGTTGATACACAAACGTGAACGCATTGTTTTTGAGCAGTAACAATTTTTGTTTTGTATTTTTATAAATCAAATTACGTCGGGTTGACCGCCGAGTGCAACAAAGGCAAAACCCCTCGAGACAGGAAGTTGTCTCGACGATTTGACGTGCAACCGTCGAGACTGCGATACTCGAGTGCAGTCAAGGGAAACCGTCTAGACTTTATCTCGACGGCTCTGGTGTAATCAGCCGTCAAGAAAAGTTGGTATCTGTCTCGACGGCCGCAACAAAGCCGTCGAGTAATGTTCACCTCACAGGCCCCAAGATATGCACTTAGTGTCGACGGCCCCAACAAAGCCGTCGAGTGAAGTACACCTCATAGGCCCCAACGGATGCACTTAGTGTTGACGGTCACCAAGGAGCCGCAAAGTGAGGTTATCACTGTGTCGACGGTTGATCTAGAGGCGTCGAGAGTGTGTACTCTAACTCGACGGCAATCGGGTGGCCATCGAGACAGTGTACTCTAACTCGACGGCTCTCTCATGGCCGTCGGGAGACTGAGTACTTTAACCGTCGGGATTTGTGCCTAAGTCCCACCGCGCCCCCTCCCGCCTCCTCGCTCGCGCCGCCGCCGCCGCCTCTGGTCCTGCCACCTCGGCCGCTTTTGCCACCGCCGCCTCGGGTCCTGCCACCTGCCGCCTCTGCCGCCGTTGCATCCATTGCCGCCGCGCTCGGCCACCGCTGCTCCTCGCCCTTTACACCTACACGCGCCTCGCCGCCTCCTCACAAGAATCGCCTTCGACGCTTCTCCCGTCCCCTCCTCATATTCGACGCCGTCCCTCATCGTTAACCGTCGACGTACGAGGTAATGAAATCTTTTTTCCCTACTTGTTGTGTAGTGTCGACGCCATGCATCATTAGTCGATACTAATATAGATTTTGTTAATATATTACACAAATAATAAAAATTAAATAAATTTTATAAAAAATAACTAAATGAAATAAATGTATAGTTAATAATTTTTACTTACTCTTTGTAGGTTAATTTAGTGAATAAATTAGGCAATTATTGAATAAATAAAGTAAATTACTAAAATATTAAAATTAAAAATTAAATTTCTTTTAAATAATTTGTTATTTACTCTTAAGTAATTAGTAATAATTTTTGCGATTGATTGTTGATTGATTATTAATTCGTAATTGTTATTTATTACCTTTTTTGTTAGGTAATATATTAGACTTAATAATATTATGTTCGCATTAGTATTTTTCAATTGTAACCCAGCCGTACGTCACCCGTTCGGAAACAGCACATCTCATATGGAACAAGAATGGTGATTCGTTTTGTTTTCATATGTGATGTGATAAGCGTTTCCGAATTGTCCAGTGGACTGCCATCTGTGGGCGTCCCAGTGGACAGCCCACGAATGACTGTTCGAGCTAAATTCATTGCGACACTGGTGGGATCGAGACGTGAATTTCGACGGCATAATCCTAAGAGGTTCTTCTGTGTAGAACATAAGTGCTCGGTGGTTTTAATAACCCTCCTGGACCCTCGTTGCACTGGAGAACCCTTAGGGTTATGCTACCGAAATCTCGTCTCGAACCCACCGGTGTCACAATGAATTTTGCTCGATTGGTCATTCATGGGTGGGTTTAGAAGCTTTTCTAAGCCTGTCATAAAACCCTCCCTTGAAATGACGCATGCCTACCATAGATGGAAGAACAAAGAAGTTGGATGTATGATGGATGGCAACCCAACGGACAACACACGGATGAATGGTACGAAAAGACCGATGAATTCGTGACTCATGCTTTCCAGCATGCGTCACATACTTCTAACTTAAGTATATTACCTCGAGGTTAAAAGGGTATGATCCTTTTATCCTTCCTAAACAAGAAGAATAAGTATATTACCTACCTTATCCATGCAGTAAAGCAATAGAAGGCAGTACTAAACGAGATGGGAAAGACTTGAAGTCTTGGTGGGTTGTATACAAAGTTCAAAGACCTGGAAGGTTAACTACTCCAACGTCCGATGACTATCATCATCCAATACAAGAACAACGCATTGAACGACAATTTCGTGATTGATATTGGCCATGGACTAGATAATCTAATAGTCACAATTGATCATGATGTCGATGAAGAAGTTAACCCACCCAATGAAAGGGTGACATCGAGGAACCTATGAACGATCCTCTCGATGTCGATGATACATAATTCTAACTTAAGGTTATTAATTATGTATATTTTTATTTACTTAATATTTTATTATTCCTCTCTAACATTACTTTATCTACAGGATGGCACGATGACAGTTCAGGAGAAGCACCTCTGAGGAGGAGGAGGGCGACGACCGTGAGGGTACTCCGGGTTCTGTCCGTGAGGGCGGACACTACTCCGATGAGGAGCTGGACGTCATTGGGGAGTCTGGGGCCGGCGAGGCGGACACACCAGGCTCTAGCCAGGGAGGGGCTAGTCAGGCATCAAAAAAGAAGAGGAGGCCCAACTAGATGCCCAAGGCGCCAAGAAATCCAGCGGATCGGATTCAGATCGAGATTGATGGGGATAGGTATGTTGTAATAACTGTGAACTATCTTATTATCTATGCAAAATACTAACTCCGTTATTTCTATTCTTTGTAGCAGAAGCGGGGAGCCGGCCTCCTGGAGCTATGCAAAGATCAAGGTGCTTGGATCGCCTCGCCCAGCCCTTGGTGGTGGTGGCCAGCCGGCAGCCGGGAGGGGAGTGTGGGAGGCCGGGATGGGCGGCGTCGTGAGGCGGACTGCGTAGGGCAGCGACCGGCGACTAGGGCAGAGAGGGGTGACTGCTGAGTCGCGAGACCGTGCGTGCTGAGGTGAGGGCAGCGACCGCACCTGGGACTTGTCGTCTGGGTTGAGGGAAAGGGGCTAGGGGACGTTGCTATCTGCTGGGCCAGGCTGTTGCGGTGGGCCTCGGGGATTAGAAGAATTAGGAGGGTAGGGGTGGTCTTGGCCGGATCATGTCCCGGGCCAGGCCCTAGGCGGCCCTGGGTGTGAACCCGCCCCTGCCCTCAAACCAAATGCACCATTAGAAGTCGGAACTGATACTAGTATCGTTTGTGATATTGCTCGCCCATGATGGAAAATGACAGCAAGTGGAAATAGAGTATTTCTTTGAAGTGAAAAGTACATTATTGCCACTTAAAGTTGTACAAGAGTCTCACTTAGCCCCTAGAAATTTGGGATTACTTTTTCGGCCCCCTAAAGTTGCCTGCGTACTTTTTGGACCCCTTAAAGTTGCTTTCATTTGCACAGGGAGTGCCATGCGATGAATCCAATGCCGTGGATTGATGATCTGGCCATGAGTTGGCACTGATATGGCTTACAAGTTCACCACGACATCTGTGAGGCTATCTGGGTAAGTAAAAATCTCCTCTCCCACCGATTGAACCCTAATCGTGTGCGCGACGGTGGGCCCAGGTTTGGTTAAAACTATGCCAAATCATCACATTTGCCCACATGTCAACCACATAAGTTTAGATGGATGAGTCATCACCATAGTCTATGTCAAGCCAACCTTCAACTCATCAATTTATGACTGGATTTATGGTGCAGAATTTCTTGTGCAAACAAAAGCAACTTTAGGGGGCCAAAAAAACTACAGAAGTAACTTTAGGGGGCCAAAAAAGTAATCTCCAAGTTAGAGGGGCTAAGTAATATTCACTACAACTTGTGGGGGAAAATCGACAATTACCTTTTCTTTGAATACATTGGAATCCTCTTTGGACCAACCCAAGCAAGTTTCATCACTTCTGTTCTACTGGTCAGTGGTGACCCCATGAAGTTAACAAAGTCTCTCTCATCTCACATCACATCCCCCAGTCCTCCCTCATGGCCATGGCATCCATCCTCCGGATGGCCTCACTGGGTCTTACAGTACGTCGCTAGCGCCACATAGCCACTGCACAGGGACGGGCTAGAGCTACACATCACGTTTTTCCTTATTCCGGTGGGACGCTGATCAGACGGCCAGGGAAAAAACGGACGGCCAGCGTGACCGCGTCGGTAATAATTCGTTCAAAATATACAGTGAATCTGACAGGCCGAAAGCCCACGTAATTTGTTGTTCGGCGGCCCGATTGATCTCACGAGTACTGAAAAAGGACCCGGCAGCCTCGGGTTTACAGCGGGGTCGGAGGTTTTGGCTGCCGTCCTCCTCGGCTCCTCCTCTCCGTGCGTACGCCGCCTGCCTCCTCCTCTCTGTGCGTACGCCGCTGCCGCCATGGACGCGCAGCCGCTACGGTCCCATCTACCTATCATCTTTCCCCGAACGGCACGCACGTCTCCCCAGTAAGTTACCGCTCTCCTCTCTTCTCGGACTTTTTATTTCGCCACCGACGCCACGATTTCGTCTTACGTTGATTAGGGTTTTGTGGATGTTCTTGTGGAGAGCAGCACCCGTGTAGTTGTTTGCGCTTTTATTCTATGGTGATATAGGTTGCATCTAGGGATTTTGATCTCCATTGGAGGGAGGAAGAGCAGTAGGGGCATGGTATCGATAGGAGGATCATGCTGTGTTCATGAACAGGCGGAGGATCAGGAACAGGAGGACCAAGAATGCCTCTTCCTTGGAGAAGTCCTTTGCAGATGGCAAACTCTGGCCAACAAAGGTGTCTCTACCAGTGATTGGAGACGGGGCATGATGCTATGTTTTTAGCATTTCCTATTTTGCCGATCTGTATTGCATCTTTAAAAACTTGCCAGCACCAGTGATTGGAGATGGGGCATGGTGCTACTCCATAGTTATTTCCTTGGTTTTAGCATTTTCTATTTTGCCGGTCTGTATTAGATCTTTAAAAACTTGGGATCTGTAGCTCGCTAGGTTTGCATTGTACCTTCTTTCCCTCTTTTTTTGGGCCATCAGAGGTCCGTATTTTATCTATGATTGTTTTTTTAACACACTTTCTGTGACAGGCTGTTGAGAATATCATCCTCTGCACAGGATCCGTGGTGCGTGTGGTGCTGTCATTCTTGCCATGGGTCATCTATTCTTATACTGGCAACTTGGCATTTGTTCTTTTGCTGTTCAAGCAATCATCTGTGTGGGCTGGGATTCTCAACAGCATGACTTGGCTAGTATTCATGTTCAGTTATCCTTCAAGGCTGGAGAGCCTCAAGCTGCTTTTGTCGTATCCTATTATGCTTGTTTTTAGCTTCATTTACCTGCTGGTAGATTATGCGCAGAAGGGGCGCAAATGGCGGTTTGTAATTTCTTTGTATAGATGTTTCTTATTTATTTCTTTATTCCCCCATTTTTTTACTGACGTAATTTCTTTGTATTGAAGGCTACTTTGTTAATGCATAGTCTTTGTGTGCATTGGATATGTGTTTTTTGCATCCCGCTTCAATTTTCCAATTCCCAAGGACTAGGAGAACTATGTTGGGGGATTTGGTTGGTTTTGTTATGCTTTTTGCTCATGGGTTTGACATATTTGCAAGTAAATGTTATAAATAATTTATTGTTGATGCAAGATGTGATAATATTTTACTAACTTGTATAGGTAGAACCAAATAAACAATGTTTTTTCCTTTTTTGTAGGGTGCTTCAAACTGCTGGGATTATGGAATTCTATGCATGAGTGTGTTTCCACCTTTGTTCACAAGCATTGCCTCAGTATATATCATGGTTAGAAATCAACCTGATCAAAAAGACGTGATAGCTAAAGATCACCCTGAGCAAAACGGAGCACATATATATATATATATATATATATATATATAGGGTTCGCTAGCAATTGGATGGATTACACTTGTCATCATCCTAACCCTCTAAATAAACAAATATTTTAATTTTAGAACTATTGCTGTAAATACAAAACTCCTGCAATATTCCTATTTAATATTTAACTTTTAATTATTTCATTATTAGTCATGAAGACTTAATCTAGATCTTTCTATATATAGTTATAATTAATAATGAAATATTTAATAAACAGTTTTAAAACATTTTAAAATATTCACAAATATTTTCTAATCTTCCTATAAATCACACATATAATAGCACACACATATTAGGAACACATATATTGAGAGGGTGAGCATATATATAGGGTTCGCTAGCAATTGGATTCATTACACTTGTCATCATCCTAACCTTCTAAATAAACAAATATTTTAATTCTAGAACTATTGCTATAAATACAAAACTCGTGGACATTCCTATTTAATATTTAACTTTTAGTTATTTCTTTAAAAATCATGAAGACGTATTCTAGATCTTTCTATATAGTTCTACTTAATAATGAAATATCTAATAAACTCTTTTATAACATTTTAAAATATTCACAAATACATCCTAATCTTACTCTAAATACTTCATGAGAAATATCTTGATTCTTATACTTTATTATTCTAGAACTTTATAAGTATGTATTCGTCGCGCACTCTCCCTTGGCATACTGTTGGTGATTGATAAGTGGCCCATCTCGAGACGGGCCTTAAACCGATTCCGTACCGGCCCACCGCACGTACAAAAGGTCCCAAAGGCCGCCCTTGTGAGGGGGGACGGGGTCCCGATCTTTCGATAGGTAGGATAAACTCGATTGGTGGAGAACTCGACGTTGACGATCCGAATTCCAATCAGAACAGATCTAAGCCTGCAATCGCTACACCACTCATCACTGTCTCCGTTCGTTATCAACCACACCAAGACATGGTTGACCTCACCACGAAGGTTAATTCCTGCAAACGAATTGAGAACACAAGCAAGAACGCGGTAGATGCAATCTCAAATTACAGATTACCGATTAAGCACACAAATTGAGGTTCAGCAAACCGATACACGGCGAAACTGCGACGGAAGAATAATCTAAGCAAAACCCAAGTCTAAACTAGCGACGGCTACTGAATTTATAGCGACGGCTAGGGTTTGGGGTGCTCAACCCTAGGGTTACATGGGCCATGGGCCTAAAGTGGAGGTGGCGTAGCACCCAGCAGATTTTGACGTCCTCTTGATTTCGTGATTCCTGCTGATTTTGATAGAATTTGGGCCCCAAACTGGATCCATTGGAAATCTCTCGTTGTGGGCTTGTCCGTGCATACCAAGAATGCCCAAAACGGACGTCGTATGACCGAGTTATGATCATTTCAAGTTGGACTGCTCCTGGTGGCCGAACTGGGCTCGTGGACGACGAATTGGGTTTGATCTTTGGTTGGGTCTTGAGCAACATGGGTGTTTGGGCCTGAGGTCGTCGAGGAGGTGCAGAGGCGCCGTTCTTGAGTACGTCTTCACATAGTGGAGGCGGCCAAGGTGGTGGCCGAACTTCGAGATGATATCGTGCCTTATCCGAAGGTCGATGAAACTGATGGCATGATCGACGACCTAGCTATGGTGGGGTCGATGATGCCACGTAGTTGATGATGCCACCATAGCTGATGTAGATGACATAGAGAATGCCCTGAAGTGTCGCCAACTTGTCGTAGATGAAGAGGTCAAAGATGAAGTAGTCGATCGAAAGCTCGTCGACGTCCATGCTGGTGAAGTAGTCGACGGAAATCTTGATGACCACTACATTGACGTAGTGTTGGTCATACCTATGATGGACATGGTCACATCATCCTCCCTTTTTGATTGTGAGTCGTCCTCGACTCATGCTCCTTCAACCACAAAAGGTTAGCTCCAAAGGAAGGCAAAGCAGCAAGCATATCATTTGTAATCAAATTGTTAGAACCAAATTTATCAGGATTTGTATCCTCCTTTTCTTGAAAATTTTCATGTGGCTTAAAAATTGAACAAAAGGTACTCGACATGACATGTTTGTTTATAGTGTAGCTCTCTAATCGATTACATGGTTGTACATTAAATGCAAAATTCATATTTGTACAAATATACACTCGATTAACCATGTACTTTTTATTATCGTTATATTTGCCTATAGCATAAAAAGTGTTTCTAGATAACCAAGACAAATTGTATTGATCAACAAGTCTCTTCTCTAAATTGTCTAGATCACATAGAATATCAAATTCAATATAACCCAGAACATTTAAAGAAGACAACAATTTCAACTCATCATTTTCGTTAACAATGTGAACAACATGTTTATTTTAAGCACAAATGTTTGGTTTTGAAGTAAAAGTAACATGTTTATTCACTAGTTGTGACATAGATATAAGTGAAGCTTTATTGCACACTATTCTTTATCACAAGAAACATCGAGCAAATCATCTTGTGATAAAGGTAAATCAGCAATGGGTTCCACAATTTGTTGCTCTAACATATCATGATTTGTGAAAAGTTTCAGCACATCAACATCGTTCTTCTTTTGAGTGAGTATTGTACCTTTTTCATTACCTTTATTTTCCTCCTCAGCAGATGTAGGTACATCTTTAGTTGTAGGCGTTGGAAGCAGGGGTGAAGCGTCATATATCTCCTCATTCTCCTTGTTATCATTTGTGGTCAAATCTTGCTTATCCTTCTCTTGATTATTCTCATTGCCCTGCAAAATGTTAGCCACGAGTGGAGGCACGACAAGAGGTCGTTCTTCCAGAGAAATTTGTCTTTCATGTATAATTTTAATTTCAATCTTACAAGCAAGGTTAAACAAACTAGAGAGAGAATCATGTTCTTTATCAACAAGAACATTCTGAATTTTTTATCAAGTCCTGCTAAGAATTTAATTTCCTTAACTTCCTCGGTTTCCTCTAAACCACAACGCAACAACAATGTCTTAAATTTGTCATAGTAAACTTTAACAGTTCTATCACATTGTTGTAAACCTTGTAATTCATTGATTAAATTTTTATAATGATATGTGGGAACAAATTCATCTCTCAAATATCGTTTCATATCTCTCCATGTTTGAGGTACCTTCTTATATTTACAAAAATCATTCCACCAAATTGATGCACAACAAGTAAAAGCACTAGCGGCAGCATTAATTTTTCGTTTGTCACAGATTTTATATTGTGAAAATATTTTATCTACCATTATGTCCTAACCAATATAAGCATTAGCACCAAATCCATTATAAGAAGGAAGAGACATTAGAGTTTTACCTTGGTCGATGGAAGCAGATATAGTGTTGGTGGAGTGTTTTCTTCCAACCTCTCTTGTGTATTATTAATGTTTCGACCGTAATTGTTGATCATGGCTTTCATCTCCTTCAATAAGTCTAGCAGCTCCGTGTGACGAACAAGCTTAATATCGTTTTGATTTTCGATCGATGATCCTGCCATTGTTAGTAGAAAATAGAAAATAACACAAGAGTATTATCCCTATCAACTACTAGGTGGTAGAAGGTGGAATCACACGCTCTCAAGCGTCTTACCACGCTCTTACAAGTGTTCTTACCAATGCTGCAGGAGGTACAACCGGTGGCTGGTTCATGATACCAAATGAGAGTGAGCGAAGCGACATGGGTTTGATCTTTGGTTGGGCCTTGAGCAACATGGGTGTTTGGGCCTGAGGTCATCGAGGAGGTGGAGAGGCGCCGTTCTTGAGTACATCTTCATGTAGTGGAGGCGGCCAAGGTGGTGGCCGAACTTCGAGATGATATCGTGCCTTATTCGGAGGTCGATGAAACTGATGGTATGATCGACGACCTGGCCATGGTGGGGGTCGATGATGCCACGTAGTTGATGATGCCACCATAGCTGATGTAGATGACATAGAGAATGCCCTGAAGTGTCGCCAACTTGTCTTAGATGAAGAGGTCGAAGATGAAGTAGTCGATCGAAAGCTCGTCGACGTTCATGCTGGTGAAGTAGTCGACGGAAATCTTGATGACCACCACATTGACGTAGTGTTGGTCTTACCTATGATGAACATGGTCACATCACCTTGGTCGTACCGAAGGAAGTGTCTAGCCCGCCAGGGTCTCCCCAGGGCTTGACCAGGTCAACCGCGCCTAACTGGGTCCCAATCAGGAGCATGTCGCACCTCCCGGGTTACCTCTAGCCCGGAGAAGGTCCCACGGGCAGTCCGCCTGTCCTTAGGCAGGTGGCGACAACTGTCATGCCCCCACCTCACTTTACATGTCCCGTGTCCATCCCAGAAAGGACCACACTCAGCCAGGTCCCGCACTTATGGTACTGATCAGACAGTATTACGCTGGGATGGTCTGAGAGGAGGGGGCATCCCATCCGGCTTACTCCTAGGATGATTACAAGGTCGCCGAGCACGGTGACAGCACCGCCGCCGAGGAGATTAATCGGGAGTTTTGGGTGAGTTTGAACACATCTTTTTTTTGGTCATTTGTCGAAAGGGTATTTACTAACATTACTATCACACTTGTTTGTAGCTTAGGTACCGTCCTCGTGCAGGGTTGGAGGTGGCCGACTTTGACCTGGTGATAGACAGAAGTGCCAAGCAGAAGTGCAGGATCTGATGTCTTGGGCACGAGTCTCGGCGATCGAGGACTTCTACAGTAATCACTTAATAAATTTCTATATTTTTGGTATATATTTCTAACGCATCCTAAATTTCAATTTTGCCAGGAGAGAGCATGGTGAAAGGGTTGGCAGCTCTTTTGCTCGGATGAAGTACCTCACAGCTCCGCAGTATCTCACCGTTCGGCCAGATTGTGCCTCGAACGTTCCGGATGCCTGGGAGGCCCTAGCCAACCATTGGGCCAGCCAGGAGTTCCATGACAGGACTGAGACGACCAAGAAGAACCGTGCTATGAAAGGCAGCAGGACTACCGTCGGGAAGATGTCCTTCGCCTAGCTGAGGAAGAAAATGGCAATCTTCTCTATACCCTATTAGGAGCTTTGTTTTCGAACGCAAAATCGTATTTTCTTTACTTTGTTCTGCAGGCCATCACCACCGGGAAGCTGCCTCCTTTCCTGCAAGTGTTCCATAGGGGCCATTCATCGCAAAATAAGGATGGTTCCATGGGCCCCTTGACCCTGTTGCTGCGCAGCGAGAGTTACGTAAAATGTTGATACCGAGTTGTGACATAATTTACTATTCAACCATTCATGCCCAATGTAGACTTTCGCATAGGCATGCTACAAGGAGGCTTACGCCGAGAAGCATGGGCAAGAAAAGAATTCGGATGATGAGCCGCTGGACCCCGTGCTCATCCACCAAACTATGGGTGGGAAGGCTCACGGGAGGTTAGCGATCGGTCAGGACCACCTGAGGTAGGCTTTGTTTATATTTACAAGTTAACTAAGTTAAAAAATTTTAACTACTGACAACACTTTGTAACAGGTCCGAGGATTACATATCTGTTGTGTGAGCTGGCCACACACAGGACGAGAGCCAACACGCCTTCGAGTCCAGACTCCAGAGGGAGAGGGAGCAGGAGAGGGAAGAGAACAGGCAGATGCTGCAGGCAATGCAAGAGAGCCTGAGGACGACGGAGGAGGCACGAAAGAGGCAAGAAGAGGAGATGGCTCGACAGCGAGCGGAGTTCCAGGCAAGGTTCGCCTATTTGGAGAGCCTATCTCGACTAGCTGGGGTATGTACTTAAACTCTAAATATTTTTTCATATACATCTTATCATTCGATTAACACGTCACATGCCAAATTTGTTTTAGGCTGGCCCGAGCGGGACTAGTGGCGGTCCGGGGTTCTACGGTGGTCAACCACCGTATCGTAGTGGATTCGGGGCACCACCTCACTACCAAAGCTACTATGGGCCCCGCCACCTCCTCATCACTAAGCTCTCTACAGCGGCCCACCCCCTAGCAGGTGAATACATGGGCCCAGCTCGCCCACATGGTGGTTTTTCGTACGTCACTGAGGCGGTAAGTCATCGACCTCAAAATATGTATTGTTATTTTATTTCAACACATAGTATTAACTAATAAGTCTATTTTTGTTTTAAGGGTTCGGGTTCTGCTGCCCCAGTAGCAGCTCATGCGCACGAGGGAGGGGAGACATCGGGGAGCCAGGAGGCCAACTTCATCAACAACCTGTTCGATGGCGCTCCGCCTTTGTTTACCCAACCGTCCCTACCCCCTTCAAGCAATCCTCCATCTAGCGAGCATTAGGTGACGAGCTAGCTAGCGATGTATATGTTTTGGTTATCGTACGTTTGTGATTGCGATGTTCTATATATATGTATGTCGTGCGTGCCGTTTGGATATGTCGTTTGCTTATCGTTGTGTACTTTTAATTATTTAAGTGCAATTGTGATCTTGTCGTCGCAGGTGTGCGGCAATTGGGATATATATGCATTGTGGGCATTTTGGGTTTGAAGGTGCAGCAGTTGCTGCTGCTAGGAGCCGCAACTGCGGATGCGATGACACAATTAATGAACAGAAAAGGTGGCTCGATGGCTCATACAAGCAATGCACAATTAAGATAATGCAAGAGACGAAGAGACGCAGACCGAGTTGTTTACCGAAGTTTGGTGTTCAACAAATAAATACCTACGTCTCTGTTGAGGAAACTTTCTCACACAGAGAGGTCGGGACTCTCTCGTCCCTAGCCCTCGATCCACCCGTGGTAGCTCTTTATCAACACATGGTAGGTAAGCTCCAAACCTTCACACAAGACGAGTTCTTCCATAGGCGGAAGCTCCTACGGAAGGGATGCATTTGGGGACTTAGTCGCTAGGAACCTACGGCCTGGTCGGACCCGGTCCGACGGTTGTCGGACCCGGTCCGACAGTAGGGTTGCATTTTGGGTGACTTAGCCGCTGACACGCTCATCCATCAGACCCAATCCGACGGCCGTCGGACCTAGTCCGACGGGACTAGTTTTTGCACCCCACTACGTTTTGGCTATCCCTTTCTCCCTTCATGTTTCGCCTATGGTTTTGTGCCATGTTTGTCGACTTGTGAACTCGGCGGGAATATTTGGATACTTAGGCGGAAAGTTTCACGCCCATAAGAAATATCTGGCTTTGAGACTTGGCGGTTACGAAATCCCGTACAGCTAGCTACCCCCTGGTGTCACCTGGACCTATCCCGAACTCTCTTGAAGACAAACGAGGATAAGAGACCGAAAATGTGCTCTGTGGGACCCTATAGCCAGAGATATGACAATTGGCAGGCATATTGGCCCTAGGCTACACACGTAGGAAATCAAAAGAACTACAAAACAAATGTCCTTAAACTTGGTGTGATCCTGTTTTACAGCCCAGTCGCCATCAATTACCAAAATCATTCGGCCCATGGAAGACTTGATCTTACAGCTAGTCTTTTATGCTGAGTTGGGTTAGGACATGGGTTGTGCTTCCAGTTGAACCAATAGATGTGGGAGTCTAGGCCCGAGACTAGGTGTTGGTCATGGGGGGAGCTGGATCACTGTGGGCGATGAGATGGGCCAGATGACAACAGGCTCTAACAAGTGGTATCGGAGCCGTGTACCACGTCATGGAGTTTACAACACCAAGAGAGATTTGGACCAAGTTGTCCAGTCAATTTATGTCTAAGACTCTAACTAGTAAGTTGTATCTGAAAGAGAAAATATATGGGCTTAATATGCAAGAAGGGGCAGACCTGATGGAGCACGTCGATATTTTCAATCAATTGGTCACTAATCTTGGCCAGCTAGATGTGAAAATTGATGATGAAGACAAGTCCATAATTCTATTATGTTCGTTACCTTCGTCCTACAAGCGCTTGGTTACGACGATGACGTATGGCAAGGATAGCGTCAAAACTGAGGATATCACAGCGGCTTTACTTTCTCATAAATTGAGGAAGAATAAAAACTACGAAGAACCTCAACCTCATGCTTTGCTAGTCAGAGGTGATCAAGGTGGGAGTAAAAGGACCAGGAAGAAGAATCACAGTAAGGGCGGAGCAGTGCGCTGTTTCAGGTGTGGTGAGTGGGGACATTTGAAGCGGGACTTTATGACAAAGGAAGAAGGAAGCGAAAACTTGGCAAAGGATAGTGACTCGGAAACAAATTCTAAGATGCTCTCGATATTAGATACTTTGTCTATTGATGCATGGATGTTAGATTCTGCAAGCTCTCATCATGTGTGACACACAAGGTGGTGTGGTTCTCTTCGTGTGAGGCTGGTGATTTTGGTTTGGTCTTTATGGGTGATGGCACGGGTTACCGTGTTATCGGTATGGGTGATATAAAGATCAAGATGCACGACGGAGTAAAGGGTGTACTTAAGTGTGTGAAGTATGTACCAGGGCTTACGAGGAATCTAATTTCACTTGGTAACTTTCATGAAGAAGGATGGTGTTCCAATCTGGTGATGGTGCGAAGACTATTAAGATTATGAATGATGGGGAGACTGTGATGATTGGAGAGATGTCGGCGTCTCATCTGTACGAGGTGAGAGGGTACTATAACAGGTGAAGGCACTGACTGAGTCACAATTGGAAACTTCAGTTCCAAGCAACGGTGCGTCTGAGGTCAAGTTAGCCTTGTCGGGCGGCTTGACGTTAGCTGCGAAGAAGGCAACCGGAGTTTGGATATATGGGTTCGCACAAGACGTACAACGACTTAAAGGTGGTGGACGTCATATTCGCCAAGGTGGAGTTTGTTAGAAGTTGGTGTCAAATATGTGTATGAGTAGGTTACAAGTACGCTGTGTTGTAATAGATAGGGTTGGTTTAGAGTAGGAGTCGGACTCTTGTCTGGCCACCACTATATAAAGGGAGGCGACTCTAGTGTAACCATTGAACTACTTTGTAGCGGTTAGGCTCGCAGGAGGTCGTTGCCGGTTACTGGCCACGACACACGGTGGCCAGCTTCGATGTCGGGGGGGGGGGGGAGCGCCTATAATCATTGCCCAGCAGATGTAGCCTAAGAGATGAACTGTGTTACCAAATATCATGCCCTTGGTGTCGTTTCAGATCCAGTATCGACGTACTATTTTTCTAACAAGTGGTATAGGAGTCGTGGTTGGTAACCCAGAACGCCTCTACAAAATTGCACGGTGTAGGACAGATGGTCCGATTTGTGATGGGGTGATTCTTGGGTTTAGTACCACATCTGATATTGGTGATGGGGGAGCACACCTTAAAAGGTGGAGGCACCCCTCTCTCACGAGGCTAGTCTTTTGGACTGAGTTGGGCCAGGGCCTAGGTTGTGCTTCCAGCTGGGCCAGTAGAACTGGAGACCTGGACCCAAGACCATGTGTTGGTCTTGGGGGAGCCGGATCGCTATGGGCCATGAGATGCGCCGGATGACAACAGGCTCTAACAAAAATTAACAAAATTTCCAAACCCATCCGAAACCAAATCAAAACTGCAGAACAAAGAGGCATATAAGATGGACCACATTGTTCCCTTTTTCCCAAAAATTCCTATTTATTTCCTTCTCCCTTACACTGGCTTTCTTACAATTCGCTTTTTCCTCATCCTTACTCCTTTTATGTAAGGATTTTTTTATCATGTATGCCATTACACAGTTTTGTGATTTCACAACGGCCATTATAAAGTCACTAATATTAAAGATGCCATTATAAAGCACTATGTAGTTTCATGTATGCCATTATGGCACTGTACAGGACAAATACACAAGAAATACGGGACTGACATGTGGGGCCCACATGTCATCCTCTCCCCACCTTCTTCTTCCTCCTCCCTCCTCGTTCCTCTCACCTGCCCCATCTCCTTCACCGCGAGCTCCTTCCCCGGCGGCGACCTCAGGGACGAGGATGGCCGGCGACCTCGTGGGCGGTGGCAGCCGCTGACCTCGGGGGCGGAGGAGGTGGCGGGCGGCGGCTGCACGACAACAGATGGTGGCAGATGGTGGCTGCACGACGGCGAGCACATGGCGGCGAGTTCCACCTCATCCTACTTCGGCAGGGCGAGCTTAGGGCGCGCGGCGCCACCACCATCTCTTCCTCCCACCTCCCCCATCTACTTCACCGGCGAGCTCCCCAGCGAGCTCCTTCCCCAATGGCAACCTCGGGGGCGGCGGTGGTCAGCGACCTCGGGTGCAACGGTGGTTGGCCACCTCGGGGACGGAGCGGCTTCATGGCGGCGAGCTCACTCGATGCCGCTCCTGCTTGGGTGAGCGGCGGTGGCGAAGGAGCGAGGCTCGCCAGCGGTGCACCGGCTGGGGTGGAGGAATAGCGAGGCTCGCTGTCATCAATGGAGGAGGCTTCGGCAGCCAACCTGTGGAGAAGAGGGAGAAGAGAGAGAGGAGGGAAGGAGGAAGAAGATGAAGATGAGGGTATGACATGGGTGGCCTACCTTGTCAGACCGTATTTTGGTATTTCCCAGCTTATTTCGATCTCGTATAATGCCCATAATGGCATACATGAAACTACACTGGACTTTATAATGACATCCTTAATAATATTGATTTTATAATGGCTATTGCGATACCCCAACAGTTCGTATTGGCATATATGATAAAAATCCATTACGTAATGGGCGGTGGTTTGTCCCCTTCCTCCGTTGGAAGAATAATCATGAAAGAGCTGGAAATTGGGCCGGACTTTTAAAAAGTGGTCCAAGCACGACATGATCTTGATGACCGAAAGCACGATCCGGCATGAAAAGAAATAGGCCAGGCTATCACGATCTTAATGGCTTGCCCGGCCGAGCCCCGCCGGGTCGGACATCAAAACCAAACACAGTGGGCCAACCATCCCAGCCCGGCTATAATGGCTGTGATTGTGCTAGCATAGCCTGACTTGAAGCATGAGTCTGTAATTTGTATTTTCCAATGTTGCGTGAATGAATTTTTATTTTACACGACGGTTATATAGAATTTTTGGATGCCCCTTTTTCTTGTTGACAATCGTTTTGTTAAAGCAACATACGAATTTATCAAAATTATTTAGTGCACTTCCTCCTTTAGGACCGGTGCCACCCACCCCAGTAATTAGCAAGTTTCGAGGTCTTCCATTGCTCATATGATTTTTTGTTCTGTATGAAAGTTATAGACAATTTTTATATGTATCTTCTGCATGTTGATAATCTTTTCATTTGAGCAATGTATGAATTTGCAAAAAAGAATTTATATCACTGTATTATCTTGCGGACATTGATTTTGATTGTTCATGCTGATCCGACACCACCCAAATAGATGGTTGGGCTTGTGCTAGGCCAATCCGTTTTGCACATACACGAGGCACAATGTGCCTAGATCGAGCCAACCTGACCCAATTTCTCTCGGAGGGTATATCGCCGATAATCTTAAGGATGGTTCGATATAGCATGAGCATGTTAAGTGCCATTATGAAAAATAAATGGTGCATATTTGTTCGGATTGAAATGAAAATGGTCATAGATAATACGAATAGCTATAATCTATATATCTGTTTTGAAATTAAAAAAAGACATGAAGACCAGGCATGCATGCTCCTATAGTTATAGAAATATGGAGGAGTACTGTTTATGCACAAACATGGGAAAGAAAGTGGAAATATTCCAGCTTGCTCGAAGCATGGAGTGCAAGCAACACATTAATTAAGCAAGAACGTGGTCACAACTAATTACAACGATTTCATTCCAGGTTAATGGTTATCAATACAGGAATTCCTCCGCACGGGATCCCGTTCCCAGACGGGATAGCCCCGGCGACACGTGTCCACCGACCGCTCCCCTTCGCCGGCTCCAGCTCCCTTCCCTTCGCCCGCGGCTTTCGGCTCCCCACACAGGCCTTGTGCAGAGGAGGAGGAGGAAGGAGGAGGCCTACCTCGACGCAGTAGACCTCGCCGTCGCTGCCGCCGCCTCGCCGTTGCCGCCGTCGAGCTTCGCCGCCCGCCGTTTTGGGTTGGGTTAGGGAATATGTGGGTTCCTCGGGTTTAGAGGGAGGTCGGGCGGCAATGGACCGGCGGTGGGTGGGGCTCGTCGGGCGGCGGCGAGAGGCGGTGGCGCCGCCGGAGCAAGGGAGGGCGCGGCGGGTGGGCGGCGGTGGAGGGGACCTCCTCACCCCGCCGGGTTAGGGTGGGCGGAGGAAGGAGGTGGCGGGGCGGCGGGCGGAGCGGCGGCGGCGTAGGGCGCCACCGGCCGGGTGGAGGAAGGAGGCGGCGGGGCGGGAGGCGCGCAGGAAGGAGGCGGCGAGTGGAGGGAGCTATCCCATTGGGTTGGGGCCCGACGGGATACCGCCTCTAGTCGCCCCTTATCAATATCGTGGCCATGTGCTCTGGTATCATTAGCTACTCTGAGATACATGTGCAGATTCTGGAAGCATTAGCAGACCCTCCTGGGCAGGCAGAGTCAGCTGGAACAGCTTCACGATTAGCGATGTGGTGAGGCGTCGCCGCCGTCGCGTGGCAATCCTAGCATGTTTGCCACGGGTGCAAGCCTGGAGTGTAACACCCAAAATAAAAAAATCGAGGAAATTCAAACTCACCCCCGCACGGAGCCCAGCCTAATCCGTCGACACTGCCCACTTGATCATCGTCACTGTGGCGTAGGAGTCACTGGTAGGTGGAACCCACCTGTTAGTTGGAAAATCATTTAGGATTTCCCCATGAAAGGAAATGAGTCACTAACCGTGGGCCAATGGCCCACTCATCGGACGAAGTGGAGGCGCCGATTAGTTTCGTGCCTCCCTCACATGAAAACACATTTCAGGAGTACACCTTAAGAGTGCGGGCATGCTCATGATATTACTAGAGTAGCCCTATTCATACTTACAGATTAATAATAAGTCCACTCATTCCATGATTAGGATAATTGCGCACATGCATAATTTTTTTTAGCATTTGACTGTCCATTTAGTATTAAATTTTGGAAATACACGTAAGCAACCCGGAAGGCACGGAGATGTCGAGGTGTACTATCACTTACCTTCTTAAGGCGAGTTAATATTTCTTAATTCATCACTATCCCTAGTTTTATAAACTATGTTGATCATTAGAAAAATGCTTGCTACATGATATATACCGATTTTTTATTCATGTTATAAACATGCCTATCCTTTCTTGTCATTGACTATTAATTATGACTACCTTGACTATCATTTCCTTTAATCAACATAAATCTTGTTGGATAACGACTTTAACCTTTTTTAATGGGTAAAACATGGTTCGACTTGCTTAGGCCCAAAATTACTCTTAGGCATGTCGTGAAACAGTGAAATAATATTCACCGTATATTCTTTTATTCACTTAAATTGATGACAATTAGGATTGGTAGCAGAGATTTGGTTGATGACTTGTGCAAACTTGATTAGTGATACTATGTTTGGGTCTAGGATGGTTGGTTGGTCGAAAATGGTTATTGTTGTGGGATTATGCCCAATGACAATTATGGAACACATATGATGTGGGTTGACGGATGACGCAAACCACATATGATGTATGTATTCTATATCCTGTATGACGTGGGCCTTGAATCTTATTAGGCCTTTAATGTAGAGGTCCACTATGGAGCGCTAATAAAAGAGGAGGATGATACACTTCCCTCTACACAAAAACCCTAGCTGTCATCTCCCTCGTCGGCACGCCAGCGCTAGCACACCACGTGTTTGTGGATTTAAATCTTTGTACTTGAGGACACCGTAGAGGAGCTATGTTTATGGTACTAGTCAAAGAGAACCTGGGAAAAATATGTGATATACATGCGTACAGATTCTAGGCATGTTTTTGTTTCATCGATTTTCATTGATCTCGAAGGAATTTTGGGGTGGAACTGGATGCATTGGAAAGTTTATCTTGTTAACTTTTTAACGAGTGGTAGAACATAAAAAATGGAGTTCTGATGTGGCCGTGGCATGTGTTTGAAGACGGACTGCTCAGGGAGGTCACGAATCTCGATGAGGCTGAGCTCGTCGAAGAGGTCATCGTGAAGCCGGCGAGGACATCGGTGGCCATGGGGTTTGAATAAACACAAAATCCTATTTGACAGACTTATTAGTACCTCACATCCTTACACTTGTGTTTCTTCATTCTTTTCGCGTGAGTCCATTCTCTCCCTCACCCCTGAATATTATTTTTTCCAATAACCAGAATGTAAAGATGCACAATCTTCACTAAAGACCAATTTTTGATTTAACAAAATTACGCAACCTAACTAGGCCATTCTTTTGCTACCTTGAGCACCATATAATCCTATAGAACATAGGAATAGTTCTGGCCTATGGCTTTGGTGAGGATCAAATAAAATACCACTTGAGAGACTTGAGGGAATCATTTAAGGAACTAAGTTTTGTAAGGAAAAAAAACATCGAGAACTAACCTGAACGAGGGGTAACTAGACGATGTTCTGTCTGAGTTGTTCTATTTTCCAACTATCCAAGACAAGGTGAAATATGAGAAGCCCTATGGCATTAGAGATAAAGGTTTTGGGTACACTGCTACCAGTTTATGATAATAACCAAATAAGTATCATTTTGTGCACTTAATATTCGCAAAATAATGATATTGATGCAATCTTGGTCCACCGGTCCAACTTTTTGAATCCTTTACTCGAGGACGAACAAAAGTTCAAGTTGAGGGGTGTGTTGGCGGTCGTTAAAGTCCAAAATTATATGCCGACATACACTAACATTCTAGTAGTTTTTGGGAAAATCAAGGTTTATGCTAAAATTTTATTTAAACTAATAAAGTTCCACAAGTTTTGTTGAGATTTTGTCCTCAAAAATGTTTTGGGAGAAACCAGAGCTGAACCGGGCAAAATCAAGGTGGGTGGGCCAACCCCCTAGGATGCCCTCTCGGGTTCCCCTTCGGCAGTGTGGAGATGGCACGTGTCCCTCTGTGTGGTGAGATGGCAAGGGGGAATTCCCCGCCGAGGAATGCATCACCATCCCCGTCCCCGTAGGATAGAAAACTCCCCGTTCCCATCCCCGCCAACTACATCGGCGTGAACATTTTGCCCATCCTCGCCCCCGCGTAGGGAATTAGTCCCCGTGGGGTCCCCATCCCCGAGTGGCGTTGGTGCAGGGGCAGGGGTGCGGTGCGCCGTCGGATGCTCGCCTTTGGGGCAGCGGCGCGGCGTGGCATGGGCGCGGCGCGCCGTAGGCTTCTCGTCGTAGGAGCAAGGGCGTGGCGCGGCATCGGCGTACATGGGGCGCGTCGCGGCATTGGTGCGCCGCAGGGCATGGCATGGTCGCGGCGCTGGCGTTGGCGTGGCTCGACACGGCGCAGCGAGGGCAGGCGAAGGCGCAGGCGGCGCCACACAGGCGGGGGCACGACGTCGGCGACTCGGCGAAGGGCAGGCGGCTGAGGCGGTAGGGGGCGGCGCCGGCGGCTCGGCACAGGGGTAGGAGTGCATGGGAAGATGGGGGCGGGGAGCAGCTAACCCTTGGAGGCTAGGACAAGCTACTGCTGCTTGCTGATTAGTGGTTGTGTGGGCGCTAGGTTGGGCATTGGTCTTATGGACCGAAATATGTAGGGGGAATCGGGGAACAGGACCTCATTGCCATCGCTATCTACACCTGATTTGCTTCGGTTGGCTATAAAAAGGACCCTGAAAGTGCATCTAGGCCCTTATGTGATTTTGGTGATTAATGAGTAACAATTATAGAGCTAATATTTCTATTGGAGAATTATGCACAGATGCTATACAGGTTAATTCCATGAGGTACATGTTTACATGTGATTGTGCACCCCTCAAAAGTGAATGTATTGCAAGAAGACATCAAGACTAGTATTTATTTGTAAATCTTAATTTATTGAGTCCTAGGGATGCCGTACTATAAAGAGGGATGAAATGGAGAAGCTTATAAAGGTTCCTAAGTGCTCAAAATAGGTATCTCAAAGTTCGTGTGAGTTTTCCACTCAAAATACACCTCATACATAACCTATGCCATCAGAACATCCGATGGTGAGCAGTGGTGAGCCGCCTGCCGATTTTGAGCTATCCATAAAGGGTCCATCGAACTTCCATCGAACATTCGACGAGGGTCGGAACATCCGACGGGGGATCAGAACATCCGATGCGGGATTAACTGCAAAATGGCTAGTTTTCGGGATTCCCTATTTAAAGCCGTCTCTAATACCTTCCAAAGGTTGCTGACACTGTTTACTCTCTGATTACACCTTGATTTGAACCTAATTCTTCCTGTTCATCTTTCTCAAGAACTCTAGCATTTGTCTCTCTCTTGTTCATCTTGTGAGATCTAGATCTAGAGAGATCAAGGCAACCCAAGTGCTCCACAAATTAGAGTCATCCAATTTTGAGCACTTAATGATTCCTAATTTCTTCATCGCATTTGTTACTCTTGGAGGCTTGAAGGGCTCCTAGACGGCTAGGTGTTGCCGGTGAGTCGCCGATCTTCGTGTGGTGTGCCTCCGGAGTTTGTGAAGGTGCGAATCTACCTCCGCAAGGAAAATGATTCAACTAGTGATCGCCAGTGAGTGCTTTGTGCTTCGCTGGTAAGGGGGATTAGGGTCTTGGTGATTCGGGCTTTGTGCCTTCCCTAACGGTGAGTAGGATCTCCCTTCAAGGATCCGAACATCGGTAAACAAAATCGTTGAGTTCTTTGTCTTGATCTTGTTTTGGTGTCTTTATTACTTGTGTTGGCCTGTTCTGAGTATTCTTGAATAGATCTAACCTTAGTTTTGTGAGAAATCAGTTTTTCTACAGGTTTTTGACAAATTCCAGAACACCTCGGATCGGAACATCCGACGGCCATCGGAACATCCGACCCAGGATCAGAACATCCGACGGAGGGTGTACTGTACCACGTCGGAACATCCGATCCCCATCGAAACATCCGATCGACTGGTTACTGTTCAAGTTTATTATTTCCGCAATTTCATTTTATTCGCCTATTCACCCCCTCTAGGCGGCATAGCGATCCTTTCAATTGGTATCAGAGTCTAACCTCCTGTTTTGAGCTTAACAGCTTGGAGAATCATGCCTAACCACAAAGACGATACCGAGATCGAGACTTCAAGTGAAGACAACAAGAAGGCTACTATTCCTTATGCTTACCCTGATTCAACATCCTCATCTCATGTCTCTGTTCCCACTGAACGTGCGCCTCACTTCGATGGCACATACTACCCACAATGGAGACATAAGATGAAGATGTATCTAATGTCTACTCATCCTTCCATTTGGAGAATTGTAGAAACAGGTTTCAAGCCCAAGGAACCGGAGAAACTCACTGCTGATGAAGAAAGAGACTCTTTCCGTAACTATCAAGCCATCAATGCATTGTTTGGTGCCTTGAGCCCAAGTGAGTTCAATCGGGTTGACGGACTTGAAGAAGCTAAAACAATTTGGGATACTCTCAAGATTGTTCACGAAGGCACATCAAGTGTGAGAGAAACCAAGATCGAGCTTATCAATGGCAAGCTTGGAAGGTTCATCCTAGAAGAAGAAGAAGACTACAAGACAATGTTTGATCGACTCATGGTATTGGTAAATGAGGCCAAGGGACTTGGATGCAAGTCTCTCACTGATCATGAGGTGGTCAAGATTCTACTCCGGGCTATCACTCTAACCAATCGCCATTTAGTGCAAATGATTTGAGATAGAGACAACTATCACTCAATCACACCGCATGAAATGTTTGAAAGGATTCTTAGTGATGAGTTGATGGATCAAGAGGCCTCGAACATTAAAGAGATGGCTCAATCAAGCAAAAAGAAGAGCATTGCATTGAAGGCGAGCAAAGTGTCAAAGGTAAAGGATGATAGCTCAAGCAGTGATGAAGATGGGCCAATGAACATGGAAGAGATGGCGTTCTTTGTAAGAAGATTCAACAAATTTCTCAAGAAGAATGGCTACAATAGCAAATGCAAGAAGGATTCCGGCAAATCCAACTCTTCAAGAAGTTCAAGAAGAAAGTGTTATGAATGTGGTGAAACCGGACATTTCATTGTCGATTGCCCACATAAGAAGGATAAGGACAAGGAAAATAAGAAGAAAGAAAAGAGCTACAAGAAGGACAAAGTAAAGAGTAAGAGACAGAAGAGAAGTTCAAGAGGTGAAGCTCACATTGGTGAGGAGTGGGACTCCGAATCCAACTCCGAATCCGACTCCGAGTCCGATGATGAGAGTGTAGCATGTCTTGGAATGGCTATTCTAAAAAGGACCTCATCTCTATTTGGCGAATTGACGGATGATGATGAACCATCTATGTGCTTCATGGGCCCTAAGGTATCATCAAGATCTTTTAAATCTCTAGTCAATTCTTATACTAAGAACTCTGGTGATGATGAGGATGATATGAGTCAAGCTAGCTTGGTCAAGATGATGAGAAATTTTGATATGGGTAAGTTGACCGAGCTCATGGAAAGAGTTGAGCAACAAGAGGACCTTCTTGAGAAAGGAGAAGACTTGCTCATCCTTGAAAAGGAGAGAAACCTCCAACTTGAGAAGGAACTAGCATTGGAAAAAAAGAGGGTTGAGGAGATGACCAAAGAATTCTCTAAGGTCACATCTAAAGCAAGCTCTCTTGAGATCAACAATGCTTCACTTAAAGAAGAACTCATCGGTGCAAAGGAAGCACATGAGACACTTATGGTGAAGTTTGATGATCTTTTGAAGAGCACCTCTACTATTCCAAATGCAACTTGTGACTCACCTCCTTCCACGAGCAATGGTTGTGCAAGTTGCTACAATGTGGATGTGAATGCTTGTGCAACAAATTTTACCACTTTGCAAGATCTTGCTAGTAAGAATGAGAAATTAAAAGGTCTACTTGAAGATGGTATTCAAAAATCTTACAAGTCGAGTAAGGGACTTGATGAGATACTAGATAAGAGAAGAGGAAACTTCAAGAAGGCTGGACTTGGCTAAGTTCCACCGAAGGGTAAGAAAGCACATGTTGTGGTGACTCCGGTCACTAAGCCAATTCAGTTTATGAGAGAGCAAAACTCAAAGGCTCACATTTCTCACTCTACTTTTAGTGCCTCTTACATTCTTAAAAGAAATAATTTTGATAGAGTACTTGCTTATCATGTTGGACCTAAGCGTACTAATGCACCTTTGGTGAGATCCATTTGGGTCCCGAAGGCTCTTGTGACTAACCTCAAAGGACCCAATCAAATTTGGGTACCTAAGACCAAAACTTGAACTTTGTAGGAATATCTCTCCGGTTGCCCTAGTTGGGTACTTGACAGCGGTTGCACTCATCATATGACCGGGGAGAAAGGAATGTTCTCTCAAATTAATTGCTACAATCAACCAAGTGAGAGCATTACTTTTGGGGATGACAGTAAAGGTGATGTACTAGGTCTTGGTAAGATTGCAATTTCTAAAAATCTTTTTCTTACAAATGTCCTACTTGTTGATTCATTGAAATATAATCTATTATCGGTACAACAATTTTGTGCTACTGGTTATGATTGTATCTTTTCTTGTGATGGTGTGAATGTCGTTCGAAGGAGTGATGGTTTAATAGCCTTTAAAGGTCATCGAAAGGGAAAGCTTTATCTTGTGGACTTCTCCACGGATAGGCCTAGCCCTGGAATATGCCTACTGGTTAAATCTAGCATGGGTTGGCTCTGGCATCGCCGACTAGCCCATGTCGGTATGAGAAACCTTCACAAACTCTCGAAAGGGAATCACATCATTGGACTAACAAATGTGAAGTTTGAGAAAGACAGGCCTTATAGCGCATGTCAAGCAGAAAAATAAGTTGGAGTATCCCATCCTTCGAAGAACGTAATGACTACGACAAGATCTTTACAACTACTACATATGGACCTCTTTGTACCGATTGCATACATAAGTATAGGAGGTAACAAATATAGTCTTGTTATTGTTGATGTTTTTTCACGCTTCACGTGGGTATTCTTTTTGCATGATAAGACAGAGGCAAAAGAAATTTTAAAGAAGTTTATGAGAAGATCTCAAAATAAATTTGAAGTGAAGATTAAGAAGATTCGAAGTGATAATGGAAAGGAATTCAAAAATACTGATGTTAAAGAATATCTTGATGAGGAAGACATTGAGCACGAGTTCTCGGCCCCCTACCCTCCTCAACAAAATGGGGTGGTCGAGAGGAAGAATCGAACCCTCATCGAGATGATGAGAACCATGTTGAATGAATACAAGGTGTCGGACATTTATTGGGCAGAAGCTGTGAACACCGCCTGTCATGCCATCAACCGATTCTATCTACACAAGCTACTGAAGAAAACTTTGTATGAGCTTCTTACCGGTAACAAGCTAAATATTTTATACTTCAGAGTCTTTGACAGTAAGTGTTACATTTTGAATAAGAAATCAAGAAGTTCTAAGTTTGCTCTTAATGTTGATGAAGGTTTGATGTTTGGTTATAGATCAAATGCTTATGCGTATCGAGTTTTCAACAATACCTCCGGTGTGGTTGAAATCTCGCATGACGTGACATTTGATGAGTTTAACGGCTCTCAAGTAGAGCAAGTTGATCAATGTGTGTTAGATAAAGAAGAGCCACCTTGTGAAGCGATCAAGAAAATGGCTATCGGTGATGTCAAACATCAAGAAGGCATAGAAGATGGAGATTTACTACCTTTGTCAACTCAAGTTGAACCTCCAACGACTATCCAAAAAGAGGAGGATGATAAGTCAAGTGAAGGTGATGATGAAGACACTACATCATCAAATGCACATCCAAGAGTTCGTCAAAGTGTTCAACGAGATCATCCGTCGAAAGTATCATTGGTGATATAAACAAGGGAGTAACTACTAGATCTCGTCTTTCAAATTTTTGTGCATTTTACTCGTTTGTCTCCTCTCTTGAGCCACTAAATATAGATCAAGCAATCAAGGATCCCGATTGGATTATTGCCATGCAAGAGAAGTTAAACAACTTCACTAGGAATGAAGTGTGTGAGTTGGTGGAAAGACCGAAGCAAAATATCATTGGTACGAAATGGGTCTTCCGCAACAAACAAGACGAACATGGTATAGTGACAAGAAACAAAGCACGGTTGGTTGCACAAGGCTTCACACAAATCGAAGATTTGGATTGTGGTGAGACTTACGCTCCCGTAGTAAGAGTAGATGTTATTAGAATTTTAATTGCTTTTGCTACTCACCATGGCTTTAAGTTGTGGCAAATGGATGTTAAGAGCGCTTTTCTTAACGGTCCACTTTCCGAGCTTGTCTACGTTGAGCAACCACCGGGATTCGAAGATATAAAGTATCCAAATCATGTCTACAAACTCAACATTGCGCTTTATGGGTTGAAGCAAGCACCTCGTGCATGGTATGAGTGTTTAAAGGACTTTTTAGTGAGAAAAGGTTTTAAAATGGGTAAATCTGATCCTACACTCTTTACTAAGCTAGTAGATAGTGATATTTTTGTATGTCAAGTTTATGTTGATGATATCATATTTGGATCTACTAATGAGTGTTTTGCGAGGAGTTTAGTAGCTTAATGACTAAACGGTTTGAGATGTCTATGATGGGAGAGTTGAAGTTCTTCCTTGAACTACAAGTGAAACAAATGAAGGAAGAAACTTTCATTAGCCAATCAAAGTACGTGAAGGATATGCTTAAGAAGTTTGATATGAGCGACGCCAAACCAATCAAGACTTCTATGCCAACAAATGGTCATCTTGATTTAAATGTAAATGGTAAGGACGTCGATCAAAAGGTATATCGTTCTATCATTGGCTCTCTGCTTCACCTTTGTGCATCTAGGCCTGATATTATGCTTAGTGTGTGCATGTGTGCAAGATTTCAAGCTGCACCCAAGGATTGTCACTTAGTGGCAGCCAAGAGAATGTTGAGATATTTGATACACACTCCCAACTTTGGCCTTTGGTATCCTAGAGGGTCAAACTTTGACCTAATCGGCTATTCGGATGCGGATTATGCCGGTTGTAAAGTGGATAGGAAGAGTACCTCCAGTACTTGCCAATTCCTTGGAAGGTCGCTCGTTTTGTGGGCGTCCAAGAAACAACATTCCGTTGCCCTATCCACAGCCGAAGCTGAATACATTGCCACTGGACATTGTTGTGCCCAACTACTTTGGATGAGGCAAACCTTGAGTGATTATGGTCTTAACCTCAACCACATCCTACTTTTGTGTGACAATGAGAGTGCCATAAAAATAGCCAACAATCCTATTCAACACTCTCGAACCAAACATATCGATATTCGCCACCACTTTTTAAGAGACCATTCAACCAAAGGTGATATCGATATTACCCATGTGAGAACCGAAAACCAACTAGCTCATATTTTCACCAAACCCCTTGATGAGAGGAAATTCTGTGAGTTGCGGAGTGAATTGAATATCCTTGACTCTCGGAATGTTGTTTGACTTTTTGCACACATTGTTTGGTGATTGAAAATGTTTTCTTTATCTTGTTATCTATTTTACTATAGCTATATAGGATTATATGTAAAATAAATTGATTGATTTGGTTCTTCGGATATTTATATCCTATTTATTCATAGATGACCTTAGTTTAATTGATTGATATGCTTACGGGTCATTCATGGGTAAATTCATTTCTTAGAACTCCCCTCTATCCTCCCGGAGCAATCTCATCTATTCTCGAGGTGTCTGGAGTCCAAAACTTTCAAATCCAGCAAGAGGGGGATCGAATGTTCCGGTCGGCATCGGAACTTCCGATGGGATCCAGTGGGGGTACCGTCAGATGTTCCGACCGACGTCGGAACTTCCGGTGCTGTCAAGCAGGGGGTCCGTCGGACCTTCCGTCGGATCTGCCGTCGGATGTTCCGACGCGGCCCAGTTCTGTCCCCTATTTCTTTTTTAACCGCGTGGGTCCTGTTCCTCCTTTTTACCCGACGGGTTTTACCCTAGCTTTTACCTCCCCTTCTCTCTCCTCTTGGGCGGCGAATGCACAGGGAGCTCGGATCTTCCGGCGGCGGCGGATCTTCTGGCGGCGGTGCTCTGTACGGCGGCGGTTCTTGCGTCCCCGCACGCCTCTCCACCGCCCCGCCTCCTCCCTGCTCGTCTCCCTCCTCCTCCATTGAAGGTAAAAGCCCTAAATCTTGAAATCCTCTAGAACGTGCAATGTGCGTCGTTTTGATTCGATTTCGAGGCTAAATAAGCTTCTATCTTGTTCATGGAAGTATTCCCCACCTATTGCTGCCTCGAATTCGTCGTTTGGATGCAAGATGTGAAATCCCATTTAGGGCACATGCTGTACACCGTCGGATGTTCCGACACCCCGGTCGGATGTTCCGACGGGGTACTCACTGACCCTGTTGGATTTTGTGCATTCTCGTTCAATTCTCTCAATTCTTGATTCCATCTTGTGTGTCATGCAGATGTCTTCCTCTCACGTGACCCCAAAGGCAAGGGTGTTGCTAATCCCTCGAAGCGGCAACGAACTTCCAGTTCAACTGTCGTTCCTCCTTCAGCTGAGCCAAATGAGGATCCTACAATCTTTCGTGAGAGGTTGGCTCAGTGGAAGTGGGCCAACATTCGTGATCCCATTAGTCCTTTGATGATCAAGAAGACATCAAGGACATTTCCTCCTAATGTCACTCCGAAGATCCTCGGCTATTATGTAGCGGATGTTAAGGAGATTCAACTCCGCAGGATTGATGATCCTTTGGCGTATGAGAAGGAAGAAGGGACCGATGAAAGATTCTGGAACTTATTTCATCAAGATTTCTATGATGTTGCTTTTGTGAAGAAGAAGAATCCTGTGATGCGCATGCAATTCATTGATTGGAAAGGCATGGTTCTGTCAAACAATCCAGTCATCAATGAGGTCATTGCTGCTTGTGACACCATGGGATTGACTGATATTTTAAGCTTCCAGCACGATTGGAACGATGAAGTTATTTGTCAGTTCTATGCTTCATTGTACTTTGCTGGGGGTGCTCCTGGCGACTTCTTCTGATTCATGTGCGATGGAGTTTGGTACAACTTCTCGAAGAGGGAGTTTGGCCAGCATCTGAAGTTGTCCACTAGAGGCAACATGGAGGAGCTCCATGATGTGGATGCCCTAAAGAATCAAAACTTGAAGTTCCTGTATGATGGGCCTATTCCCACTAAGGCGGGAGCTACAGAATCCATGAAGCCATTCTATCAAGTGCTCAACCGCATCCTTCGCAAGACTCTCTGTCCCAAAGAAGGTGACGCTTCTCGTGTTCTCTCTTATTCTCGCAACCTTCTGATGAAGATTGGTCTGCGTGAGCGTCCCTTTGATATCTTGGATTTCATCTGGTGTGAGATCAAGATCAGTGCTAATGATCCAAAGAGGAGCTGCCCTTATGCTCCTTATCTGATGATCATGATCATTCATGTCACTGGTCTCAAGTTTGTGCTGGATGTGAAGTACACCCCCTACCTTGTCACCACCCGTGGACTGGCTTCTCCTGGTGGGACTTCTGCGACACCACCCAGGAGGGGTTCGGCTACTCGTGATAGCGTGGGGCCTTCTTCTGCTTCTCGTGATAGCGCGGGCCCATCGACAGCTCGGTCCAGCCCAACATCTTATGGAGGGTCTATCAAAAAGATGCTGAAATCTATCTTCCGCATGTGCCGCAAGACAAATGATCGGGTTCAGGAATCCATTGTGCGTCTTCGCGACAATCGAAAGCAGATTCAAGACATCAAGAAGCATCTTGGTATGCCTCTCTCCTCAGATGATTCCGCGTCCTCCTACTCCACCATTGACACCTATACTCGAGGATTATGTGGGCTTCCTCCTTCCGGTGGCGACAACAACAACGACGATGATGATGAGGTCACCGGTGGAGGTGGTGGTGCTGGTGCTGGTGGTCAGGGTGGCAGCAGCAGCAGCGATCCAGAGTGGATTGAGTGATCCAGTTTGTTTTTCTCTTTTTGGCGTCTTGATGCCAAAGGGGGAGAAATGTTCTGGGGGAGCAAAGTTATGTTCTGGGGGATCAAAGTTATCTCATTCCAATCTTAGATTCCTTGTTTGAAACTTGAATGTTTAAGTGTGTGCAAAACTATGTTTTAAACTCTATGTTTATGTGGCACGCTGTGGTTGTAAGACTTTAATTATTCTGTGATGATGATGTAATGGTGAATTGCTAGCTATTTAAGTTTTAAGTAATTGTGTGATATATCCTGCAATATTGCATTTAGATTCAAATTTGCCAAGGATATAGGGGGAGATCCTGTTGTTATACTTGCCATAGTTTCAGGGGGAGCTTCCGGTTATATTCTTTGTTTAATTTATTTGTGCGCTATAATTGTTGTCATCAATACACCAAAAAGGGGGAGATTGAAAGTGCATCTAGGCCCTTATGTGATTTTGGTGATTAATGAGTAACAATTATAGAGCTAATATTTCTATTGGAGAATTATGCACAGATGCTATACAGGTTAATTCCATGAGGTACATGTTTACATGTGATTGTGCACCCCTCAAAAGTGAATGTATTGCAAGAAGGCATCAAGACTAGTATTTATTTGTAAATCTTAATTTATTGAGTCCTAGGGATGCCGTACTATAAAGAGGGATGAAATGGAGAAGCTTATAAAGGTTTCTAAGTGCTCAAAATAGGTATCTCGAAGTTCGTGTGAGTTTTCCACTCAAAATACACCTCATACAGAACCTATGCCATCAGAACATCCGACGAGGGTCGGAACAACCGGTGGTGAGCCAGCCTGCCAGTTTTCAGAGCTATCCAGTAAAGGGTCCATCAGAACTTCCATCGGAACATCCGATGTAGGTCGGAACATCCGACGGGGGATCAGAACATCCGATGCGGGATTAACTGCACAACGGCTAGTTTTCGGGATTCCCTATTTAAAGCCGTCTCTAATACCTTCCAAAGGTTGCTGACACTGTTTACTCTCTGATTACACCTTGATTTGAACCTAATTCTTCCTGTTCATCTTTCTCAAGAACTCTAACCTTTATCTCTCTCTTGTTCATCTTGTGAGATCTAGATCTAGAGAGTCATCCAATTTTGAGCACTTAGCGATTCCTAATTTGTTCATCGCATTTGTTACTCTTGGAGGCTTGAAGGGCTCCTAGACGGCTAGGTGTCGCCGGTGAGTCGCTGATCTTCGTGTGGCGTGCCTCCGGAGTTTGTGAAGGTGCGAATCTACCTCCGCAAGGAAAATGATTCAACTAATGATCGCCGGTGAGTGCTTTGTGCTTCGCTGGTAAGGGGGATTAGGGTCTTGGTGATCCGGGCTTTGTGCCTTCCCTAACGGTGAGTACGATCTCCCTTCAAGGATCCGAACATCGGTCAACAAAATCGTTGAGTTCTTTGTCTTGATCTTGTTTTAGTGTCTTTATTACTTGTGTTGGCTTGTTCTGAGTATTCTTGAATAGATCTAACCTTGGTTTTGCGAGAAATCAATTTTTCTACAGGTTTTCGACAAATTCCAGAACACCTCGGATCGGAACATCCGACGACCATCGGAACATCCGACCCAGGATCAAAACATCCAACGGAGGGTGTACTGTACCACGTCGGAACATCCGACCGACTGGTTACTGTTCAAGTTTATTATTTCCGCAATTTCGTTTTATTCGCCTATTCACCCCCCTCTAGGCAGCATAGCGATCCTTTCGGACCCTTCACCCCACTTTGTAACAAACACACCATTTGAAGCTTCACATTATAATTAGCTAGAGTAGTACTTAGTGCAGGAGTTAGAGTCGAGTTGAGCTGAGACTCGGAGTCCCAGAAGCGTCTTCTGGAAATTGGGTAATAGCTCTTGTATCTTTACCTTTTCATTGTAAGGTTTTGATATTAAGCACAAGTTCAATATTTACGTAAGCTGATCATTTATATTCCGCATAGTTGAGTGTGTGGAATCATTAGAGCCATGTTTAATACCGTTTGGTATCGAGTCTAGGTTTATTCTTAAATATTTAGGATTGCCTAAGTATTGAACTTATATTGTTTTCCAAGGATCCAAGAGGAAGTGATCAGCTCTAGTAGCAAACGTGGTGTTTGAAACTAATTCCGACTCGGTAGACATCTGATTCAACGGTGGTGCGATACGTAGTAGGTGGTGATAACCCTGCTATCCGAGTGGTATCAGCTTTTGTGACGTCCGCTCCGTTAGTCTCAGTCTAGTCGAGCCCAATCGAGGGTGATTATAATCATCTGGTGTTCTTAACTACTAGCGGGTGGTAGTGAATCGGCCGAGTTACGAGGAGTTCTTAAACAATGGTGCTAGGTACAGATCTATATCGTTTGCAAGCTGCTTGGAACCTTGGATTAGTTTACAATGTACTTGCTCTTAATGCACAACCGAGGTAGATTATATATGCATACATTCACTGGCCGTGTTTGTTGCTCCACTTACCAAAGGGGTTCATACTGTCTATGCTCAGACCAAACCTAAAGTTTCTATGGTCCGCAACAAAATCTGGGAACTTGTGGCCGATGAGTTACCATTGCGGAGCATCTACAGGGTTTTTTCAGCTCTCCATCTTTCTTGCAATCCTCCATGTGCAAACTGAATAGTATGTTGACTCCTTATTTTCAAACCAACTTTTCAATCACGGAGTCAACAGTAGGAACCACATGACCTTTGCTGGTGGTCCTCACTTTTTCCCGACCTTGAGGTGGTGGTCGTCGTGTGCGTCTAACTTATTCTTGTAGCAAGATACCCCACATAATGGGTATGAGTGCAACCGTGGGTGCATGTGACTATATAAGATACAATCGTTCACGCATGTGTGGATTTTTGGCACTTCCGATCCTAGAGGAGAAACTACCGTTTTTGCACAATATATTGATCATGAAACCAATTTCACTTCGGAATAAGATCTCATAGCAGCAGTAAGAGCTCAATAAATTGTCAAACCATTGATTCCTTGCTTTATTTGTAAGAGTTCAAGGATAATTGCTAACCTTGTATATTTCATCTTGCATCCATCGAATATTGGTTTCTTTGACTCTTATGTCCACTTCTTGAATTTAGCAAACTCTTTCGATGTGTCATAGCAAACTCTTTCGATGTGTCATAGTCTGTTTCTACGTCCCGCATCGATGTTGTACTCGTCATCTGGGCAACTTCCACCAATATCACATTCCACAAAGTTTTTGATGAGGGAATTTTCACAATCCCATGTGTTCTCTTCTTCACCTTGGCTCGTCCAACATGACTACCCTTTCTTAAACCCTCTCTTCATCATGAGGACTAGCATGCTGATATTAGGAATAGTGTAGATCATGAGGTCCCCAACTTTTTTGAATTTAACTCGGCCTCCACAAAAGTCAATTCAATACATCGAACCAATCGACTAGTTTTCATCCCAAGTCTTCCTCCATTAAGATTACTCGTCATACTGCGAAAAATGTCATATGTGCTAGTACATTCATTACAAGAGATGAAAATGGTATGGATAATTCCCGACCGTCCGAACCAATTCAGATAGTGATTTGGATAATGGTATCTTATCCGAATCTTCCTAGACGGATATAACACATAAAAATAAAATCCGATGAATATTGTCTGACCAGTGAAGTCTATATACAAACCATCTCCATTATACTTCTATAGGATGAATGACTAACACTTATAAGGGATTGATGTATATGATATTTTTTTGCTTCATCAGGTACAATACTTACATACCAAAAATTCCATGACTATGAGTCATGAAGTTGATATGCACAAAGAGAATTAAATTGTTTTTATATGCTTATTTCTCTAGTATATGTTGTCGCATGTTATGTGAGAGAGATATCTGCGACGCGACGATTAAGGAAACAATGAGCAGTAAGGCCTCCCACCCTCCTTCCCCAATTATCATAATAACTGATTAGCCAATAATATACATAAGAATAAGAATTTGTATTGAAATACTAAACTCAGACCTCGATTTTTACGTCCTAAATTTAAGCTAAATACTAGCACGAAAGAGGGAAACCGAACTATCAAAAGTTGTATCAAATTCTAAAAATATTTTAAATGTACTTCGTTGTTTACTCTACCTATGTATGATGTTTCTAAGCAAAATTCAATTTATATTAAGAGTTATAAAAAAGGAAAAAAACTGACAGCTTTAACGAGTTCAAAATTGATAATATTTTATCTTTTTGTAACTTTCAAAATATGATGAACTTGAAATTTTATACAGAAGTACAGTAAGTTGAAAAGTACATTTCTGATTTTTTTTAGAATTTGTTACATCTTTTAATAGTTTGGTTGCACGTTGTTTACAACATAAGTTTGATTGCACTGAATATGTTCCTATGGAAAATTTATCAGTTTTTAAAAGTGAAACAATGTAAGTTCTTTGTAGTCATTTTTGTGTAGTTTTAAGTGATCATTCTCATAATTTCTAAAATATTTTTTAATATTTTTTATTCTGCTAGGCCTCTCTTGAAGTCACAACTTTTATAGATTATAATTTTTGACTACTTTTAGCCAAATGGAATGTGGTAACAATGCGGATTTCGTTTTCTTTTTTTACAATAACTAACTAATCATTATTATATAGGGCATTAGTATCTTATTACCTTTGCATTACACTATATTTTTTTTTGCCGATGTTATTTCGTGCTTTGTCTAATAATAGATTATATGGTTCAATTTTTATATTAATTATGCAATACCGTTTTTATTTTCTTATTACTTCGTGTGATAATTTTTTGGTTTTTTTTTACCTATGCTTTAGCAAATTAGATTTTAGCCGGGTTTTAATATGATATTGGCCCTCCGCTGAGTATTTGTGTTACATCCGTATTTGTATCCGATATAATTCGTATTTATATTTGTATCTGGTATTATGTAACATACCCCAAATTTCCCAATTTGGCATGAAATGTTTTTGCAAAATCATGAAAACGTCCCCCTAAACCATGTCCTAATAACTATTATTTTTCCTAGACCATTTTCTAATTTTACTCTTAAAAGAAATGCAATTTTATAATTTTTAGAGAAAACAAAATCAATAAAATATAAGATATTTTCACATATTCAAATTCTCTCAGTTCTATGGATTTTTAGAAATTTATTTCATATTTTTAAGGTTACATATCAATTTTCTATGAATTTCTAAACCTTAAAGGGAATTTCTGAAATTTCTTCTAATCCTTTCCTAATTTGGAAATTCCTCGGATTACGCTTTCCCTCTGGGAATACGCCTTCGGCGTGTCTCCTTTTCCTCCTCTCCAGTGCATTAAGTGGCAACCGACGGCCCCGATTTCTTCTTCCTGATCGGGCGCACCAGAACCGGCCACGTCACTGCCCTCCATGGGGCTTTGCTGGAAATAATCCGACGGCGCCCATTGCTTTACCCCCAGATCCAACGGCTCCCCTGGTTTTCCCCTTCCTCAAAACCTCCAGCGCCGCTGCCTCCGTTGTGTCGCCCGCCGGAATCCCTCACCACCGTTGACTCCAATCCATCCAGGTCATGGCATAGCCATCTACAGAATCGCCACGTCACCGCCGACTCTATTCCCTACATCTTTGCCCGCGGTTTGCTTCGGACCGTCGCCAATTGTTCGCCGTAGTTTGGAAAAACCCCTCGGCCTTCGCCTCGAGCCTCCACCAGCCATCTCTGCCTATAAATAGGTTGCCCCGACGCTCTACCTCCTCAAGCTACCCCCTTCCACTACCACCATCCCCTCGGCGACCACCGGAGCTCTCTCCCTCGCCGCAACCTTCAAGCGCCGCCGCCCAACTTCGCTGACCGGCCGCCTCCGTCGCTGCCGAGCTCCGCCACCACCCCCATCAAAACCAACATCCCCGTGAGCACTCACTCCGGTCACCACCTCGCCGGCGCCGCCTTCACCCTAGTAAGCCCCCAAATCCCTCTCTCTCTCTCTCTAACACTGCCATTGGGGCCAACCTGTCAATCTCACTCCCTCTCTCAAATTCTTTCTTAGGCCAAGGCCCAATCAAGCACAGCCAAAGCCCATCAGCATTTTCTTTTTCTTTAAAACTATCTAGTAATGATGCCCAATTTTTATTAAATACCAAAGTTCATTAAAAAATTATGCAAAAAATTCATTAAATATTATAAATGTTAAATAATTTAATAAAATTATTAAACCCCATTTTCATCAATAAAATAAACTTAATTAAAATCATTTCTTCTTCTATGAGCATTAAAAATTCAGAAAATTATTATTAGCACAAATATTCTATTAAAAAATCCTTTTTCCAATATTTTGGCCTTATACTCTCAACAATTTCCATCTCAGAATTCCGGCAACGTGGTTGTCGTCAACCCCGACGTCTGAAAATTTGTTGATCCACATTTAACATCCCACGTACACATGCATAATCTTGCTACCCGGAGAACTCCCAAAATGCTGTTCAAATAAAAACAAATCTTTCTATCTTCCAAAATCGTACAAACCATCACCTTACCAGCCAAGCCATATCCCTTGCATTGATATTTTAAGCATTCATAATTTTTCCAAAATTATTTCATTCTTAATTTTCATTTATCCTCGTTAGATACTGAATTAAATACTTCTGAAGTTCCTAAAGAAGATTATCCAGAAAATTTGCTAGAATCCGAGTCAGTCCACGAAGAAGGCAGGTTTCCCTATCCTTGATGCACCTTGAATTTCCTATTGTCATATATTTATTTAGTTATTGCATTACTTTTTAGTTATTTAATTATGTAAATTTCCCATATTTAACTTATATAATTTCTCATTTATGTAGAGTAATTATTCCAAAAATCCTCCACCAAAAGCCCTCCTAAAACAATCATCTTGTACATTACCCTAGCATAAGAAAAATTTAATAATGTTATATATTTAAAAGTAGGATATAGATCATTGTCCATATGATAAATTCATTTATTGATATGGAAGTGAAATGTGAATAAGAATGAAAATGTAAAAGCTCAAGTCATTAGCATGGTTACCGTAATTACTTAAAAAGCGAGGCATTGTTTTAAATATTTTTAACAATGCTTGCGCAGTTTTCCGCAGTGCTTTAAGCAAGTGAGTCACTAGCAAGGTTATCGTAGTGATTGTGGGGAGCTTAGCATTCTTGAGGTTGTTTTATCAATATCTATGCGGTGCGCGGGATATTGCAAAACCTTGGGTCTTGTTGAATAAAAATGACACATTTATCATACAACCATATTTTAAGAAGTTGTTGTATGGATAAAGTTGGATAGGTTCTGCAGACCTGATTAACAAAAACATTGATGGACCCTACTTTGGGAATATGAAGTTGTGTCAATTGGGTGATGCCTATTTTATTCATAATACTCCTGATTTTTAAAAAAGAATTGACATCTGAAAGAAGATGTGATAAGGAATGAAGTATTTGGAGATAGTATTTATTAATGTTTTAAATGTTTACAAAAAGAGAAATATTTGGTGAAATAATATAGAAATGTGAATTTATAAATAACTGCATAAAACACTTTAAGCAAAGCCAACACTATCATTGGTTAATCCCTTCATACAGTTATTATTTAAATTCCTCATGGAACCTGCAAGTTTATACTTACCATATAATCGGGAACTGTTCATTTTAAATGGACAGATCCATTTTCAGTTGCAGATTTTGAAATAACAGAAGAAGAAATGGATCTTTTCAGCCAGGACTTCTAAGTCTTCCCTACACTCTAAACTAGGAGTTAGGATTGTAAAATATACTACTTTTGGTATTGTAATTTTCTCTGTAAAAATTCTATAAAATGAATAAGGTGTGGTTGTGCAAACGATTCTGTAAGTTTCTTATTTTTTGGAGAAAATATTTCTAATATTCAATATTGGAAATTGGGTCCCCACATATTATCCATTTCTAAATCCGTATCCGACAAAACTATATCGATCAGATACAATATGATTGGTTTTTTATTCGTATTCGATCTGTCTCATCCCTATTCATTACTATCTAGATATGTCAATTGCTTTTATTGTTTACTTGTAGTTTTAACAAGTCCCCAACTATAAACATAGATTTTTTTCAATAGTCATGCTGCTTGAGCTTTCACCATCTGGATTTAAGATCTAAATGGTCGGTGCACCTAGAATCATCGGCTTGGTGTCAACACTATTAGTGAAACAAACTTCCATAAGGCCATATAAGTCCTGATTACGCACGACCAGGTAATGATAGTGGCATCAATCCCTGATCATGACTCTTAAGACTTCAGTCCCGGTTCGTCGCTCACATCAGTCCTGGACTCCCGGTTCATGATATGAACCGAGATTGATCTTCCCTTTGGCAGGTAGGTAGAGGCCATCTAGCAAGGGTACACATTAGTCCCGGTTCGTGGTATGAACCCAGACTAAAGGTAGGCCTTTAAGCCTTGTTCCAGCATACTTTAAAAGAAATGCATATCCTAATCTATTAATTACGCGTGGTTGGATGGGTTGGTTAGAAGGGTGAGTGCAGTGTCACGTGGTGGCAAGAGGTTCTAGTTTTGAGTCTTGAGTTTGCCATATTTTTGTAGATATTTATACACCATGGAGAAGGGAAAACCGGAGCTAAAGACCTATGACTTTTAGTCCCGGATAGGTTGTCTCAGTTTGGCAACTGAACTAAAGGCCGTTGCCAACCGAACTAAAGCCTCTTTCATTCCTGTGCAAGGACGATCCTAATTAACCCATATGTCCAACCTAATTTTTTGCGTTAGCACATATGCACGCAAAAGAAATACCAGTAGCACATCTTGCTCAAAGGAAATTTCCGCATATATTTACTTTATTGTGATGAAACATATATGGTCTACTGCTTACAACAAGATTCGAAGACTACAATCCTCAACGCACATGTGTAAGAACATTTATTGTTGACTCGGTGGTAACACTATAAATACAAGCAACATAACCGATCATGCAGGCTTGAGGCTTATACACTCGGACTCAGGGCTATACTTCTAATTCTTTTGTTGATACATGTCACGTTTCCATGCAACTTGTGACATCGAGGCAACTCCTCTCAATCGAAGAGCGATGAATAACCTATAATATGTTTTGCGTGCCGTTAATCGTTGTATTCACCGTAGAAAATGATGGGAGGGAAGCATTCGGAGCGTTGGAAAGGGCTGCCACCGGAGGGGGATGCAGTTGTGTTGGCGGATTTTCTCGAACCGCCGACATAATTCATTCTGTGTTGGCGGTTCGCACCTAGACTGTTGACACAGAATATGTACCGTCGATGGTATTAGAGGTGCCGACGACACAGATTGAGGCCAATATATAAAAGAACGGTTTTGCTCCCACGTGGGCGCCTGCGTTCTAGCGTGAGAGCAGGCGCTCACGTGGTGCGATGCTCGCCATGCGAAGCGCTTGCCGCCGCCGCTCTTTCGCCGACGCCGCCGCTGCTTTCAGCAGTTTTCGCCGCGACGCCATTGCTCACCGTCGACGCTGCTGCTCTCCGCCGTTGACGCCACTATGCGCCGCCGATGTGGTTCGCCACCGCCGACGACGACGCCGCTCACCGCCGCCCCCCGATAACCCGTCGATCTACTCTTCTCTACCTCTCGAATTTGCTCGATTTGTAGCGTACATAGTTTTTTTCACTTTTTTTATGCTTTTTTTTCAATACTTTTGCACGGTGAAATTTCTGTACAATCGTACTGAAAAAAGGAGTGCCTGCACGAAACGCAAAACGCAGACGCCTGCATTGTAGTCGGTCCCATAAAAGAATTGCACGGCAGGATAGTTTCACGAAAAAATATTCCTCCCACTTGGTTACCAGCATGCATCTATCTTGTCTTCGAGGAAGTCGGAGCTTGCAAACATCCTACAAAAATTCTTGGCAACAACACTGCAATGCCGGAAAACATGTCGTCTACACGTAAATCAAGAAAACCAGAATAAACAACAGATCCAAGCCATGAAAATATAATAATAAAATATATTATAATTCCAGAAACTATTTGTAAAAGGTAAGAAATATATTTGGGAATCTAGGACACGTGTTGACACTGCCCCATCCCAATTCTAAGCAAGTCTCAATCATAAAATAGCATATCAGATCAAAAAACAATAGCTATCATAGGTTTTATCGTAGACTAATAATAAAACAAATTTTACCTTAACTTTTATCCCTTTTAAAAACACTTGGGACACCTAATAACTTTATTAGGATATCATCATCGGTGCACCTAGAATCATCGGCTTGGTGTCAATATTAGAGAACAAACTTCCATAACGGCATATCAGTCCTGGTTAAACATCAACCGGGAATGATGGTGGCATCAGTCCTAGTTCGTATATCAGTCCTGGTTAAACATGAACTGGAATGATGGTGGCATCAGTCCCAGTTCGTGACTCTAAGACTTTAGTCTCGGTTCGTCGCTCACATTAGTCCCGTACTATCGGTTCGTGATATGAACCGAGATTAATCTTCCCTTTGGCAGGTTGGCAGAGGCCATTTAGCAATGGCACACATTAGTCCCGGCTCGTGTTATAAACCCAGACTAAAGGTAGGCCTTTAAGCCTCATTCCAGCATACTTTAAAAGGAATGCATATCCTAATCTATTAATTACGTGTGGTTGGGTGAGTTGGTTAGAAGGGTGAATGCAGTGTTACGTGGTGGCAATAAGTTCTAGCACTACAGGAAACGTCAACAGTTTCGAGTGCCAAAACATCATTCGACGGCCATAAATTCCCCGTTGACACAGTACAAGATGTCTCGACGGCCGAAACTGGACCGTCGATACAGAGGGGCATGGCACACTAGTGTCGACGCTAGGTAAAAAACCGTCGAGTCAGTAAACCAAGACATTAAGGGAGGGGCAATCGGCGTTATCTTTATCGACGGCTCCTCGTTATGCCGTCGATACTATTCTTTTTAAATTTACTATTACCTCACATATATTACAGTTTAATTGATATTAATTATTTTTAAAGCAGAAAAATCAATGTAACAATTTTTCCAAGTTACAACATTTGATAAGTTTTGATTGATATTTGAAATTGTAATTTTTGAAATTAAAGTTTTATGTGTAGTAACCAGCGAAACAACCGAAAACATACAATAACCTATAATTTAGCCGGAAAACATCCCATTCGAATGTGCTCGTCGCGTTAGATGCTCGGAATTTTTTATTTTTTTTGTTGTTGATTGTTGTTGATACACAAACGTCAACGCATTATTTTTGAAGTGCAAAAATTTTTGTTTTGTAGTTTAAAAAAAAATTATGTCTAGTTGACATTGTAGTATCGATGGCCTTTAGGTAACCGTCGAGTTACTGACCACTATATGTTGATGGCCACGGTAGAACCGTCGAGTGAAAGACCAGCATAGGCCACTCAGTGTCGACGGTCGCCTTGAAACTGTCGATTAAGATCCTTGCAGCCCACTTAGTGTCGCACTACAAGAAACGCTCAAAATCTCGAGGGCCCCCGAAAGGCTCGACGGCGGTAGCGTAGCAATGGTCGTGAGAGAGTAGGAAATCTCGACGGCCATGAAAAAGCCGTCGAGATAATAGACCTATATCGACGGCCACTACATAGGCCGTCGAGATAGTCTCCATTCAGCTCCCGCGTCTCACTTTTCGGTTTTTTGTGGTGCGGGAAAAGAGCAGTCTCGAAGGCCAGCTAACGGGCCGTCGAGACAGTTAATGGGCCGTGCCATCTCCGCTCGGGGTAATGGGAAGCTGTCTCGACGGCTCAGATTCGGCAAATGAGAGAGATAATTTTCAGGCACGTTGATTTTTGTTTTTTAATTTCAAAAATGCTTATAATTTGTGAAAATATGTGGAAAATTCTCATTTTTTTTATTGTTACGAAAATCAATGTGTGAAAAAAATGCTTATAATGTTATATTTTTAATGCTATGTTTTTTAAATATGTATATGTGGGTTTAAAAATTTGTAAATTACATAAAAAATGTTGTAAAATTGTTGTAATGTGTAACATTGCAATGAAATAAGGGTATGATAATAATTTGCATGGTTTGATGAACACAAAAAATTATAAGCGCATCTCGATTGTATTTAGTTGAAGTCTCTAGAACGTTGAGTCATTATTCTGGCGATATGCTCCTTTACATATGGACATGTATTTTCATACATTTTTTCGTTGTAAAAAAAATTATGGTGATGTCTCTTCATGTTCGAAGTAAGATTAGCCAATGTGCATGACCAACATATTTTTTTGTAATTTTTAAAAAATTAAAGAAGCTTGGTTGACCACCGAAGAAGGGGCATAGTGTGAGCCGTCGAGACAGTGACTAGTCTCGACGGCCTCTATAAAAGCCCTCGATAAAATCTACCTGTCTCGAGGGTAGTCAACGAGAGCCCTCTAGACTAGCTCTCTCGACGGCCCCATTAAATAGACCGTCGAGAGGCTTGAGACGGTTGCGTGGCCTATCTCGACGGCTTCAAGCCGTCGAGAGAGAAGGCCCATCGCACACAAACATCCCGTGCGGATGCCAGACCAGTCGCGACGGCATTTACTGCGGCCGTCGAGATAGCCAATTGATGAGGATCAAGTTTTGGGGACTTAGCCAATTTTATTGCTCTCGGGCTAGTTTTCTCTGTGCCCAGCCCGGCGCCGCCGCCTCCGCCTTCGAGTCCACAACGCCCCGCCTCCTCCCCTCCGTTCCCGCCGCCCGTCGCCTCCCATTCGAAATCCGCCCCACCGTATCCCGTGCGCCTCTCCTCGGTGGATCCACTCGCGACTGCAACCCTAGCCGCCAGAGCCAGCGCCGCCTCACCGAGCACCCGCCGCCCATTCGTCGAGCCGGGCTGCCCCTCCCAGCGTGCTGCCCTCCGCCGAGCCAAGCCCGGCGCCGCCCCGCCTCCCTCCTCTAAGCCGGGCCGCCGCCGCCGCCACGCGCCATCCATCCCCGAGCCCAGCGCCGCCGCAGTGGATTTGGTAAGGTACATCATGATTTTTAGGTTTTGGGCATGTGCTGATTGATCCAAAACTTGGATGAATCCAATTTTAATTTGAGTGAATGCATGTGGTTTCCGTCCCTGGTACCAGCCGCAGCTAGGCACTTCACTGCTCTGTTAGTGCTCTCTGTATTGAAGTGCTTTGTTGACTGATTTGCGCTGGGAATGTATCTTGCATTTACGAATCATTGTTGGAACTATGTATATTATTATAAGTTGCATTGATAATTTGTAGTTGTGCAATCTTCAAATCTTCACCTGCTGCCATCTCATTTGTCGTGTTATCTGTGCCTATGATCTATTTGCACATGTACGCATCTTGGTTTGCGGGGAAAGGAATTGTGAAACCCTGTGGTAATGGTAGTTTAGTATTGCAGCCCAAAGCCCCAGAGCAAGGTCATACACTCCAGTCTCTCTTTGCCTTCCACCTGTGCGAACTTGGTGCTCATTTGCTATCGAAACTCTCTCCTAATGGTTATTCTCTCCAATCTCTTTATCCTGTATTACTCCTAGCTTAAAATGCGAAAGACTTCAAGCTGATTTTTGAGAAAGTTGATGACATTGGTTGCTTCTTTATCTTGGATCTCCTGGTATGAATCTTCGTTTCAACAATCAAATGCAAAACCATGGTGTGTTTTTTTGTTAGGGAAATGCCAACCTCCTCTGCAAAGATGCAGACAGCTCTTAGTTTCTTGTATCATGATTAGTGTTTTCTTTTATTTCTCAACCCCGTCTTAGCTTTATTTCTTTAGTTCTTTCTTCCTTTCCTTTTCATATTTTAGTTATCTCTATATGTTCCAGTCTACTGATTAATTATGATCTACATTGTTTCATCTTTACAATAGAAATTGCTAGTTCAAGCTCTCAACCTGCATCGTTGAGCTCTGTAGATCAAGGGTAGTTCTTTCATTCCCCCAAGAATCAAAAGGAAGGCGTAAGAAATTGCAGGAGGTACTTTATGGTCATTGATCTAAATATTTTAAACAAATTTGGCCTGAGTTTGGAGGATTATTAATGAAAAATTATATGGTAATGATGTGTCCATTCAAGCAGGTTGGTTATGTGACTACAATTTGCTTTTCTTGTTTCTTGGTCAGATGTATCATGGTAAGTATTTGCGATTACTTTGAAGTATGCTATGTTGCTACCAATTTAGACCAATTAGCTTAGAGAAATCCTCTTTAACTTTGAGTGTGCATCTTGCAGATGTGCCTTAACACATTTGATAAAGCATCTGATCACAAGTATTAGCCTTTTAGACAACAATGCCTATATTGTCATAACTTTATTGATAATATCTCTTGTAGCTGAAGAGGTGCTGTTTTCATTACAGAAATTGCTCCAAAAGTTCTTTGTGGGTTTTCATAGTAGAAATTGATGCATGCATTTTTGGGTTCATGTGCCATGCCTGGATATGAAAATATATGCTGAGGCATAGTTGTTTCCGGTTTGAGTTGACAAATGGTTTAATGCAGGTTCAAGATGAGTATGAGCAGATTCTTGATAAATAAAAAACAGGTCATCGACAAGTTTGTGTTTGATTGCTTTTAAGGTATTTTCTTTGCTTTCTCTGGTTGGCATTTGGCAACAACCATAATTTTGTAAAAAAGATTAGATTTGTTTAGAGAAAATGCTCAAAACTTGAGTTCAGATATCGCTGAATTATGATATCCAATGATAATCCCCTATAAATGACCTTTTTCTACCTTAAGTTGATTATTTATTGCACCGTATTACGAGTTCTTCCTGGTTCTTCCCTTAAGTTGATTAATTTTTTGGACCACATAAATTTCATGGAAAAAGGAGAAAGCTTAGGAATTAGAGTGATCATTGCAAATGGGTATGTCTTGGACCTACTTTCCACGAAGTTATTGCAAGCAGGTGCTAGAATTCTCAATCTAGAAGTCTTTTTATTACTATATATGCCTTTTTTCTATTAGAATTCTCAATCTAGAGACTTATATTAGCATCAAGTTTATATTGCAAGCAGATGCCATTAATTTACACATGCGAATCACGTAGAAATTGTGTTGTTAATTTCTTGGTGCTAGCATCTTTGGTAGCCTTTTATTTGTTAAAATGATATGATATTGTTTGATTTTTCTTGATGCTTGTTTTAGGGAAAAGAGCATAAATCAACAAGGAGAAGGGGTGAAACAAGGGTAGAAGTCAGGCATTGAGAAGTTTGTAATTTTCACTTTGCTACCACTTTGTGTTACTGCACTAACGAATGAATTTCAATTTGATGTTGCTGCATTGGTTAATTGAATTAGTTTAAACTGAGTAATCTGGCAATGTAAAGATGGGACTATGTCGTTATATGTTTTATTGTGTCATCGCACGGGCATTGTACTAGTCTATCATAAATTTGAGAAACATTGGAAAAAAAAATTACTTTGGTAACTTCTTGAACTTTTTCAGCTAATGATATTCTGTATTTTCAGGTGTCTTTATTTGCAGCTTTTGGGTTTCTTCTCTATGGTGGGAGGTAGCACATTCTTGGCTAAGCTCTTCTTTGATCAATCAGTAGCTCGTGTGATTGTAAATTTTGCACTGAAAATCCGGACTGCTATTTGCACTATGTGATGGTGTGGCATGGTGGCACCATGATATTACTTCAACATTCAACTTGTAGACTATTAGCACCATGATATTCATAATTTTTTTAATCAATATGGTTGCATTGAATGTAATTGTGTGGCCATCGAGCCATTTGGGCACAATATATATTTTTTGGACTATTTTGAGATTTTTAGGGTGCAGCAGCAGGTGCAGAAAATTTTTTTTTTTTTCTGCAAATAAGTTTTTCTCGAGGGCCATTCTATGGCCGTCGAGAATAAGGTTTGGCTGAGCACGCGGCCTACCTCTCATCTGTCTCGACGGCCAAAGGCCGTCGAGATAGGCTGTTGGCCCCGCGTCGTGTCGACCAGGCTCCTTCTCTCGACCGCTGGTTTGAAGCCGTCGAGAAAGACAATCTCGACAGCCAGGCCGTCGAGACAGGTCATCTCTCTCGACCACTTTGTCTCAACGGCCAAATCTCGACGGCCAAATCTCGAGATTGATCTTTCTCGACGGTTTTCAGGGCTTGCCGCGATCCGCGTGGTGTCGACCGCCACGGCTGCACCGTCGAGCGAGGTGCTTGCATGCCATGTAGTCTCGATGGCCACAGTGTAACCGTCGAGTGAGGTCGTGGCTGTGTCGATGGTTGACCTAGGGCCGTCGAGCGAGGTTGTGGCTGTGTCGACGGTTGACCTAGGGCCGTCGAGTGAGTTGGGGCTATGTCGACGGTTTTATATTGGCCGTCGAGACAGTGTCTATTTTAACCCCCGCGCGGTGGGGCTTAGGCACATTAGTGCCTAAGTCCCACCGCCGCCAACTAGCTCTGCGTCGCCGCCGCCCGCTTACTCGTCCGCCGCCGGTAGTAGCCGCCGCCACCGCCTTAGCATCTTAGGCCGCCGCCGCCTCTAGTCACACGCCGCCGCCGTCCACGAACCAGCCGCCGCCAGATCGCCCCGCCGCCTCGCTTCTCTGCCCGCCGCCTCTGCTGCCGCCACGCCGCCGCTTGGCTCGCCTCCTCGCCGCCCGCCGCCTTGGCCCGCCGCAGACCCTTGCCGCCCATCAGATCGCCGCCGCCTCGCCCCCGCCCTCGGCCCATTCACCTCTGCCCTCGCCCCAAGCCGCCACGGCCGCCTCACTTGCGCCACTACCGCTTCCTCTCCTCCGCCGCATTTGCATCGCCCCCCTTCTGTTCCCTTCCACATATCCAACGCTGTCCCCATCGTTTACCGTCGACATACGAGGTAATGATGGTTTTTTTTCGTACTTGCTGTGTAGTGTCGACGGCCATGCATCATTAGTCGATACTAACTTAGATTTAATTAATGTATTATGGACATAATAAAAAATATAACAAAATTTAGAAAAAATAAATAATATTATTAAATGTATAGTGATAAATTTTCTTTACTCTTTTGTAGGTTAATGCAGTGATTAATTTAGGTAATTATTTAATAAATAACATGAAATGAAAACAAAATAAATTGTTTTAGTAAATGAGAAAATTTGTGAAATACTAAAATTAAATAAAAAATATTTCAAATAATTTATTACCTTTGATTGTTGATTGATTATTAAATAGTAAATGTTATTTATTATCTTTTTTTGTTAGGTAATATATTAGGCAATGTAATATTATGCCGGCATTAGTGTTTTTCGATTGTGACCTAGCCGTACGTCACCCATTCGGAAACGGCACAACTCATATGGAACACAAACGGTGATTCATTTTGTTTCATACGAGATATGATAAACATTTCCGGATTTTCGGTGGATCGCCATCGTGGGCGTCGATGGGATGACCACGAATGACCATTCGAGCGAAATTCATTGCGACACTGGTAAGTTCGAGACGTGAATTTCGACGGCATAATCATAAGAGGTTCTCCTGTGCATAACATAAGTGTCCGGTGGTTTTAATAACCCTCCTAGGCCATGGTTGCACCGGAGAACCATTAGGGTTATGCTGCCAAAATTTCGTCTCGAACCCACCGGTGTCGCAATGAATTTCGCTCGATCGGTCATTTGTGGGTGGGTTTAGAAGCTTTCCTAAGCCCAGTCATGAAACCCTCCCTTGAAATGACGTATGCCTATCATAGATGGAAGAACAAAGAAGTTGGATGTACGATGGATGGCAACCCAACGGACAACAGACGGATGAATGGTACGAAAAGACCGATGAATTCGTGACTCATGCATTCCAGCATGTGTTAGACCTTACTATTAAGGTGACATGTCCTTGTGTTGAGTGTGGAAATTATCAGAAGAGAACCCGTGACCAAATGGAGCTCGATCTATGTAAACATGGTTACAAAGCCGTGTACCATCGGTGGGTGTATCATGGGGAGAGTCGCCGTGCTGCGTGTGCACCACCCCTACCCGTACCCGATGAAGGTTTTGATGAAATCGATCGGGTTAATGAGTTGATGGAAGATTTTGGTCATAATTTCGAGGAGGAGGAGGCATCCAGGTCTGTGTCCGATTTCATGAGGCTTGTTGAGTCTGCCAAACAACCGTTGCACGATGGAACCACAGTAGCATTGTTGTCTGTTGTGGCCCGGATGATGGCTATTAAATGCAAGTATAATTTCTTGATTAATTATTTTGACGAACTCATATCGTTGTGGTCCGATGTTCTTCCTCAAGGTCATAAGATGCCACCTACTTGGTATGAGTGCAAGAAACTTATAAGTGGATTCGGAATGCCATATGAGAAAATACACTACTGCCCAATCATTGTATGTTATATTATAAGGAAGAAATGGCCAAACTTGAAGATGATATAGTTATACTTGTCTGCAAGCTTGAAAAAATTTATGTGCCTGGGTTTTTTTAATCCAATGGAACATCTACTGGTGCATTTACTGTATGAAGCTAAATTGGGAGGACTCGTCCAGTATAGGTGGATGTATCCCGTGGAGTGACGACTAAAAGAGGTTCGGTCCAACGTGAAAAACAAGGCTCGTGTGGAGGGTTCGATAGCAGAATCGTACTACATGCAGGAGATTACCAACTTTTGCAACAAATATTTGGCGAGAGAGCACAATGTTAACATACAAGTACCACGGTACAACATGGTTGCACTGACGCCCAATCTGAACTAAGGCTGTTCCTTGAAAAAGGTAATCCTGTGGGGAGAAGTACAAGGCGAGAGTTAGCACAGGAAGAAAGGATGGTGGCACTAATATATGTGTTCGATAATATGGAGGAAATGGTAGACATGCAAAAACAATTCATCTGAACTGAGTGGACTGGCAGTAATGATCCCAATCCGGAGGAGAGAACAAAACTAAATATTCCGTCAGATAGATCTTACCATTCGATTAACACGTCTTATGCCAAATGTGTTTTAAGCTGGCCCAAGCGGGACTAGTGGCGGTTCGGGGTTCTACGGTGGTCCACCACCGTATTGTGGTGGATTCGGGGCACCACCTCCCTACCAGAGCTACTTCGGGGGCCCGCCACTTCCTCCTCATCAAGCTCTGTACAGCGGCCCGCCCCCTCCAGCAGGTGACTACATGGGCCCAGCTCGCCCACATGGTGGTTACCCGTACGTTCCTGAGACGGTAAGTCATTCGACGTCAAATTGTGTTATTACTTTATTTCAACACATACCATTAACTGATAAGTCTATATTTGTTTTAAGGGTTCGGGTTCTGCTGCCCCAGCAGCAGCTCATGCGCATGAGGGAGGGGACACATCGGGCAGCCAGGAGGCCGACTTCATCAACAACCTGTTCGATGGCGCTCCCCCGTTGTTTACCCAGCAGTCCCTACCCCCTTCAGGCGATCCTCCTTCTAGCGAGCACTAGGTTACTAGCTAGTCGACGATACATACGTTTTGGTTATCGTAATTGCTATATTGTACATATGTGTATGTCGTGTGGGCTGTTTGGATGGTTTGATGACTAATAGATGTGAATTGTGTGCCTTTTTGTTTATTTGATTGTATTTGAGCCTGTCAATTGTGATATGGTCGCATGTGTGCGACGAATGGGATATATGCATTGTGTGGGCTTTTGGGTTTGCAAGTGCCGCAGCTGCTTACAAAAATAAAACAATTTTTTTTTACTGGACAGTTATACTCTTGACGTCTAACATTAGGCCGTCGAGACTACGAAGCACCTGGATAGCCTAGTATCGACGGCCGTACATTGCCGTCGAAACTACAGAGCATCTGGACAGCCTAGTGTCGACGGCCGCCCGATAGCCGTCGAGAATACAGGAGCATGGAAAGCTCGGTTCGTGGGCCCCTTTATTGTTTTGTCTTGACTGCTCTTAAGCGGCCGTCGAGACTAAGCCTGTGACGTGGTAACGGCGTCTGCGGTACTTAAATCGATGGTTTATATTTTAGCCGTCGAGAGAACTTCTGTCGACGGCCAAGCCGTTGAGACAATGAACCTCTCTTGACGAACCTAGCTGTCGAGACAATGTTATCCCGACGGCTTGTGCGCTTTGTTCGACGGTTTTGGCACTCGAAACTGTTGACGTTTCCTGTAGTGTAGGTTTTAGTCTTGGGTTTGCCATATTTTTGTAGATATTTTATACATCGTGGAGAAGGGAAAACCGGAAATAAATACCTATGACTTGTAGTCCCGGATAGGTTGTCCCGGTTTGGCAACCGGCAGTAAAGGCCGTTGCCAACCGAACTAAAGCCTGTTTCGCTACATGTGCAAGGACGATCCTAATTAACCCATATGTCCAACCTAAATTTTTGCATTAGCTCATATGCACGCAAAAGAAATAGCAGTAGCACATCTAGCTCGAAGGAAATTTCCTCGTATATTTACTTTATTGTGATGAAACATACATTGTCGACTGCTTACAACAAGATTCGAAGACTCGAATCCTCGACTCCCATGAGTGAGAACATTTTATTGTTGGCTCGGTGGTAACACTATAAACACAAGCAACTTCACCAATCATGCAGGCCTGAGTCTTGTACACTCGGACTCAAGGCTATACTCCTAGTCGGAGTCGGAGACGGCTACGACTAGGCTGTTACACATGACCAGTGGGACCTTCCACGAACTCAAACAGAAAATAACAGCATACACGTGTGGTAACGCAGGGACATTGGTTACATGCATACAGACGTGGAGATGTGTTTAGGCGAAACCAGAAACCGTGCGTGTTACCCGTACGGCCTTGATGCACCAATGGCTTAAGGGATGAGGGAAATCATCCACCTGGCGTTCGGGGGTTCTGGGACTTGTTTACGGAAGAGCCCAACTGCCGCACCATCAACGGCTGCCACCTTGGCGTTGATGACATTGCTGTTGTTTCCGAACGGCCTGATCTCGTGGAAGGCGCCGGCGGGTTTTTCGGCTTGTGTCCAGAGCGTGGCAATGGTCGAAGCACATGTCTTGTAGTCAGCCAGTCGAAGCTGCATGCATTCAGGAATAAAAAAATGTTTCATTGAGATGTGTATGTATGTACGCATGTGTTGGTTCAAACATAGGATGAGTGATACATACAAGCGCAAAATCGCCGGACCAGCGTGGTCCGGGCACGCTGACCAGCACTTTGTTTGTCGCATAATTCCACAGAGCAAATGCGTATCTGCCCTCGCGGAATCGGGGTCGTGCTGAGGACCGCCTGAGATGGTGACGACGACGCCGCAGATGTGAAGCTCGGAGACGTCAGAGCGCATGGAGTCGGAAACCTCCACACTGATGCGGGCGGAGGGGGGGCGGCGAGCGGCCAGCGCGGAGCGGCGCGAGGTGGCCATGGCGAGGGAAGGTGGAGGAGCCGGGAGGAGCGCGATGTGTGGTGGCGGTTTGGCGGAGCAGGTTTGAGGCGATGAGGGCGACAGACAGGAGGGATTTGGAGTGGGCGGGGGAGAGCGGCTTCGCTGCGGCGGCAGTCGCGAGCCTGGTGGCCGGAGCGGTGGCAGAGGAGGCAGCGCACCGGGTCTCGGCAAGTGGAGGTGAAGTGATCACGGGCGAAGCACCAGATGCTCCTGCCTTTAAGGGCAGTGAGTGCGGCACGGACGTGTTGGGCAAGCTTGGGCGCCGTGAAGCCTGTTGGCGAAGATGAAAGGCGAGGAGGGGGCTTCCACTGTTTCCGACGGACGCAGATCCATTTCGGGGGTGGCGTGGCAGTCGAGGTCACGACAACGATGGACTGGAGCTGTGCCGCCCGGGCAGGTGGCGGAGGGTCTTGAATGCCCGCCAAACGGGCAAGGCAGCAGTAAATGGTGGGGAGAGGGAGTTAAGGCGGCAGAGGTTGGGCAGCACACCGCGTAAGACCGACGAGTAAGGGCGAAGGGGAGGTGGAGCAGGGCAGGGGGACCAACGGTCGTGATGGAATGGGGGGAGGCGGAGAAGGTGGCGGGAGGGGTGACCGTGCATGCCGGAAAGGCGGAGCGTGTGGCAGCGGTGGCCGACGCGGGCTTGGGAGGCGAGCGGTGGAGCGGTGGCCGTCGCGACCGGAGGGGCTAGTGACGGATCGGAGGACATCTCTGAAATGATCATTGTTCACTGGGCGGAGGCGCAGGAGGAGGCACGGAGGAGGCCGGATATGGGCGGAGGAGGAGGGGAGGGCGGCATGGAGGAGGCCCGGAGGCCAGGTGGCGGCGGCGTGGAGGAGGCTAGAGGGGGGGCCGGGCGGTGTGGAGGAGGCGCGGAGGGCGGCGGCGCGGAGGAGGCAGGCGCGGATGAGGCAGGCCGGAGCAGAGGTAGCCGGGAGACGCGGCGGCGGCGACTAGGGGAAACCGAGTCGCCCCCTCCCCCTCGTCCTCCGCAGCATCTCCCCACGCGAGCCTTGTCTACAACTTGTCCTCCAGAACTGAAAAATCTTGTCTTTATTGATTTTAATATACAATAAAAAAACCTTATTTTCAATGTTAGGTTTATGCTTATTCATTCAGTCAGTTTATCTATTCAGTGTCACAACAACTAACTTTAACTCGGCTAACTTATTCATTAAGGTTAGTTACACTCGTGATGTGACCATGTCCATCATAGGTATGACCAACACTACGTCATTATGATGGTTATCAAGATTTCCGCCGAGTACTTCGCCAGCATCAATAATGGCATCATCAACTACGTGGTGTTATCGACCCCCATCATGGCGCGTCGATCACGCCACCAGCTTCGTTGACCTTCGGATAAGGCGCCATCGCCGCCAGCAGTTTGGCCTCCACCATGGCCACCTCCCCAAGTTCAAGATGTATTCAAGAAAGGAGCATATATATCACTTCGACACTCTCTGATCCCACAACCCACATCGTTACATAGCCGGCCTAAGAAAGAGCCCAGTTTGTCCACGAGTCTAGTTCGGCTATCTCTGCACAGTCAACTTACATCGGATTCCCTGGTCTCATACGAATTCCGTTTTGGATGTTCTTGTTATGCACGGACAATCTCTCGACGAGATCTTTTCAACGGATCTGGTCCCACCTCCAAATTCCTTACGGATCAATAGGAATCGTGGAAACAAGTTTGCGACTAGAATCTGTCAGGCGCTGTGACGCTCTACTTTGGGCCCAAGGCCCATGTACCTCCTAGGGCTGCGCCCCAAACCTTAATCGTCGCTATAAATTCAGTGACCATCGCTAGTTTAGACTTGGGTTGTCCTTAGATTGTTCGGGCGTTGCAGTTTCGCCGTTTATCGGTTTGCGAAATCCCATCTCGTGTGGTTAATCGGGTAATCTGTAATTTAAGATTGCATCTATCATGTTTTTGCTTCTGTTCTCGATTCGTTTGTAGGAATTAACCTTCGTGCTGAGATCAACCGCGTCTTGGCATGGTTGATAACGAACGAAGATAGTGGTGTAGCTATTGCATACTTATATCTTTTCTGATTGGAAGCCAGATCATCAACGTCGAGTTTTTCACCAATCGAGTTTGTCATGCCTGTCGGAAGATCGGGACCCAGTCCCCCTCATTTGGGCACGTTGCATTTACCATGGCTACGATTGTGACATGTTCGCATGCACCTCAAAGACAAGGGTGGTTGTAGCCTCGCATTGTATCCCAAAACAATTTTCAGATTTACACATCTATTTTTCGTAGCATTGATTAAAAAATTGTTTATGTATCGGTCCGATAGCCTCGGGGTTAGAGAAACATTAATATCTTCAAGCCTCGAGCTAGGCTCCTCTTTATTTCACCTATACGTTGTATACCAACTAAGCACAAGACATGGCCAGGCAGCACATCGGCCTCCTTGTGGCAGCAGCCTGCACCCTACTTGCCGCCGCCGCCGCCGCCGCCGCCGCCGCCGCCGCGCGGAGTCCTCCTCGCGGGCCTTCACCATGGACAACACGACGGCGGCGACGAGATCGGCGTACGGCATGGTGCTGCGGAAGGGCTTCCCCGTGGGCATCCTCCCGCGGGGGGTGCAGCACTACAAGCTCGTCCCGAATGGCTCCTTCACGGTGGAGTTCGCCGGCGACTGCATGTTCGGCGTCGCCGGGAGGCACACGTTCTACTACAGAAGAGATATCGCCGGCCGCATCCGCTACCGGTCGATGAACGGGCTGAAAAACATGGATCTGATGGCGACGGCGACGTGGCGCTCCATCGAGCGTGTCGACCGCAACCGCGACTTCCTCATCTTCCACGTCTCCGGCGGCCTCACCCAGAACATCGACGCGATGGATTTCTTGGTCAGCAACAGCTGCCTCTGAGGCTCTGACCGCCGTCCTGCATCTCTTGATGTATTGTGAGTTTGTGACATCATTGTGGGTACGTGTTGGCTCCGTGCCATACAGAAATAAAAATTAGAAAATCGATTCCAGGTGGTCAGAAATTCATTTGTGTGTGTATGGGCAGGTGGCTGGATCGAGAGTACGGAAAATTGTTTTGCAAATTCAGAATTGCACAACAGAAAATATTACTGCATAGTTAATTAAATCTATATACGGTCGATATAGTAAAAAAAAGTGAGAAAAATTTTATGTTCTATTTTTATTCAATAAATACTCATCGTGCACCCAGCTTGTTTCATAGCAAATTTATATTACGGTCAATTTATATGCCCGTAAGATCGTATGGCAAAAAAAATGAAATGAGAGCAGCCTGCTAGTAATACAATTGATGTAAAATAGTACACATAAACTTTTTTAAAGTTAATATTACATTATTTACTAGTGTAAACAAGTCGACTGAGGTTTTATCTATTTTAGACGATTGACGAGACGATCGGTCATATGGAACCAAATTTTGTTCGGAGTTTTGATTGGATTGAAAATGTAACGGAAAATGACATTTAAACAGCGCAAAACCAATGTCTGTACCAAATGTTTGACAAAGCAAGTAAAGTATTTCATTTAGGGAAATTCTTTTGGACGGGATCCCGTCCGGGGGGAATCCGGACGGGATCGGCCCCCTTGCGCGCTGTGCAGAGGAGGAAGAAGGGAGGAGGAGGAGGACGAAGGAGGAGCTGACCTCGCCGTCGCCGTCGGCGTTTAGGTTAGGGCTCAGGGTGGTTTGGGTTGGGGATTCCCTGGGGTTTAGAAGGAGGTTGGGGAGGCGGCGGACCGGCGGTTGGTCGGGGTTGGGTGAGGGCGGCAGCGGAGGCGGCGGAGCCAAGGGAGGGGGCGGCGGCTGGGCCGGGCGGACGGGGGACGCACCGCCCCCGTCCGTTAGAGTGGACAAGGTGGCACGACGGCGGCAGAGGGAGGGAGAGGCAAGCGGCGAGGGCGGCTGGCCGGGGTGGTGGTGGAGGTCCGCAGAGCACTCTTGGCGATGGATCTGGCGGCGGCGGAGGTTGGCTCATGGAGCGGCTGGCGACGGCGGCGGCGGCGGCGCCAAGGAGGAAGGAGGGCGGAGGACGGGGGAGGCGGGGTGCGAGTGAGGAAGCGAGTGAGGGGATGAGCGGGTGAGGCGGACGAGGGCGGGCGGTGGGAGTGGAGGCCGAGTGGGACACGTGGTGGAGGGGGAGCGATCCCTTCGGGGGGCGGGTGCGACGGGATCCCGTCCCCCAGTAGCCCCCTTCATTTATAGGTTGTTTCAACAGAGCATACACAACGTTTCACCGAGCAAAGAACAAAGTTTAATTACTTATGAACCAAGGTAATATTTCAAGCCCAAAACTACTAAATCTTCCCCATTTAACTCTTTCCGGGAGCACGTGCATGACTACCACCGCATGGCCAATAGGCGCTTTGGATGCTGTCATAGCCAAGGCGATGGCTCACTTTCTTTCTTTGGAAATGGACTCGAAATACCATATATATTCTAGAAAGGGGAGGGTACGCCTTTCTTCAAAAGTGTTTTTCGATGGCCTATGTTGTCTACCAAAATCCTCCCCTCTCGACGTCAATCTCGTTGTCCATTTCTCCTCCATAGTGACACATCACATGCTTGCCCCTCGCACCTTCGCCCCACCACTTGTCGCTCCACGAGTACGTTTCCCAATTGCAACTGCTTTTGTGCCATGGATTGTGGGGTTCAATTGTAAAAGATTTGAGACTTGGAAGATTTGGGAGAAAATCTAGAAGAGATGAAGGTAAGGAACAATATAAATTGCGGATCGAATGGAAGATAATAGGTTAGACACATGCATGAGCCGATGACCATCAACGCTAGCCATGTTGTTGCTAGCCTCCTCATCCTTAGCGATGTTGTTGTTGGCCTCCTCATCCTTTGCATGTATATGCTCATATGTTTGTGAGAGATAGATGGAGTGTAAGTGAAGAGACAAGGCCATGGGTGGAGTCCGGTGAAGCAAAGGAGGCGAGATAATTTGGATATATATTGGGAAATTACTTAGGTTTGGAACCTGCGCTCAACTATTAATTTCCACTAGATGCTTTCAGATCTATGATCCTATTTTTTTGTACCCACCCTACAAAATATTTGATACATCAAATTATCAAACTACATAGATTTAATTCCTTTTAGAGTTTCACATCTCAAGTAAAGTTCTAGTAGGTATGTAAAGATACATACATGTGAAACATATATGGATCTAAACAACATTGTAGGATATTCGATCATTGACCCTACAAGCATCAAAAATTGTACTTCTCTTGCTTTAGGCCAAGTTCTTGCAAGAAGTTCTTCATACATAGCATTTCTTTGCAAAGCTTCATCTACTGATATGTATTTGACCTCGGTTTTTGATAATGAAATGCATTTTTGCAATCTTGATTTCCATGACACAGCTCCCCTGCATATATATGCCATCAACCAACATGAAGTGGATTTTGTGCAATCGGTATCACCAGCATAGTCTACATTTGCATAGCCTTGCAATATAGGGTCATCACTTCCAAAGCATAAACACATATGAAGTGCCTATAAGATACCCGAAAATTCATTTCACTGTTGTTCAACGTGCTTCTCCTTAATTTGAAATGATCCAGCTAACAACACAGATTGCATAGGCTATGTTGGTGCACACCATGGTACACATCAAGTTGCCCACATGCAACTGATTGGTAAGGTACTTTTCTCACAGCCTCTTTCTCCTTCTTACTTGTAGGACATTGTTGAGAGCTCAACTTGTGATGGTCTGAAAGTAGAGAATTAATAGGTTTTATGTTGTGCATATTGAATCTCACAAGTACCTTATCAATGCACCCTTCTTGTGAAAGCCAATGCTTCTTCCTTGATCTATCACAAGAGATCTTCATGCCAAGATTTTGTTTGCCGATCTCAAATCCTTCATGGAAAATGACTTGTTCAAGGCTTGCTTCAAAAAAGCAATCCTGTTGGTGCTATTTTCTGCAATTAAAATATCATCAACATATAGCATGAGGATAACAAAATCTCCCTAGGCATAACTCTTCATAAATGCACAATGATCTGCTTGTGTTGTATGGTAATCCAAATTTGTCATGAAAGATTCAAACTTCTTGTACCCCCTGCCGAGGAGCTTGCTTCAAGCCATGCAAGCTCTTTTCTAGTTTACAAAACAAGTGTTCTTTGCCTGCAACCATGAACCCTTTTGGTTGATATGTGTACATTTTCTCCTCTAGGTCATCATGTGAATTAGCATCCTCATATTGAATGGCTTCATCTTCCCCTGGTCTTCATGAATAATTGGAGAAGGAACATGATCCAAATTTGTTAAAATTGTAGTGTTGTTTGGTTTCATTGTTTTCTCAATATCCAATATGGTCTCATTCAAAGAACACCACATCTTTGCTTCTCACAAATATCCTGCTAATTAGATCCCATAGCTTATGGCCAAACTCCTCATCTAGATGGTCTAAAAAGATGCACTGCTTTGTCTTGCTATCAAGCTTAGACCTTTCATTGTTTGGAATATGCACACATGCCCTACATCCAAAGACTTTCGAGCACCAGATACTTGTGTTTCAATCCATATGCAAACACTTTTGCATAATGTTCATCATTGAAAGTCAAAATATAATGCTCCACTAAGTAGGTTTTCAAGCATAGAGCAAATATCACAGCGCTTAAGATCAAGGACATTTGTGGCACAATGTGGAGTAGTGGTTGTACAAAATGCAACCCTATGTTGTTTGCCAACTAAGCAAGTTATATAGGGTTTTAAGGTCATATACCATTTAACTCAATGAGAAATTTCTTATGAGCAGGAGTTTGCATCCCTTTCTCGCTCATATGACCAAGTCTCTTGTGTCTTAAGTAAATTATTGTACTCTCTTAAACAACATTAACTTCATCATTAAACAACATGGTCCTGGTCACATATAAGAAACCTTGTTTGCTTACTAGAGCCACAATAAAACAACCCTTGGTTAGGTTCCATTTTTCACCAAAGTGATTACCATGGCCAGTCTCACATAGCTTTCCCATTGACAATAGATTCAACCTTATGTCAGGAACATGCCTCACATCATCAAATATCAATCCATAGAATGTGCTTGTCTCAATACATATTGTGCCCTTACCAACAATTGTTGATGAATTGCTACTTCCCATTCTCACAGAGCCGAAGTCATCACTATTGTAGGATGAGAAATGCTCCTTGATTGATGTGAGATGGAGGAAGCACAAAAGCATCATCACGATATCATCTTCAATGATAAGATAGTCCTAACTTACTGCAGTCCTAACTTAGTCCCTGATTCCCCGCGGGGAATTCCTCTATTAGGGGACGGGAATGGGGAGCTTTCTTCCCCCATGGGGATGTAAACAGGAAAAATTCTTTCCACGTTTTGCTTCTACAGGGAATCTTTTTTCAATTTCTTGCGGGCTAGTAATCTTGCATGTGATGATGTTTTCATGTAATAGTTAATGATAAAAATGAGTAATGACCGTGATCTCCCCTGGATTTGTCTTTACCTTGCTATTTTTCTTTCTTCTACCAAGGTTATCTTCCTTACCATGGTTTTTTAGCCACATATGCTCTAGAAGAAGATGGCAATTTGATGTTCTTCTCTTTCCTTCCGGCTTCTTCATTCAACAAGCCATTCTTCACCATATCAAGAATGAGTTTTCCATCTGTACCTGAGTTGCTAATTGAAATTCAAGAGTGTTGATATCTCCATAATTGAAAGTTGATTTAAATGCCCTTGAAAAATATTTAAATGTTCAATCACACTGCTGCCATCTCGGTATTGAAGGTTTGCAACACAATTAATCATTGAGGCCTTGTTCAATGATGTTTTCATCTCATACATAGACTTCAACAACTCATGTGCATTGGTGTCATTGGCAACATGGTGGAATTTATTGCAATTGTTGTATAAACGAATCATACCTACTCGCGTTCTGATTGAGCACTTTCCATTCGTTCTACGTCTTACGTGGTTTCAGTGGGCATTTTCTCCTTAAAAATTGGCACATATAAATGTTTGCAATAAAAATATCTTCCATCATAGGCTTCCAAAGAGAGTAATTCGAAGTGTCTAACTTCATTATGCCACTGGTCATAGCACTCTTCTCCATAGCAATCTCTAAAAACAAGTAGTTTGGCATTAATACCACTGTGTTGAGATGTAGCGCAGTGGACAACCCTTCTCCTATGTTGGTCCTATGTTGGAAAATATCAAGCCAGTGCAGCAACTGAAATGCAAAGGCTATGACCAACACTTCTCCTAGAAATTAGACCTCATGCATAGAAGGAAACATATGCATCACATATATGGAGACATTGCAGCAACAATAACATTAATCATCAAACACATGACACATAATATTTAATGTGGAAATCCTCCAAAATCATGGTAAAAACCATGGTGCCAAGCTAACCAAGTTTTTTCCACTATATCAGTGTGGGAATATAACAAGTTATTCTCTAGATAGCACTAGAGGCTCACATACATCAAGCTCTCATCAACTTGGATAGCAACACAAAGATTTGGTGGCTACAAGGGTTAGGGTTCTTAAAGGATCTCACCCAACAGTGGTGGAAACAACACTTGGAGGAGGAATGGATGTTGATCTACACCTTGACAACCTTGTGGATGGAATCTCTAAGCTTACTTGCTTGGTCCCTCATCCAATCTCATGTCCTTCTTCTTCCCTTTTCTTCTTCTCTTCTCAAGAGGCTAAACCTTAAATTTGTGGCTCTACTGTGTGGCTGCTGTTTGGGTGACTTTTCTCACCCCAATCCATGTGGTGAAAAGTCTAAAATGCCCATAAGGCAAGGGCCATATCTTAAGGTACTTATGCAGCACGTTGCAGAATTTCTCTCCTCAAATTGCTCATTCATGAAGTGTATTCGCTGATTTGGCATTCATGTAAGTTGTTTTCTATGACATGGAGCTCTAATAGACACAGATTTCATAAGCAGTTTTTTTATAATTATTTTTTACCGATGCTCACTTGTTATCCTCTTCTTTCAAATATCTCTACCTCTATCTACTCTTCCCTTCTTAGACTCCGTATGTCCCCTCTCCCTCTCTCAACTCCTACTTTCGATCGGCATGCTTGCCAAGGTTGGCCAAGTGCCACCACAGCCAACGATTATCAGAATGATGTGGCCTTTGCGTAGTGCCATGGCCCTCTCCTACCGTCTCATCTGCGCTACCACCCATCCTATATATCCCACCGCCATCGCAATGGCCTATAGTTGCCGTTGTCTCGTCCATGTCCCAATATATTTAAGGGAAACGTGGGATTGCTACACTAGCGACGAATCAAATTCTACTGCAGAAACCCAGGAACACCCTACAAGTAAATGACCACAGATCAGGATTACCTTACGACGCACTGTGCAGCAGAAGACAAGTCGATGAAGCCGGTTCACTAATCTGTACGTAGTCGTATAGAAGTAGTCGTTCATAGCGATCCAATCGCCTCCTCCTCGCTAGTCCTCAACGTCCCACAAGCTGTGCCACGGCCGATCCCGTGCCATGGAGGTCGTCGACGTACTCCGCGTGCTCGCCAGGATTCGCGACCTTCCCACACAGCGCACCTTCAAACGGACGCCACGGCCACATCCGAGCTTCGTTTTCGACATTCTACCACTCGTTGGAAAGCTAACGAAATCATCTTTCCAACGCATCTAGTCTCGCACAGAAAATCCTTCTAGATCAACAGGAATCGACGAAACAAGGTCGCATCCAGAATCTGTCTGCGAGTAGATTTCATCTCCTTCTCAGGTTCGCATCGACTAGCGCCACAGGGTGTAGCGCCTCTACGGTATCCACACATACAGGGATTGGAATCCGTCCATGCGCGGTGTGCTAGCACTGGCACACGGATGCTTGGGAGAGATTACGGCTAGGGTTTATGTGAAGAGGGAGAACTTGCGCGTGGGCATGTGCCGACCTCTCCTCCACCTCCCTTTATATAGCGCTCACTATTGGGCCCTCTACACTAGAGGCCAAATAAGGTTTGGGTCCACATCATATGTATCCCATGCTAACCGTGAGCTCGCATCATATGCGACTCATAATTTTCTTTGGGCATATATATCCCAACAGCTTCCACTTGCACAATGAACAATTATGCAGTTACAATTCCCAACCCTCTTAAGTGTGTGGCCCTTTAGGTTCATGTGCAAGTCAGCAGTATACCCGAAACAACTTTTCAGTCAACAAATCAATAGCGGTATCTAACAACACATATTGATCCCCGAATGCACATAATGCAATGTCGGCTGAATCTTGATACACTCGTACATATCGATCCCTTTACCACACAATACCAGTCAAGCTCAAGGCGAGATGCGCGCCATCCTTGTTAATAGCTCGACCATTTCACTCGTCAATGTAATGGATACACGGAGATAATTGATTCTCTAATCACATTGGCATGGCCATGCACTTTCTTATCCATCCACACCAAGGGGCCCAAAGGTATCTCTCCTGTTATATAGAAGGAAAAATTCCATCTTAATAATCACACCTCTAGCAATGCTTCGTGGCATACCCGGTAATCACCATTATAACTACCCTATTACGGTGTAGCGTTTGATGACACCAAAGCATGGGCATCCATGACGATCTCAGGTCTAAGGACTATATAGGTGTACCACTCGAGACTATACGCTGATGGTACTTTAAGATATAACAATCTCACAGCGTCTCGGAAGTGGGTCTATCCAACCACCCATGTTCTCCAACATGTGTCCACATTATTGATTTGATATCTCCGTATCAATGGTTCAAGAATATGATCATCAATCAATACATGTGCTGATCTTATGATCATAATGGTTCAAATTATGATACGATCAGGGTCCCATTTAGAATAACATTATATAGTGAAAGAGTTCCACGAACAAGTCGTACTTGTTAATTGATACCGATAATGCTATTCAAGAAACCAGAGGATAACAGTTTATCCATTATAAACATAGAAGTAATATAGTCTTCTCCAAGACCGTCTAATCGGCTCATCACTTATTTTGTCCACGTGCACCAAAACTTACCAACCAGATATTCAATATTCAATACTTATGTGCGCCTTTCATAAAGGTTGTGGTACTATTTGTCAAGGCTGAAACCTTTTTCAGCTTTTGAACCTCCATTAAGTGTCGATTTGGAAAACTAGTGCGCGATGTAACCATCACATGCCACATTTCCTCACCTCTAAAGAACACATTCACTATATTTCATAAGTATCTTAGAATGTTTCTTATCATCCAACGACATTCACCTGGATTAGATTGATATCTGCATATTTGGTGGCATTCACCTCGATGCACAGGGCATGAAAACCCTTGTTTTGCAATTACTAAGCTCATCAAGTATCTAATACTGAATCTTACTCTCCAATGTGACATACATATGAACAAATTTCCGGTTGAACCATTCAATACCATATCAACATATATGTCTCCAATTAGCCTTTCAGATCTATCCTTATAGACCCTCATGTCAAAATCATGTAATATTATTTCCGATCAACAATATGTCATACATATATAAGATCAAGAAAATCAGTGCTCTCCCACTTGCCCTTGATGAATTAACCAAACAATTTGATTACACATCAAAACAAACATTTACTTCTGATATGATTGTTTCAAAAACTCGCAGGCTCTAGCACTTTATGGATCATCAAAACTTGAGGCCGAATCAAACACATTCTCAATTAGGTCTCAACCTGAGAGAGCCATTTTGATATTCAAATAGCATATCGAATATGCAACAGTACCTAGATGAATCTAGACAACACCAAGCGAACCAATCAAGTTCAAAACTTAATTGCCACATATAACTCGTCCTAAATTTCATCTTTCAGAGTATAGGCCCATCACGCTTCATCATCAGTCTTAAATTTATTATAGTTCGACAACAATTGTCTTCCCTATCATAAGGTGACTAATGTGGCTTCTATAACCAATGCAGGGTTGGTTTTTCCATAAAACATACAACAACTTGTACATAATATGAAAGTTTAGTGGGAACCGAAACACTTTTCAATGATTTCTGAATAACTCCGAGTCGCACCGTGCTCCCACTAAATTATTGGGAAGAAATGATTTCTTCAAAATAAAACCATTCCGAGCAACAAACATTATGCAGCTCTTTACCCACATCTATATGTACAAACACTTTGTACCTCACAAAGAAACATTTATCTTAATCGATCATAAACTTGTCAGACGTCATACGTCTTACACATGCCCCCACATTCTAGACTTTGATAAATAGCACGGAACAATTTTCGATCCACATCATATGTGGTGGTTTCATTGTTAATATTTGGAACATTTAAAATGAGCACAATTATTTCTAAAGTGTACCATGTCACGGATTACGATGCAAAATGACATCACAAGTCTTATGAATTAAATACACACATCCATTTATTAATGGAGCATGCCCATAAGACAAATCAATCTCCCACTGAAAATAAAATGAAAAATTGAATTTGCCTATGCTTGGAATACAATAACAATTATTTAATTCCCACTATAATCCTTGGAGTTGGGCCGTTAAAGTGTGTCAACGTCAAACGAGACAACTTTTATACCCTTGTCATTATTTCAGAATCCTATCCTGTGGTGTCAAGGTAGCGCCAACATTTGACGTCACAAATCTAGATTAGTACTAGAGGTCAAACTTAACCTTTCCCTTTCACACATTACTCGGCCTCATTCATAATTCAGCCAGTCTTTCGAACCATCATCAAATGATTAATGTTGATCTTAATACTTTCTGATTCTAACATCCATTATATGCATCTCGGCCTGTGATTTCTCTAAGCCATTCATTTGATGAAAAGCATCTGAAAATCACATTAATAGCTAACCATTAGCTAAAGGAAAATCATATTTTCCGATGCCCAATTGTTGGTGATTAACAAACGGCCCATCTTGAAGCAGGCCTTGGGCCGATCCCGTATCGGCCCACCACGCGAACAAAGGACCAGGCAGGCCGCTCCCGGCCGTACCAACGGCCGCTGACTTCGTTTGCGGCGTCTCCGGCTTGACTAGGTCAAACCCGTGCGACATCGTGTCCTCCCGGCTATCCGAGTCTGGAGAAGGTCCTCGGTGATCCGCTCGCTCGTGGCTGTGTGGCGACAAGCTGTTATGGCCCGCCATGCTTTCTCCGGACTTGACCGGAACGATCAGATCTCCCGGGACCCCACCGGGAGAGTACGCTATGACAGATCCGTCTTGTCGCTTGCCCTCTTTGGGCGGCGAGATGGTTGTTGCGCTACGCACGCCCCAACAGTGGCGCAGAGCGGCTCGGTCCGATCAAGGCCATATTGGGGATAAAGGAAAGTGCTTTCCTCTAAAGAAGTTCTCCCTTGAGCAGGCATGTCAAGACAAACACGTGTTCAAGATTAACCCGACCACTTCTCCACGAAGGCTCGAGCACCGACAGACCCTAGAACAAGACAAGAACCTCGCCACTAAAGCAAAGACCAGTAGCGGGGCCCGCCAGATCGCCTCGGGCGGCCCACGGCACCTATAAAGGAGGATTCTCGGACATTGCGGGGCGCCAACGAACACCAAACCCCCGATCCGATTCCACGGCCCGAGCACAAGTAACATTGGCATCCAAGCTTCCTCCACGAGTAACCTTAGCCTTTAGCCGTCACCATCATGAAGCTCGGGATCGGCGCCTCCAGTCCTATCCCGCCTCTGATCTTGTCTTCCACCATATAATCAATGAGACCGAGTAGAGCTATTACCCGTCGATGGGGGCTCGAACTGTGGTAAATCACTTGTGTTCCTACGGTTTGCATCGTTCCTCTCGTCTTCCCACAAGACGAAGGATCTGCACTCGGATCACCTAGTCGCACTGTGCCCTTGTCCGAAGACCGCATGCCCTAGCCTCCCCAGCTTGGCCGCCACCCGTCAGCCGAGAAGGGTTGTCGTTGGGCCTCACACCAACTACAAATTGTCTGCCGGTCCGTGGACCCGCTGCTCTTCAGGAGCGCGATTCCCAGACACCGACACCAATGTAATCAATCATATTGATCACATATGACTGCTGACCGAATTTTCTTTTTGTGCTAATCTGGACGCAAACAATGACTTAGGGATCAAATCCTTTAACCCTTGTCTGGTTCTCAACATGCTTTACAATCCACAATCATATTGCAGATGTCCACACTAAGAAATTTATCAGATTTCACAGTGGCAAAAATGAGACAGTCAACACTAAGAAATTTATCACAGTGCTTATAATAAATACTTACAATACAGATTGCATTTCAACTGATTCATCAAGGTACTATTCTTTAGAACAAATATTCGTTCTTAATAACTAGAACAATTCTCAAAATATAATATCAATCATCATGCATATATTAAGATTTTCTAATCAAAGATATATCTCAAAAGTAAAGCATCAGGTATATGAACAAATATTAAACTATGTTTACATGCGTACCTCCTTTAACATTTTAGCGAAGATACTCCCATTCAAGCCACATTCCCTCTAATGACTCGCGATGGGACAAGATCTATGGTTACCGCAGTTCGGGTAATGATTTGTTAATACCACTTGAACCCGCAACAAAGGTAAAACAACTCTTTACCAATCACATCGTATGTGACTCTTGTTTGCTAGGGTGGCATCATATGCCTGGCACCCAACCCTGATGCTCCGAAGTCCCAAATTCTATTTGGATGGCTCCGATAAGCAAACCAACACTATGCGTGTGAATGCAAAGGTTAGGCTATACTCACCCTATTGTACAAGAAAGAAGACAGCGCTCCTGATTTGACAAGAACTTATCCGCCAACTTGCAAGACAATACGTGCAGCAGGAAAACCATCACAGAAAATACACTATTTAAACTGTACATCGTTATGGCCCAAGACGCGTTGATCATTATCACTATGCGTCCATTCCTGTCCATCGAGCTATCAACTTGATTTTGCTCAAGTATCACAAATTAATATGTAAGCCCTAGTAAGATGCATCATATACATGAGAATTAAACTATTCACATACATCTGCATATAATTAAATTCTACCAAATAATATGAACTCATAACAATTATGAAAAGGCACATAAATAATTCGTGTGGTAAAAACAATTTTCTAGCAGTGAATCATATTCAGAAATTTTGACATGAAAAATTCCAACAAATTAATCACATTAATCCGCTCTGTACCAATCATATCGGCCCAATGAATATTCCATTAAGCACGCAGTTTACAGACAAATTAGCTGGCATGGTTCGAACTGTAAATCCTATTCACAATCTTATCGTGACAATTCGATTGAATTAATCATATTAATCTAATACCAGACAACTCAATGGCCCCCATGGTCCCTACCAACCGTCGAGGCATTATGGCAGTAAGGGAAGCTTACTAGACAACCAGCGCTCGAGGCGGTTGGCGCCGGTATTATCCTCCAACTCCAAGAGCCATCGATAGTGTGGCTAAACCGCTGCTCATGATCCGATTCCCAGCATGTGGTGGGGCTCCCCAACTAGCTCTCCAACCAACTCAAGCTCCTCCAAGAAAAACCGAAAGATACCGAGTAGCGCCGAGCAGCCTGCAAATGACTCGAGCTACTCTTAACCAGCCCACTCCTACCCAGTCGATGAGCAGTCCCAACTAGGCGGCGAAAGGCTCGACCGCCCGAGCAAAGGTCTTGAAACGATCCCGAGCAACAATTTGCTCGATACATCTACAAGATTTCCAGCGGCAAAGACGACCAAAGTTTGGTCTTTCATCGTGATCGAGATCATCATTAACACATGTAACTATTGCACGATAATCATGACTCAGCGACCATCTAACCAATCAAATCGGCTAGACCACCTGTTACTCTAGCCGACACTTAGATATTCTAATCATATTAGCCCAACTGATCAAATTGTGTGCTCACATCCAGAACCAAAATGAGATTAATCATATTATTCAAGCTGCCGACTGGACTAATCTAATTAGCCAGTCAAGTCGGCCACATGCACATGCAACATCACTATAGTGCATCGTATGCATCTATGCATCCAAGCTGGATGCAGCGCAGCAGACTCACGCACACAAACACAAACAGTGTATACATGCGAGCAGTACCTAGCCGCGTAGAGCAGCGCCGAGCACTGCTGAGCAGCGGCCTGGCTCTCAGGCAACACACCATCACCACGCAGCAGTCTCAGCCAACTTGTTTAGCAACACACGCCAAAGATTGAACTCATCAGGATATAACAAAACTGATCATATCAGTTGACTATGCTGATCTAATCAACTCGGTTAAAATTAATCTCATTAATCACCCAAAAGCATTGTAGATCAAATCAATCTGACACCATCTTTTGTCATCATACGACTAAAAACAGCATATCAAATCTACTAAACCACGTCACCATCGGATCATCTCATGAACCTTGTGAATCAATTCAATGTATAGCAGATCGCATCTACAATGATGAATCGACAATAGATCCAATCTACTACCTCGCATATCACATATGCGACCGATCCGGATCAAGAACTAAACAGGATGGCTCTAATACCACTAAAGGGAAACACGGGATTGCTACGCTAGCAACGAATCAAATTCTACCACGGAACCCCAGGAACAACCTGCAAGTAAATGACCACAGATCAAGATTACCTTACGACGCGCGGTGCAGCGAAAGACGAGTCGATGAAGCCGGTTCACAGATTTGCACGTAGTCGTACGGAAGTAATCATTCATAGCGATCCGATCGCCACCTCCTCACTGGTCCTCAACGTCCCACGAGCTGTGCCACGGCCGATCCCCGTGACATGGAGGTCGTCGACATACTCCGCGTGCCCTCCAGGATTAGCAACCTTCCCGCGCAGCGCACCTTCAAACGGACGCCCCAGCCACATCCGAGCTCTGTTTTCGAAGTTCTACGGCTCGTTGGAAAGCTACTGAGATTATTTTTCTAACGCATCTAGTCTCGCCCAAAAGCCACTTATGGATCAACGGATATCGACGAAACAGGATCGCCTAGAGCCACCATCCACGCTCAGTCGGTGCCATCCTCACTATTATGCGCGTGGCCAGCACAACTCCCGTTTAAAGTGCAGAACAGAGGATAGCACTACAAAATGAATTGAATTGATCATTGTGTAATGTGGATATTTTTCAGCACTACCAAATATACATACAAAACTAATGCATATATATCTTTTGTGCGAATAATATGGGCTTTGCCCATTAACTATTACGAAAATCAAATAAATCTCAAAGGCCCATTCATGTAGGATGATAGGTGGGAAGTTTATTATCATATGAAAAATGGGAGGACTCTCCATGTTGTAGTAGGGACAGCCACACCCTACGAACCAGCGAGGAGCGAACCAACCCCGAGGCGGAGGAGCACTAGGGGTGCCCAATTGGAAGGGGCTCCGCCTCCTGGCGCGAAGCAAAGGCAGAGCAAGGGGGGCGCACATCTAAGAGGAAAGCCTCACCTCCTTTATGCAAAGCAAAGGCAGAGAGGAGGGGCCAAGGGCCGATAAGCAAATAAAGTTACCCTTCAGAAGCTCCGGTTAAAGACAGAAACGCCTATGTCTGGTCCGCAAGGCAAGGGCGGTTCTGTGGGAAACAAGAAGGCTGGGGGACAACAAGTACGGTGTGCAGCAGTGAACAGAAATCATATTGCGTGTCAGGTGGATATGCTAACTGGCCGTAACAACCAGCATCTGGTGGCAGATAAGATTCTGCAGTTGGCTGTAACAACCGGGTCTCCTGTAATCCCCCTTGTGACCCTGCTTCAGATAGAAAAGTAGGGGTATTAAGGTCGTAGCTCTGGCCCCAAGGGTGTTTTCCCCCGGCGCTCCTGACGATGGGGGCAGGTCGAGGCTAAGTTTTTTCATGGCAAAGACCCCTTTACCCTTACTTTATGCCTAGAAGAGAGGCGGTGTTGCACAATGTAAAATTGGTCCCCACTATAAATAGAGGGCCCCGTGATAACAAAGGATAGGCTACAGTTTCCACATGATAGCTACTCTGTGATCGCTTGACTTCCCCGAGATGCTTCGTGTAGCACGCTTTGTTGCTTCGCGGGGTAGCCCCTCAGAAGTTTGCTACCTAGCTTGGGCCAATGACGCCGGCGCCATCTGTGGGGATCTGAGCGAAAAACCATAGTTAGCGAACCTGAGTAAGCCCACCAAAACCCACACAAAACCCAAGGAAGATATCTCCGAAGAAGACCTCGGCACTCTCCGCCGGTTCCCGCTCCATGGCCGCTGGAGGTTCGGCGATTCCAAGCACTACCCCACAAGAAGATGTCACTGGGGTCGCAGACTAGGCGGGAGTCCTTGCTCCAGTGGCATCTCACCCTCACACACGGAAGAAGAGGGCGGTGAAACCGTGCGCTGCCATTGCTGCAACCCCCTCTGCCCCAGTGGCCCGGTAAACCCCATCCCCGCCTCACCCGCGGCCCCTACTCCGAATGCACCAATGGTCTTCGCCCCCGCAGCACCAGTGATCTCCTCATCGGTCGTGGAGGGAGCTCCACAGGTTCCCATGCCCGCCGTTCTGGGGGAGTCCCATCCAGCGTGGGGTCTGGTCGTTCATGCTGTCCCGGAGCCTCCACCCGCCTACGGGAGGCTTGGATTCGGCCATCCAGGCTCTTATCGATGCCAACACTCGCCAGGTGGAGGAGCTGCAACTCCTCAAGGATCAAGTGCAACAAGATACGGGGTCAGATGATGAGGTGTGGTCTCGAGGTACCAGAATCCTGGAAGATGATCCAAACCTCGTGAGCCCGCATGTCCGAGCCAAGAAGTGGCCCGCCCCTTGGTTCTTCAAGATGCCCTCCATCAAGCCGTATGGAGGCAAAACTAACCCGAGGGAGTTCACCCGCATCTACGACAGCACTATGGAAGCGGCCGGGGGAGATGAAGACATGAAGGCCAAGGGACTCCTCCTAGGGCTCGAAGGCGTCGCGCTGTCATGGTATTCTTCCCTCAATCTAGGATCCATCAGGAGTTGGTCCCAGTCCCACTCAATGCTGGAGAGAAATTTCAAGGAAATTTTGAAGGAAGAAAGGAGGAAAGTGATCTGTATGAGGTGCAACAGTGTGAAGGGAAAACCTTAAAGAGTTTCCTTTAGCGTTTCTCCTTGGTGAAGTGCCAGATCAATGGGATCAGTGACACCACCGTCATTAATGCTGCAAAGTGCGGACTCCGAGATGGACCACTTGCGGAGCACTTGGCTCGCAAGGGTGTGAAGATGGTGGAGGAATTATTTTCCAAGATGAAGGAGTATGCCCGTACGTTGGAGGATAGCTTGAGGAGGAACCATCAGCTGAAACCCGAAGTAACCTTGCACCGTTCCAAGGGGGAGGAGAAGAGCAACCGAAAGGGAGGCTCATGGTCCAGCAGGGCCTCGCGAAGGGAGGACGAAAGCCGGAGCATGAGGAAGCAGGTAAACTAGGTGGCGGAGCAGGATCGCCATGACCACCCCAAGAGGGGGAGACCCGCTCCCCACGAAGAAACCTTAAGGTGAAGACATGGGAGCCCAAGGCGGAGATCTAGAAGCCCAAGGCGCCACTCCAAGGGCCCCAGCCCCCTGGTCTCGGGGGGAATAATGATCAGTGTTTGTACTTGTAGGAAACCTAGGCCGAGAGGTGGGTGAATCGGACGCCTAATTCAAATTTTAACCTTGTTTGCGTGATTGATTATTCCAGTTTTCACCTAAGTTACAGATGAAACCCTATGATCTAGATGCGGAAGAGATGACACAATTAATCAACAGAAAAGGTGGCTCGATGGCTCACACAAGCAATGCATAATTAAGATAATGTAAGAGACGAGGAGACGCAAACCGAGTTGTTTATCGAAGTTCGATGTTCAACACATGAACACCTACGTCTCCGTTGAGGAAACTTTTCACACAGAGAAGTCGGGACCCTTTCTTCCTTAGCCCTCAATCTACTCGTGCTAGCTCTTCACCAACAAGTGGTAGGTGAGCTCCAAACCTTCACACAAGACGAGTTCTTCCACACGCGGAAGCGGCGCCGACACATGGCGCTGACCCCTGAGACACGGTGGGTTTTGTACACGACCTTCAACGGATGAAGGCAACGCACCTCCGACACACGGAAGTGACCCCCGACACACGGAGGATTTCGGTTGATGTAGTCGTTCGGTTGATGAAGCCCGTGGCGTGACAACGATCTCCCTGGCAGTGATGTCCCAAGAGCACAAGATCGAATACCGTCCCTCACCACTACCCCTTCTTTCCCACCATGGAAACTAGGGCAAAAACACCATGGGAGAGGCTAGTACCTTGGAGATGAACGGGAGAAGGTAGGGGGCACCTTCTTCTTCTCCTTCCTCTCTTCTTCTCCCTCTCTCTCTCCCCCTCAATCCCTCCAGCACATGGAACCCTAGATGGAGTTGGGAACCATGGAAGGAGCTCTCTAGGGTGGCTAGGGCAAGGGGTGGCTACTAAATGAGGCTCTCTCAAGTTCCCCTGTGCTAGTGGCTCCTATTTATAGGTACAAGGCGAAAATCTTATGATTGGACGGCCTGTCGGTGCAATAAATACCGGGGTACAAAGAGTCCTGAGAAGATCAAGCTCAGAAGACCGGGCGAGGACCCCACGCGTCGCGGGGCGCCGAGCACCGGCGTGTGGGCGAGCCCATCACAGGCGGGCGAGGGCCCAGCGTCGGCGAGCGGGCGCGTGGCGAGCCCTCGGCGCGTAGAGGCCCCCATTGTCAAGCGGGGCCCGCGTGGTAGGGCGTTGCGGAAGGAGTCTTCTGGGCGAAGGCTCTCCCTGCTGCGAAGGACGAGCGCATTTAATACGACATCACGCGCGGATAGACAGCTGAAGAAATGATTACCGCCACTGATGACCCTGCAGTCGGCGGTTGTCACTATGGCGCAATGAATTGACCGGCAGAGAGAGAGTTTGCCAGATAGCCGCCGAGGGGAGCAGATGCCCCCGATCTCACCGGGTGTCTGCATGCGGGTCGAGGCCACTTGCGCACGCGACGCGAGCGGCGCCGCTCGGCGTGGCAGCGAAGACGTTCGTCTCTCTGTCGTGTCTACCCCGGCTCTCTCCGCCGATTCGAGGCTTGTATAAAAGGAGCCGAGAGAGAGGGGAGGAGGGAGGTACGTTTTGAACACACGGTTCACAAGCATTCTGTAACCACATTCCATTCAACCACAACAAGAAAAGAGCTAAGGCTCAGCAGGAGTAGGACTATTACCCGCAGGGGGGGTCCGACCTGGGTAATCTCTGTGAGTCGCTCCTTGCTGCGTCCCATGCTCAAATCGAACTGAGCTCGGCCAATAGGCTAGCAGGATAGAAATCTGACTAGGGGTGTGATCCGCGGTGGTTGAGCGGAGAGCACGCCGTCACGGCCCAGATTGAATTTTTGTGATGCAGTCAGACCCAGTTCGACGCTCCTCGGACCCAGTCCGATGAAGTGTTTCACCTTGAGAGTGACCTTTGCATTTGGGGACTTAGTCGCTAGGAGTCGATGTCCTGGTCGGACCCGGTCCGACAGTGGTCAGACCCGGTCCGACAGTAGAATTGCATTTTTGAGGACTTAGCCACTGACACTCTCATCCGTCCGACGGGGCTAGTTTTTTGCAGCGCACATCGTTTTGGCTATCCCTTTCTCCCTTCATGTCTTGCCTAGGGTTTCATGCCACGTTTGTCGACTTGTGAACTCGGTGGGAACATTTGGACACTTAGGCGGGAAGTTTCGCTCCCACAGGAAATATCTGGCTTTGAGACTTGGTGGCTACGAAACCCTGGACAGCTGGTTACCCTCTGGAGTCCCCTGGACCTATCCCAAACTCTCTCGAAGACGAATGAGGATAAAGAAATGTGCTTTATGGGACTCTGCAGCCAGAGATACGACGATCGACATGCATGTTGACCCTAAGCTACACACACACAAGAAATCAAAAGAACTATGACACAAATGTCCTTAATCTTGGTGTGATCCAGCTATACAGCCCAATTGCCATAAATTACCAAAATCATTCATCCCATGGGAGGCTTGATCTTACAATCTCCCCTTTTTTGGTAATTGATGAGAACACCTGCAAATCCAACATGACAAGGTGCAAAAACAATCTGCGGTGCAATGGGTTTGCTCAAAACATTGCATGCCAACATAACACAAATACAGGAGACTAGGCCAATTGAATGAAGTGCAATATACGTATAAGCATGGCTCCCCCTAAATCAATGCGTACCAATTGAGAGTACCGATACAATCTATCTAGCAACACATGACAATTTGCATGGAGCAAAGCATCTCCATCTTAGGAGCAAAGCATCTCCTAAGCCTACCATTTGTATCTCCCCCTTTAACATCATAAAGCACGATGCCAATGCCCAATGTGTTTTCAAATCATGGATTTGCAATTATTTCTTCCCTTTTGGCATCAATGACCAAAAAGGAGCAAACATAGGGTTAAGAGCAAATTAAGAGTTTTGGAGATTATATTAGTGCAAGCACGCCCACCAATCCACCACACTCACAATCTAGCTATCTCAATGTTACAATGTCACAAGATCAACTAGAGCACAATTGATAAATATGTAATTCAAGTTATTATTATCTAGAACAAGTATGAGGTGAATAAGAGCTGGAAATATCAAGAGTTGCTCCAAAACTCAACGGGGCACATGATGCACCATAGCACTATAAGATGCACTCCAAGCTATACATGCTATCACCAAGCATATTCAGGACTAAATCATTTTGGTTGAGCTCATTTTGAAAGATTTCATATTTTGCACTTTTCATTTTCTAAAATCTGCCTTGTCTCAAGCCATAGGCGACACCACCCAGCATGACATTGAAGATGGACGTCTTGGTCATCCAAAACTCCACTTAAGTTCATGCCCAATGCAATGGCAAGCTACCTCATCAAGGAGGCATTAGTAAGACATGTATGGCCAATTGAGGCCTTATTCACATTTTAGCACATTTTACAAATTTGGCTCAACTTTTTCTCAAAATTGCTCAATTTAGCGAAGTAAAGACATGTGCAAAATGGAAGAACACAATATAGACTTAAAAGCACATGGTTAACGAAAGAGTTTAGAGCAATCAAATGAGACTAGAAGCTATATAGCCCTCCTAGCACATGCTCATGGCTTTCAATTGTATGATATATTGAGTTAAGAACGAGTTGAGCTAGTGACAAGGTAAACACAAGCTATAGCTATCAAAATCATGTGATAAACATTTAGGCAATGAATGACATCAAGTATAACAAGCAAAGCACCTAAATGCTCAAACTGGCTTCAAAAGATCTACAATGAATGACATAGCCACACGACGGACTCAGGCAATGTTTGACTTATCTAGAATGTTCAACTCATTTCTCAATTTGCAAAAACGTGCCTCATCAAGTGGCTCGGTGAAGATGTTGGCAAGCTGGTCCTCTGTCCGCACGTGCTCAAGCACAATGTCGCTCTTCACCATATGATCCCGAAGGAAAAGGTGACGGCCATCAATGTGCTTGGTCCGTGAGTGTTGGACCAGGTTGCACGCTATCTTCACGTGCTCAAGCACAATGTTCTTTGAATGAGACCATAGAGTTATCCAATGAGTTATCCAATGTGAGATGGAGGAAGCACAAAAGCATCATCCGGAATGCTGCTAAGGCAACTATCATCTTCAATGATAAGATAGTCCTAAGTTACTGCAGTCATGACCGTGGATGTTTCACCATTTTGATCAGATTTCTTGCCACGTTTTGCTTCTACAAGCTCTTTTTTTCAATTGCTTGCGTTAGTTCTTTTTGTGTCTGGTCTTTCTACAATGAAAATAAACTATCCAATGATCGCTCTCGTTGTCGCATAGGAGAGGTACATGTCCAAGTTTAAGCTCAAAGTAAAATAGTGATTGTTGTCAAGTAAAAAAGTTGTTCACAACAACTCCCTGCCACTATATACTCAGCCTCAGCAGTAGATAGCGCCATAGAGTTCTATTTCTTGGATGACCATCAACTACCAAAGAAGTGACATGCCCCGGAAGTGCTTTTGCGATCGATCTTGCAACCGGCATAATCTGAGTCAGAATAACCTAGGATCTTAAATCGCGCACCCTTCGGAAACCAAAGGCCTAAGCTAGGTGTGTGTTTCAGATATCGAAAGATTTGTTTCGCAGCAGTCATATGCATTTCTCTAGGGGAGGCTTAAAATCTAGCGCACATGCACACACTAAACATGGTGTCTAGCTTAAATACAGTCAAATAGAGTAAAGCACCAATCATGGAACGGTAAACCTTTTTATCGACATGATTACCTTTTTCGTTGAGGTCGAGGTGGCAGTTCGTCCCATTGGTGTTCGGGTTGGTTTGCAGTCACTCATGTTGAAACGCTTTAGGAGATCGTGAATGTATTTCTACTGACATATGAACGTCCCGGTTTTGAGTTGCTTGATTTGAAATCCCAAGAAGTTCAATTCATCCAATATTGACATCTCGAACTCCTTACTCATCATGTCGCTCAACTATTTGACCAGAAACTCATTTGTTAGTGAATAGAGTCGTGTCGACCCTTCCGACCGTGAGTCCCTTACCGATAAAAAAATTGCTTAACTTTTCATACCATGCCCTGAGTGCTTGCTTGAGACCATATAAAGCCTTTGATAGTTTGTACATATGATCGGGGTGCTGTGGGTCCTCAAAGCCTTGAGTTTGCTCAACATACACCAATTCCCCAATGTAGCCGTTCAGGAATGCACTCTTCACGTCCATATGCCTAAGCACAATGTTGTGACATGTTGCAAATGCCACAAGCAACCTGATAGCATCTAAACGCGCCACTGGAGCATAGGTGCCGCCACAATCCACACCCTCGATCTGTGTGAAGCTCTGAGCCACAAGTCTAGTCTTGTTGCGCACCACCACTCCAACCTCATCTTGCTTGTTCTTGAATACCCACTTGGTGCCTATCATATTGTGGTCCTTTGGCCTCTCAACTATTGTTCGGACTTGGTTCCACTCAAAGTTGTTCAGCTCATCATGCATTGCATTGATTTAGTCTGGGTCACTCGGTGCCTCTTCCACTTTCTTTGGCTCAAACTCAGACACAAACGCTGTGTACTCACAAAAGTTTGCCATAGTACAGACCTCGTTGAAGCTAGCTGTCCTTGACCTTGTTTGCACACCTTGAGTCAAGTATCCAATCATTTGATCAACTGGATGATCACGAACAATGCTATGATGGGTCTTGATCAACTGAGGTGGTAGCTCGACTAACTGTGCATCTAACTCATAAGCTGTCTCTGTATCTGAAGTTGGCTACACACTTGAGCTATTTTGAGGCAAAGCTCCCCTGATTCTGACACGGGCTCAGGTGTGAGAGGTGGTTGAACTGTCTCACTCGCTTTTATAACCTCAACAGGCCTAACATCTCCAGCTGGTATCTCCTCCACTGCCCTTGCTAGCTAATCACCATCAACATCATCCAAGTTCTCATGCTCCCGTTGACTCCCATTTGACTCATCAAACTTCACATCACAGGTCTTCTCAATTTGTCCTCTGTTCTCATTGTAAACCCTAAAGAAAGACCCTCTAGCTGAGTATCCCAAGAAAATTCTCGTGTCAACTCTGCCCTGGAACTTGCCCAAGTGCTTCCGCTTCTTCTTGATGTAGGCCTTGCAACCAAAGACCCTGAAGTAGGAGACATTGGGTCTTCTTTCTACAAGCAGCTCATAGGATATCTTCTTCAGAAGCTTGGGAAGATCTGACATGTTGATGCAAAGATGTGTGTTGATTGCTTCAAACCCATAATGAGATGTGAAGTCTTGTATTCATCTAGCATTGTTCTTGACATCTCAATGAGCGTCCTGGTCTTCCTCTCAACCGCCCCATTTGCTGAGGAGTGTAGGTGGCTGAGAACTGGTGATCAATGCCTAACTCATCACAGAATAACTCAACAGAAGTATTAGAGAACTTCGTTTCATTATCACTTCTCACCTTTTTTAGGGTACAATTAAAAGAATTTTGGGTTTTCTTTACAAACATTTTGAAAACATCTCCAGCTGGAGTTTTATTAGTAGAAAGAAAACCAAGTGTATCGGGAGAAGTTATCAATAATGACCAAGCAATAGAGATTTTCCGGATACTCACATATGTTGTTGGTCCGAAAAGATCCATGTATAAAACCTCGAGAGGTCGAGATGTAGACATCACATTCTTGGCAGGATATGAGCTTGCCACTTGCTTCCCAGCCTGATAAGCACTATAAAGCTTATCTTTCTCGAAACATATTGCACTCCAAGAACCAACTAATTTTTGAAAAGTTTCTTCAAATTTGCCATGTCGACATGTCCAAGACGCCTATGCCAAAGCCAACCAAGAGAGACTTTCCCAACAAGGCAAGTCGAAACGGATGCAACAGGCTCATTAAAATTCACAACAAACAAGTTTTCGAACCGAAAGCTTTTGAACATAAGTTTTTCATTTTTGTCCAAAACCAACAAGCCCTCAAGTAAGAAATTATAATGGAACCCCAAATCACATATTTGGGCAACAGGGAGTAGGTTATAGTTCAAAATTTTTACTGCCCTTTTATAACCTCAACAGGCCTCACATCTCTGTTAAAACCTCAACAGGCCTCACATCTCCAGCTGGTATCTCCTCCACTGCCCTTGCCAGCTGATCACCATCTACATCATCCAAGTTCTCATGCTCCCATTGACTCCCATTTGACTCATCAAACTTCACATCACAGGTCTCCTCAATTTGTCCACTATTCTCATTGTAAACCCTAAAGAAAGACCCTCTAGCTGAGTATCCCAAGAAAATTCACGTGTCAACTTTGCTCTGAAACTTGCCTAAGTGCTCCCGCTTCTTCTTGATGTAGACCTTGCAGCGAAAGACCCTAAAGTAGGAGACATTGGTTCTTTTTCCTACAAGCAGCTTATAGGATGTCTTCTTTAGAAGCTTGGGAAGATACAGCCTGTTGATGCAGTGACAGGCTGTGTTGACTCCTTCAGCCCATAACAGATGTGAAGTCTTGTATTCATCTTGCATTGTTCTCACTACAAGAAATATGGCCTTCTGTGACGTATTTTTCATGACGAAAAGAATGTCTTTCTTGTCACCGTACACCATCTATAACGATCTTATGACGAAAATCCATTTGTCACAGAAGGTGCGTCTCTAAAGGCCTTCTGTGACAAAACAAGGAAAAACGTCATAAAATTAATGACGAACGTTACAACGTCACAAAGAATTATGACGCCGCGGATCGTCACAGTTCGAAACAGAAAACGTCACAAATGAGTAACTAGAATGCTGCCACATAGGGGTGATGTGGTGGAATGTTATGATGAATTTTGTCGTCATAATTTATATAGCTCACAATTCATCACCACATAAATAAACCACACAATTTTTGCACATAATAATTTCATTATAAATTCACAAGTGACCAATTTATACAAATATTCATCAGTACATAGTATATAGTAACATAAATGTAATTGGATTTCAACGTCACCAAACGTAATAGTAAATATTCCTAAGTATAAGTTTCAATGCAGTAAACAAATAAGCTTTCAACTTCTATAGCTTCATTGCAATATAGCATAAACTTTCAAGTTCTACGGCTTCACGATTAGATGCTCCCCGACCTTCCGTTTTCCTTAAAAAAAAAGACATTTAAATATGTTGACATAAATTGGTAGGCAACCAATAAACATAGCATTTAGAGGCCATCTTATCAAGCACATAAGCATAAAAAGAACAATTCCGGCCACCAGCTGTTATTGCATATCCAACAATCCTACTATAGAGTACTTGTGCAACTAATGAGCACATGACAACATCCTTCAGTGCAAAGATCAATGTCCTAGGCAAATAACTCAAGAAACCATAGAGTTAATCAATGTCCTAGGCAACTAATTCAAGAACAGTTAACTTAAGACAATACCCTGTAATCTTCCATTTCTCTAAGGCTAAACATGCCATACAATATATTAGCAATGACTACTATATGAACACATGATTGACATGATTATATACTCAGATGTATATTATAACCATGTGCAGCCTACAAACAAGTGTGAAACATGAGAACGAAACAAAGAGAGCAGCAAAAACTGGGTATGTGAGCTATTACCATTTCACTTGAGCCATGATGCTATTGTTGTTTTTGCAGAACCCATTAACTCGTTTTAGTCATTGCCACTTTATAAATATATATCCAATCAAAATTGTCAGTGATAAAATGGTGCACATCAGCTTAGCATAGGGAATTAGACATAATTCAATAGCCAATAACGTAAAAGACCACCTGTTTTTGAGCTCCATATCTAATTAATATGCATTAAAAAAGGGTACCATTAGGATTAGTGCACTACGAATCATTGCTTGAACTGAAGACAGAATAATGTTAAGGTAAATGAAAAAAATAGCCTCCTTCTATTTAGAACAAGAATGTAATTATTTAGCTCTCAATTGAGTTCTTTAGGCCTTGGTACTGTCACATATTAATACACCATTTATCAACATAGCACATATTCTATACACAATGTATATCAATTAAACCGTAGGCAGTGTATCTCAAGTAAATACAGACAACCTGATCTTTCAGCTGAACTCAATCATTTTATGATAAAGCCATAATAGGATCATATGGTTCTAGCTTTTAGCAGACTATTTATCATTTAATTATCTCTAGTAATTAACAATCGTCCAAGAACCCTAATTAGCCACTAGCCGAATAATACCTTTGCTAACATTCAGAACAGCAGCACAAAAATGACTGTAACACACAAACCATAAATTCTATAGGTATGTTCCAATTTCTATGGTAAGCTAACAACGATGACTAACTTTTTTTTATATAGGGCCGAATACTAAATCTTCACAACAATTAAGTGAAACCTTAAGAAAAAAACTAATGCCCAGGCCGTACACGAGGGCATGAATCGAACAAGTGGGAGTGGAGAAACGTTACCAAAGCGCTGAATTTCAGATCGGAGACACGAATCCTTGCTCCCTGTTGGCATCAATCACTCCTCACCTCCCTAGCGTCGCCTTCTCCTCTCTCTACTTGCCCGTCTACGGCATCTCTCCTGGTGCCTCTTCTGCACGCAGAGGAAGGTAGGGGGAAACTAGTAGCAGGAAAGAGGGGGAAGGGAGCTTACGGAGGGAAGCCGAGAAGGAGACAGCGGTTTAGCGGGACGGGGACTCGAGGCGGGACGCACCGCCAGAGTGGGAGGAGAGGAGGCGGAAGGTGGAGCCGTCGCCGTCGAGTTCCGAGGTAAGCCGCCGCGCCGCCACGGTGGGGGGCGGGGGGAGGAAAGGCCGGGAGACCGGAGCAAGGGCTCCCGCTTCAGCCAAGGCCCTGAGGAGATCCACGCCGCCATGGTGGGTGAGGGATGGCCGGAGGCGGGGTAGCCGCTGCTGGTGAGGACCCGATGCAGGTTGCGCCGCCCGTGGGAGGAGGGAGGGGAGGGCGGAAGCGAGGTGGCTTGGGTCTGAAGGGGCTGGCCGGAGTGAACGCCGGGGAGGCAGGGGAGAGGCGCCGGCAGACGACGGAGGGGTGGGGTTCCAGGGAGACATGGAGAGTGAGGCAGCGGCGGCACTGGGTGCCCGGCAGCAGAGGGTTAGGGTTGATAGGAGTACTGGGGGTGGTGGGTTAGTAGGAGTGGCAGGGATAATATGGCTCATTTGATAGTAAACACCGTTAAAATCTAGTCTCTTCGTCCTAAAATATTTGTCATCGTTGACTTTTGGACATACGTTTGACCATTCGTTTTATTAAAAAATTTGATACAAATATGTAAAAATATAAGTCATGGTTAAAATTCATTTAATGATAAAACAAGTCACGACAAAATAAATAGCATTTGTTGAATAAGATGAATGATCAAACGTGTGTTGAAAAGTCAATAATAACAAACATTTTGGGATGGAGGGAGTACTCCATATTATTACATGAGATAACCAAATTTTAGCATCTAACTAAATTTGTATTTGTTAGAATAATCAAATAGATAGTATTTCAATCTATGCTCTGATTTAAAATTTATTAAATTTGGCTAGCTTTCAATTTTTTTTAAAAAAATAAATTTTAGATTCAATCAGGATTAGAAAAAAAAATCAAATTTCATTCCATTTCAAATTTATATATTTGATTTTTAATTCAATTGTATATGGAAATTTTAAATCAGTTAGATTTCCAATTTTTAGATTCAATCGTATTTTAAATATTTGAATCAGCAAGATTTTAAACTTCAAAATTCTAATGACAAAATTATTTCGTCACAACACTTTGGTATATTGGTTTGTGACGTTTTTTTCTTGCCGTTAGTGACATTTTCTTTTTATTCGTCACAAAAATGCTGGGCTACACCCATGTATTATTTCTTATGACGCTTTCTCTAAAAAACGTCATAAATCAATGACATATTACTCAGTTGTCATCAAAAAAATGTCACAGAAGGCCATATTTCTTGTAGTGTCTTAACATCTCAATGAGCGTCCTGTTCTTCCTCTGAACCGCCCAATTTGCTGAGGAGTGTTGGTGGCTGAGAACTGGTGATCAATGTCTAACTCATCACAGAACAACTCAACAGAAGTATTAGAGAACCCTGTTCCATTGTCACTTCTCATCTTTTTTAGGGTACAATCAAAAGAATTTTGGGCTTTCTTTACAAACTTTTTGAAAACATGTCCAGCTGGAGTTTTATTAGGTGGAAAGAAAACCCAAGTGTATCGGGAGAAATTATCAATAATGACCAAGCAATAGAGATTTTCCCGATACTCACATATGTTGTTGGTCCGAAAAGATCCTTGTGTAAAAGCTCGAGAGGTCGAGATGTATACATGACATTCTTGTCGGGATGTGAGCTTGCCATTTGCTTCCCAACCTGACAGGCACTGTAAAGCTTATCTTTCTCGAAACATATTGCACTCCAAGAACCAACTCATTCTTAAAAAGTTTCTTCAAATTTGTCATGCCGACATGCCCAAAACGCCTATGCCAAAGCCAACTAAGAGAGACTTTGCCAACAAGCCAAGTCGAGACAGATGCAACAGGCTCATTAAAGTTCACAACAAATAAGTTTTCGAACTGAAAACCTTTGAACATAAGTTTTTCATTTTTGTTCAAAACCAACAAGCCCTCAGATAAGAAATTACAATGGAACCCCAAATCACATATTTGAGCAACAGAGAGGAGGTTATAGTTCAAAATTTCTATTAATAGCACATTGTCAATTGAAAGATCTGATGAAATTGCTACCTTTCGAATTTCAAGAATCTTGCTCTTGCTTTTATCTCCAAAAGTGACCTTGGGAGGAATCTTGCCTTCTTTTCCTTTTGAGGTGAACAATCGGGGTTGCCGGTTATGTGTTGGGTGCACCCACTGTCGATGATCCAATGGTACCCTCCACTCCGGTAATTCACCTGTCATGAGAAGAGATCACTTATGTGACTCAGGGACTCACACAGGAGGTTCGCGAGGGTTAGCTTTCAAACCAGAAGCAATAGAAGTAAATCGATCAATCAATGACATGGGCACCCAAACATGTGCCTTGTGTCCATTCTCAACCTTGAGCCCAACAAACTTAGCAGTCACTCTACCTTGGAAATTTTTCTTTAATAAGTAGTGATCATACAGTTTAGCATGAGCCGACGAAATTATTGTGGCCCTTAATTTCATTAGTTTTGGCCGATGACTTTGATTGACACATCAGCATTCGGTCGGGATTGAAGGCCATTGGAAATTTTATTTCGTCGGTCGGTAAAACCGAAGAAAATATAGTAATTTCATTGGCAACCGACAAAAAAGTGTTTATTTTCGTCGAACACATTTTATTGGGGTAACCGATGAAATTATGTTAAATTCGTCGGTTAAGCCCCTATTTTCGTCGGATTCTGGCCGACAAAATTAAGACGGATTCCTGTAGTGGTGTCACTGACGCTTAGAAGAGTAGTGTCACTAAAACCACGTCCTATTGAAACCCTCCATGGGTTAAGAGCGATAAGGTTTTTGGTAGCACTCGGCGTAGCTGCTCGTTGGTTCTTATATGCTACCTAAGACGACATCAGACACAACATCAACCATCGTCGGATCGATCTATTGTAAGTCGTGTTTGTCGGATCCTTTTATTCATAGAAGAGAGATAGGTTAAATCTGCGTATGAACATGTTGTTGTTGGTAATTTACCTATTATGCGTGTTGTGTTGTTTATGGCTGTTTTGGAAATTAAATACATTGTTAAACTGCATAATTTTCTAGCTAACATCTTCCCTGGGATAGATATACATCGTTGTATACCAAATCAATTGTCAGATCTACATCCACGTATTCGTCTTGGTAATAAATTAGGTTTTAAAGAAGACATAAATATGTCGACCCATATGACCATATCCTCGGGCTAAGAAAAACTATTTATTTGAGGCACTACATATGCCGATCCAAATGACCATCATATCATGCCTCGAGGCTCCTATTTATTCGGCCTATGATGGAGTAATACTTACTACTGAGTATACCGTATACCATCTAGGAACCAGACATGGCTAAGCAACTCATCAGCCTCCTCGTGGCAGCCTGCACCCTTGTCGCTGCCGTCGCCGCCTCGGAGTCCTCCCCGCCGGCCGTCGCCAAGGCCAACTCGACGGCAGCGACTACGATGTCGGCATCAAGAACGGCGTACGGCATGGTGGTGCGGAAAGGCTTCCCTGTCGGCATCCTCCCGCAGGGCGTGCAGGGCTACAAGCTCATCCCGAATGGCTCCTTCGAGGTGGAGCTCCCGAGTCTCCCCGGCTACTGCATGTTCGACGTTGCCAGGAAGTACGCGTTCTACTACAGAAGGCTCATCACCGGCTGCATCCGCTACCGGTCGATGAGCGGGCTCAGCGGCATGGTGCTGAAGACGGTGCCGCCGCCGGCGAGCGCGGGGAAGGAGGTCTCCGCGTGGCGCGCCGTCGAGCGCGTCGACTGCGGCCGCGACTACCTCAGCTTCCACGTCGCCGGCGGCATCACCCAGAGGATCGCCGTCGCGCATTTCTCGCTCAGCCGCAGATGCCTCTGATGATCGACACGCGCCGGAGCCAGCCGCGCGCGGCTAGCTTCTGCGAGAATAACCAGCCTGCGATGCGTGCCTGATCGTTGCATGTCTTGATTTGATGTTCTTTGTAGCTTCATTGTGGGGGTTGGCTCCATGCCTCCATGCCATGGAGAAATAAAAGGCTAGAGAATTGGTTCCTCCTGGCCAATAATTCGATTTTCTGCATGGTTAGTTTGATCCTGGCTGCGCCGGGTAATTGGCTACTTGGCTCGGATCATGGAAAATCGTCTTGCAAATTACAGGAGGTAGCTGATAGGACCGAGTGTCACGACCCAAGAGTTCAGAAATTTGGGGAACAGGTTGGGAGCAGGGTTTTTATTTCAGCGGCGAAAAAAAATCGCTTCCCAAAGTTAAATCCAAAATTTGGAAATTTCGGCTGAAATATCGGATGAAATCTATCAAGCGAGAACACAAAAACGGTCGAATTTGAACGCCCTCAAGCTTTATCTCTGGCCGAAAGTTTAGCACGGCCGAAACATGGTCGGATTTTTATCAGGCCCTTGAGCAGGGGTCAAGCCCTCGAGCTAAGCCCATTTTGAGGCAACCTTGGATTCAAATTGGACCAAAATTAACCAAAATGGGCTTTTCTTTATCCTAGGCCGCAAGACACGAAATTTTCAAAATTTTAGTGAAATTTCACCAATACAAAAAATCCCTAATTGGAAGTATGAGGTGGAAAAAAGAAGGCAACACGGAGCTTTTCGAGTACACACCTTGTAACGTACCAACTAACAAAGATTATAAAAAGTTCTAAAAAAATGTAGATATACTAATAAGCTTACTCTACCTACGTGTTAAATTGTAAGATTAATTTCACTATATATATATTAACAATTATAAAAAGAAATTTCTGTTAATCCTAAACTACTAAAATTTGTTAGAATTTTTTTTATAACTCTTAATATGAAATGAATTTTATTTAGAAATTTTATATATAGGTAGAGTAACCAATAAAATACATATACAAATAATTTCAGAATTTTGCATAAACTCTGCTAGTTCGTTCACACAGTGTGTACACGAAAAGTTTGTGTACATAGGAAATATTGCCCTCACGCTGCCCCTCCCAAAAACTTTTCCTTAGTCTGAAATCTCAGATGGGCAATAGAGTGGTTTATGCAGATTCTCTAGGGTACTCCAATTAAATAATATTTACTATACATATAAAACTAATATATCTCCTTGCCTATAGCCAACAAATGCACATATATGGCTTCCCTTTTATGCTTCCACCGAGACAGTCTTGTGTATATCTAATGTGGAAGTTTGAATATTACTATACATACAAAATTAATATGTATATCTTCCCTTTGGATAGCTATACACTATTTATTGTACTCCAAAAAAAAAATCCAAATTTTCTATCTATATCTTTTTTCACTATACATGACTATCGATAACAAATATCTACACCCTCGGGGTTATAAAAACTAATATATTCAAACCTCAAGAGTTTTCTATATCTATCATTTACATATACAACACGCTAGTGAGTGTACGTGTCGCGACGCGTGTCCACCGCTCTGTGTTTAGCCACATTCGAAGATAGCAACGGCTATTCGATTGTGACCGACGGTTGAATCCAGCCGTTCATGTATACTTTTTATACACAACGATTTTTTTCATCGATGCCGTAGCAGCACGTGTCGTTTGCTCAGTTGGTAAATGTTGCGGTCTTTGGGGTTGCAGACCCAGGTTTGAATCCCAGCATCTCCCATTTTTCTTCTTTTTCCCTTTCCTCTCCTACTTCTCTTTTCTACGCTTTTTTCCAATCTTGGGTAGCAGCTCGCGCATGCTCACTTGGTCTTGACGTCATGCTTATCTCCCTGCAAACCTTGGTTGGTATCCCAGCAACACCGCATTTTTTCCTCTTTTTTCCTTTCCTGTCCTACTTCTCTTTTCTACTGTTTTTAGTTTAAAAAATATTCTTTCCTTTTGTTCTAGGTTTTTTTGGTGAACAAAAAATTCCTAAGAAAACGAACATTTAAAAAATAGAACCACAAGTTCATATCAAGGTTAAAAATCAATTACTTCACAAAATAGAACCACAATTTCATGGGAAGGTTCGAAAAATAATTAGTCACTAAAAAATATAAAACTAAAAAGAAAGTCATGATAAAGACCCATAGCAATATTTAGCCGTTAAAGACAAATAGGTTTCACTTAAAAAAGAATTAAGAATAATGGGAATGGCTAAAGAAATTGTTTATAATTGGAATGAGTTATAAAAAATATTTAGCCATTTGAAAATCATTTCTTTCCTTCTATCTTTTGTAGTTACCTTTAAAAAAATCGTCTAAAGCCAAAACATTATGGGATTGAACCGTAATTTTGTCTTAGGGTTATGCTAAAAGCATTGAATGTAACTAGAAAAACATAATAAATAATTAACAACCAAACCATTAATATTGAACCGTAATTTCAACATGTTGTTCCATGAAAAGTTTTATATGTCATAGAAAAACATAATAAATAATTAACAAATAATGGAGATGAAGAATAAGAAAAGAGTTCAAAAAAATATAATTCAAGTTTAAAGTCAAAGGTCGATGGATTAAGAAATAAAAAAACAAAGCTTAAAAATGAAACTATAACTATAATTGAATGGTAAGTTATTTGTTCATAGTTTTTTGTCTTTTCATACCTCTTTTTGAAAGCTCTTTACTTTTGGCTTTACCAAATTGAACCAAATCAAACCATGAATCAAAGGGAGGTCTAATTCTATGTCACCGAGAACGTTCGAATGGCGTGCCAGGGCGCACCATCCATCCTTGGAGAAGTACAAAGCCGAAGTGCGGCCATTTTGGCTAGACACGTGGCCTTCGAAACGCAGCACGTTGCCTCGGAAACAACGGCCGTCCGATTTTGTGTGAATCAAAATCCGACCGTCCATACTAAATTAACATTGAAAATAAAATATACCGTGCATTGCAGAAAAAGGCGGGTAGCTCGCTCTGTTGGCTAGCAGAGCTAGCTCTCACTGTACATCCCAGGGTTCGAATCCCGCCACTGCCACATATTTTTTCTGGGTTTTTCCAGCGCTAGCGCTTATAGAGTACCTGTAGCCATTACTTGTGTTAAGTTCCAACCTATTTGCTTGTTTAGTTGACTAGCTAAAAGAGCAGTTGGTCTAGAGACCAGCGTTCGAACCACCACCACGCAACGGTTGGCTGGTTTTTTCCCATTCTAATTTCTTGCATTTTTTGCACATCGAACAAATTCAAAAAATAGAAAGCTTACAGGAATTAAACCATCATGGCAAAAAGAATATACATAAAATTTTGAGGTTATCCAAAGTTTATAAAGTCCAAATTTACAAATAATTCGCTCTTTCTTATTAAGGGAATATTTCTCCTTGATTTTACATTTCTCAACTTTACCACCACGCAACGGTTGGCTGGTTTTTTCCCATTCTAATTTCTTGCATTTTTTGCACATCGAACAAATTCAAAAAATAGAAAGCTTACAGGAATTAAACCATCATGGCAAAAAGAATATACATAAAAATTTTGAGGTTATCCAAAGTTTATAAAGTCCAAATTTACAAATAATTCGCTCTTTCTTATTAAGGGAATATTTCTCCTTGATTTTACATTTCTCAACTTTACTTCCAAAAATTAAACCATGCCTACAAAAAGAATATCCATAAAAAAATTTATGTTATTCAAAGTTTATAAAGTCCAAATTTACAAATAAATTGCTCGTTCTTATTAAGGGCATATTTCTCCTTGTTTTTTGATTTCTCAACTTTACTTTGTTTTGCACATCGCAAAAAATTTGAAAAAATTGATAGCTTCCACAAATTAAACCATGACTGCAAAAAAAAATATCCATAAAAATTTGATCTTATTGAAATTTTATAAAGTCCAAATTTACAAATAATTTGCTCTTTCTTATTAAGGGCATATTTCTCCTCGATTTTTCATTTCTCAACTTTACTTCCAAAAATTAAGCCATGACCGTAGAAATAATATCCATAACTAATTTGATCTTATTCAAAGTTTATAAAGTCCAAACTTACAAATAATTTGCTCTTTCTTATTAACGGCATATTTCTCCATGATTTTTCATTTCTCACCTTTACTTTTTTTGCACGTCAGAAAAAAATTAAAAACAATTGAAAGCTTCCAAAAATTAATCCATGACTGCCAAAAGAATATCCATAAAAAATTGATCTTATTCAAAGTTCATAAAGTCCAAATATACAAATAATTTTCTTTTTCTTATTAAAGGCATATCTCTCCTTGATTTTTCATTTCTCAACTTTACATAAAAAATTAAACCTTAACTGGAAAAATAATATCCATAAAAAATTTGATGTTATTCAAAGTTTATAAATTCCATATTTAAAAATAATTTGCTATTTCTTATTAAGGGTGTATTTCCCCTCGATTTTTCATTCCTCAACTTTACTTCCAAAAACTAAACCATGACAGCAAAAATAATATCCATAAAAATTTGATGTTAGTCAAAGTTTATGAAGTCCAAATTTACAAATAATTTGCTCTTTCTTATTAAGGTCATATTTCACCTTGATTTTTCATTTCTAAACTTTACTTCCAAAATTTAAACTATGACCGCAAAATTGAATATCCATAAAAAAATTTGATGTTATTCAAAGTTTATAAAGTCCAAATTTACAAATAATTTGCTCTTTCTTATTAAGGGAATATTTCTTCTTGATTTTTCATACCTCAATTTACTTTTTTTTTCCACGTTGCAAAAAATTTGAAAAAATTGGAAACTTCCAAAAATTAAACCATGAATGCAAAAAAGAATATCCATAAAAAATTGATGTTATTCAAATTTATAAAGTCTAAATTTACAAATAATTTGCTCTTTCTTATTAAGGCATATTTCTCCTTGATTTTTCATTCATCAACTTTACTTCCAAAAATTAAACCATGACAGCAAAAATAATATCCACAAAAAATTTGATGTTATTCAAAGTTTAAAAAGTCCAAATTTAGAAATAATTTGCTCTTTCTTGTTAAGGGCATATTTCTCCTCGTTTTTTCATTCCACAACTTTACTTCCAAAAATTAAACCATGACAGCAAAAATAATATCCATAATAAATTTGATGTTATTCAAAGTTTATAAAGTCCAAATTTACAAATAATTTGCTCTTTCTTATGAAGGTCATATTTCACCTCGATTTTTCATTTCTCAACTTTACTTCCAAAATTTAAGCCATGACCGCAAAAAGAATATCCACAAAGAATTTAATGTTATCCAAAGTTTATAAAGTCCAAATTTACCAATAATCTGCTCTTTCTTATTAAGGGCATATTTCTTCTTGATTTTTCATACCTCAACTTTACTTCCAAAATTAAACCATGACTACAAAAAGAATACTCATAAAAAATTAATGTTATTCAAATTTTAAGTCCAAATTTACAAATAATTTGCTCTTTCTTATTAAGGCATATTTCTCCTTGATTTTTCATTTCTCAACTTTACTTCCAAAAATTAAACCATGACAGAAAAAATAATATCCATAAAAAATTTGATGTTATTCAAAGTTTATAAAGTCCAAATTTAGAAATAATTTGCTCTTTCTTATTAAGGCATATTTCTCCTCGATTTTTCATTCCACAACTTTACTTCCAAAAATTAAACCATGACAGCCAAAATAATATCCATAAAAAATTTGCTGTTATTCAAAGTTTATAAAGTCCAAATTTACAAATAATTTGCTCCTTCTTATGAAGGTCATATTTCACCTCAATTTTTCATTTCTCAACTTCACTTCCAAAATTTAAACCATGACCGCAAAAAGAATATCCACAAAAAATTTGATGTTATTCAAAGTTTATAAAGTCCAAATTTACAAAAAATTTGCTCTTTCTTATTAAGGGAATATTTCTTCTTGATTTTTCATACCTCAACTTTACTATTTTTTCATGTTGCAAAAAATTTGAAAAATTGAAAACTTCCAAAAATTAAACCATGATTGCAAATAAGAATATGCATAAAAAATTTGATGTTATTCAAAGTTTATAAAGTCCAAATTTTCAAATAATTTGATCTTTCTTATTAATGGCATATTTCTCCTTGATTTTTCATTTCTCAACTTTACTTCCAAAAATTAAACCATGACTGCAAAAATAATATCCATAAAAAATTTGATGCTATTCAAAGTTTATAAAGTCTAAATTTAGAAATAATTTGCTCTTTCTTATTAAGGGCATATTTCTCCTCGATTTTTCATTTCTCAACTTTACTTCCAAAATTAAACCATGACCGCAAAAAGAATACCCATAAAAAATTTGTTGTTATTCAATGTTTATAAAGTCTAAATTAACAAATAATTTGCTCTTTCTTATTAAGGGCATAATTAACAAAATGTTTGCAGGCTGGGCTTTGCACAATCGAGGTAAAGAATAAGAGAAAATAGTAGAGATGCTCGGCTGTTCGACTATTGATGGTTGACATTGAAGAATCATCAGTGACCGGCCATGATTATATTCTTAATAAAGTGGCAGATCAAGTTACAGTTCCCGACTTCTTGGGATTCAACGCATGACTATCATAATTTGTATCTGCAGCAGAAGTGAAACTCTAGGTCTCCTATCTTATGACATATATGAAAACCAGTTAAGCATGTCACGATATTTGTTTTATCAACTTGAGCTTAGTTTTTGTGTGCTTATGTACCTGAAAGTTTTGTAACCTATTATGGATCCTTAGCGTGCAACGGGCGCGCGAGCTCAACTAGTATTTATCAAGTGTGCGCCATGCTTGGTATACCAATCAGGCACTAAGTACGGCTAAGAATATTTTCATCCTTATGCTAACTTGCTCCCCACTCGCCACAGTCACCGTCACCACAACCATCTTGATAGGTATGGCAATTTTATCTATGGGTTCGCGTGCCCACGGATAAACGACCCAATGAGTTCAGGTATGGGTGTGGATTTATACTCGTGAAATATTTCGGATTTGAGTTCTGGTATAGTTTTCGGGTGTCGGCTTCGGCTTCGGGTTTATTTTTACATTCATGGCTATCCATGGGTATTCAAAAAGAATAATAAAAATTAAATATAATATAACATGTCATCATGTGTTATTAATAAATATGTATTGATGGCAACTAATCCCTAAATTAAAATAAATGTGCCAGATTTTGGGATTATGCCCAATGACAATTATGGCCACATACGATGTGGGCTCATGAATGGTGCGGACCACATGTAATGTGGATATTAATTCTAGGGTTTTAGATCTTATCAGGCCTTTAACATAGATGACCACTATGGGGTATTATATAAATGAAGGTGGTGAAGACATCAATAGTATGAGACACATGAGCTCCCTTTCAACCAAACCCTAGTCGTCATCTCACTCATTGGCATGCAAGTGCTTGCACACCACATGCAGCATTCAACCCATGAACGTGTGGATATTGTGGAAGCATTGCTGATACTATTTCAACATTAATTAATCAACCTAAACGACTACCTCCTCTATGGTCATGTACACGTCGATAAAAGAGGAGATGTTTGGCCACGTTATGTACGACTACCGACGGTGTTTTGGAGCACGCGAGAAGGTTTTCACCCACTCTTTTTGCATTGCTGATGTGCTTAAAGAGTAACGATTTGTGATCTTTTACCCGCATATTTTCTGGATGATTGCATAGAAAATTCTATTTTCATATAGCATAGCCTCCATGTACGTTCTGTTCCAACCACTAGTACTGCTTGCTCAACGCCCTTCAGCCTTGGTGCGTTGGCCGCCCGCCACCCATTGGCTACTCCGCCGGCCACTCTCCATGGGCTTCACACGGTCACACCTCCATCACCTCACCTCTTGTCCCCTTCTCTTAGGAGCAGCACACCTCCGCATGTAGCTTCCCTGGCAAGATCAATTGATTATGTTTGCAAAGAAATTGTGGTTTGGGGATGTTGAATTGAGGATTTACCTTGGCCAACCAGCTAGGAGCTTCAAGATGGGTTGCTCAGCTGTTGGGCTTCATGCATTCATCTCGGCAATGAGTTTGTACGTAGTTCTACAACCCAACTCAGCGCAATCACCTTCTTAAAGCTTGCAGATGGCGCCTGGAGGAGGGGGAACAAGGGAGTAAGCGCTAAATTAGAGAGGGAGCGCATGCCCTCAGGCTAGGGTGTGTCCGCCACTAGGTGGCTTGGCTAGAAGCGTCATCGTCGGATCCATCTAGAAGTATGGAGCACTATGATTGGACGTGGTGAGACAACTGATGTGTTGTAGCCTAGCTAGAGCTCGAGGGGATGGTCATTTTCTCATAGAAGATGTTAGGTATTGTGTCGAACATGTGTACGAGTAGGTTACATAGACACTGTTTTGTAATAGACAGGGTTGGTTTAATGTTAGAGTCGGAGTCTATCCAATTCTCCACCATATAAAGGGAGACATGCCTGGTGTAACCAAGACAACGACTTCATAATAGTAGTATAGGTCTAAGGAAGTGAGCGGCCAGCATGTGGTTGTGACCTATGCAGCCGGTATGCTGCGGTATTATGGTTTGAGGAGGAACGCCCATAATCAGAGCCCTGCAGATGTTGGCGAAACCTGAACTGCGTTAACAAACATCGTGTCTCCTGATGTCGTTCGTAATTAATCTTCCATTGGCATAATTCCTAACAAGTGGTATCAGAGCCATAGTCGGTTACCCGGAACGTCTCCAGGAGATCGCATGTCGTACGACAAATGGTTCGATGTGTGATGGTGGAGATTGTTGGGTTTAATCCCACATCGGTTATTGGTGATGGGGGAGCATAGCTTAAAAGGTGGAGACACACCGCTTCCATCAGTCTAGTCTTTTGGGCTGAGTTGGGCCAGAACCTATGTTGTGCTTCCAGTTGGGGCAATACATGTGGGGATCTGGGCTCGAGATCGGGTGTTGGTCTCAGAGGGAGACGGATTGCTGTGGGCCGAATCACATGGGCTCCAACAGAAGAAACGTTGCAACCTGTAACAAAGTGGCAATCATTTATCCTTTTTGGTTAGTTAAAGGATGGTTGTGGGGTGGAGATAGTGGTTCTCATGGCAACACATGTTTTTATGTCGTGAATTAGGCGTGGGTTTTTCGTTGTGTTTCTCATTGTCACTACTACAAGACACCACCTCACTACTGAGCCAAAATAGGCTTCACTACCAATTTTAACTTGGCAGTTAATAAATGACAATGATTACTGTCGGGTCAGGCTTGTAACACGAGTCGATAGTAATAATTTAATATACGGTTTTGCTTCCTCAAGACTCGCTTGGCGGCAATGAAGCCGCCAGCGATTGCCGCCCGCGCTGCGCTTTCTTCCTCCTTGCAGCCGCCATCTTCCTCCTCGCCCGCTGTTGTCGTGCGCCGCCCGACCTCGCCCGCGTTAGGGAATATTGGGGTTCCTGTGGTGTAGAGGAGGTCGGGGAGGCGGACGACCCGCGGTGGGTGGGGCTCATCGGGCGGCAATGAGACAATGGTGGCGCCACGAGCTGGGAGGAGGCGGCGGGTGGGTCGGCGGTGGAGGGACCGCCTCACCCCTCGGGTTAGCGGGCGGCGCTCGGCTCGGCGGAGCGGCGGGGCGCGGGCGCCGCTGCTCAAGCGGAGGAGGAGGCGGCGAGGGCGGCGAGGTGTGCGGAGCAAGAGGCGGTCCCGCCAGAGGAGGAGGAAGGCGGGCGGCGGGCGGAGGGAGGCGGCGAGCGGCGCGGCGGCGGAGGAAGCGCCGGAGGCGGAGGCGGAGGAAGGAGGCGGAGGCAGGGCGGGGCGGAGGAAGGGGAATTGTCGCAACCCAGGCGACTGCCCCCGAGTCACTCCCTTTAATATAACTGCCGGCTCTTCTGTGATGCCAATAGTGTAGAGTTGATTATAAACCCTATAGCACACTTTACACCTGTTTTCGGTGTTGGCGGGTGATCCTAAACCCTATGCACATGAATCTGAATCAATTTTCGGGGCGCAAATGCACCCGCACTAAGATGAAGGCGAATGTCTAATTAATGCGGAAGTTCTGATATATAACACACATATATAACTAATGTATATATCTCGCCTTTGAATAGGTATACATCATTGCGCTACAAAACAACTTACAGGTTTACATCCATATTATTCTTGATTTTGACTATGGAAAACAATATCTCAGGGCTAGAAAAACAATAAAATCTTCGAGCATCAGTATTCAGTAGCTCCTATATATTTGGTCTATGCTACTTGGTTTACCAAATTAAGCCCTGAACATGGCCAATCATCAACTCCTCGTCCTCGCCGTGGCAGCCTTAGCCTGCCACCTTCTTCTGGCGGCCGCCGCCGCCGCCGCGGCGGCGAATCAGTCCATCCCAGCCGCCGTCCTCATGGCCAACTCGACGGCTTCGGCGTACGACACGGTGGTGCAGAAAGACTTCCCCGTCGGCATCCTCCCGCGAGGTGTGCAGCGGTTCAAGCTCGCCGCGAACGGCTCCTTCGAGGTGGGGTTCCGCGACGACTGCATGTTCTACGTGGACGGCGACCACTCGTTCCACTACGGCAGCCTCGTCGCCGGCCGCATCGCCGCCGGGAGGATGAGCTCGCTCGCCGGCGTGCTGGTGAGCATGAAGGGGGGCCCAGGGGCCCGGGTGGCGCGTCGTCCACCGGGTCGACCGCGACGGCGACGACTTCGCCTTCCACGTCCGCGGCCACGTCGAGAAGGTCGCCGTCGCGCACTTCTCCGTCAGCCCCATCTGCCTCTGACCAATGCAAGATTATGTATCTGGGGCTTGCTGTCGCATGCGATCGTTGGATACTTTGATTTCGTCGATCGGTAGACCGTCTGTCACAGCTCGTAGTCATCGCCTCATCGGTGTTTCTTGGTTCGATGATGATATTCAGAAATAATATACCCCTCCGTTATAAAATGTAAGACATATAATTTTTTGACGCAGTCAGCAAACATAAACTTTGATCATTAATTTCTTTCATATTATATCATCAATAACTATAAAATTAACATCATATCAACTACTTTCAAATACGAATCAAAATATATCACATTCATAACATTAAACATATCGAAAATGCTTCTGGACGTCGGACGCCCGGCCCAGCCGATGCGCGCGTAGGAGGCCGCTAATGCTACCACCAAATCAGTAGTAAATCGCAGCGTCATCATGTAAAAAGCATCCCAAATTGCGAGAGGACTTGACGGCCGTCACTTTCGTTGATTATTGGACGGTTGATTTTTTAGAAAAGCCTAGTTCTATTTTCTCACGTTTCCACTGCTAGGGAAAAGGACTTTCCAAGCGGTTGGTAAGCCCCCTACAAGCGGTTTTTTGTAAGTAACCGCGACTGATGCCTCGCGGAAAAGGACTTTCCAAGCGGTTGGTAAGCCCCCTACAAGCGGTTTTTTGTAAGTAACCGCGACTGATGCCTCGCGGAGCATTACAAGCGGCGGTTTTTTGTAAGTAATTGCGACCGATGATGCCTCGCGGAGCATTACAAGCGGCGATTTTTGTAAGTAACTGCGACTGATGTCTCACGAGTATTACAAGTGGTTCTAGGAACCGCTTGTAGAGGTGTCAAAAAAGCCAAATAATATTGGGGGAGGTGGGATTCGAACTCAGGGCCTCACCCCTCCATGTGACTCACACCTCACTCAGCTAGCCAACCCACGTGAATCTTTTATATACCTTTTTTTAGACAGCAATGCAAGAGACTTGGGCCTTGTTTTTTTAGACGAGCATGCATTGCCTGGGGCACTAGCTAGGATAGTGCAGTTCATCTTGTTTCCATTTTAATTTTCATATTTTTGTATCCATTTCATCTGGAGTCCAAAACACATGGAACAAATTTCATAATTCATCTAAAATCCTAATTAACTCATTTTAAATACTTTTTTAAATTTTTTTACTTTTTTATTATTTTCATTAGCCAAATTGTTTCAACAGTCTATACATATTGTTTCCAATAGGCTGAACAAATTATTTCATTATTGTTCTAGCAAGCAGGATAGATTGTTCCAGTAGATATACAAGTCGTGGTTCATCAAACAGGACATATTGTTCCATTTGGATTAGCCTATTATTATAGCAGATCAAATACATTGTTTCAACAGGTATAAAAGTTGTTCCAGCAGGCAAGATTGATTGTTTGGAGAGGCTAGACTCATTATTCCAGCAGGCAAGATTGATTGTTCCGGGAGGCTAGGCTCATTGTTTCAACAGACAAACTTTATTGTTCTAGTAGGCAAACTTTATTGTTCCTGTAGGTAAACTTTATTGTTCCAGTAGGCAAAACCTTATTTGTTTCAGAAGGCAAAAGTTATTGTTCTAGAAGGCAAAAAGTTATTGTTCTAGAAGGCAAAAGTTATTGTTCCAGTAGGCAAAGCTCAACTATTCCAGTATGACAACTTTATTGTTCCAGTAGGCAAACTTTATGGCGAGCACCAGTGTCCAGACGTCCGTCCGGACGCCCGCGCGCCGGACCACCCGCGTCCATTGGATCATCGGAGCCGCGTGGATCCAACGCATCCCCGTGCTCCCTGCGTGCATAGATGAAACAGCGTAGTTGCTAGTCGATCGTTTGATTAAATTTCCAATTAAACTTCCGATTTTTGTATAAAATTCAAACAGTGTTGAAAATGCGTGGAATAAATTTTATAATTCTTCTAAAATCAAGAGCAACCCATTTTAAATACTTTTTAATTTTTTTTGATTTTTTTCACTTTTTTAGTTTTTTATGTGAAACTAGGAAAATGCACTTATGAAACTTACATCTATACGAGCGAAACTTGGCCATGTGCTGATGAAACTTGGTCCGTGTGCTGATGAAATCTGATGAAATTTCGATGTAACCTAATGAAACTTGGATGAAACCTGTTGAAATTGAAGTGACCTGATGAAACTTGAAGAAACTTGTATGAAACCTGTTGAAACATGATGAAACTTGCTTTAAACATGATGAAACTTGACAGTTCGGCAAGTTTAACGAATATGAAATCCAAGTTTCAGTAGGCCAAACTCAAGATTCAGTAGGCCAAACCCAAGTTTCACCAGGTAAGTTTGAAGAGTTATATGGCAACATATATCTTGTTTTATTTGTAAAAATACAAGGAACACGTCGGTGCAAACGATTTGTGGATTGGAGCACCTAGTCAAAAATTATGGTCGCCGAAAGAAAAAAAAGCCGTGGGCCCCACCTTGCATGCAGCACAGTGCCTTAATTTTCCCAGCGTGCGTCCGGCCGCGCCGGCCACCCGGACAGAAGTGTTTTCAAAACTTTATTGTTTCAGTAGGCAAATTTTATTGTTCCGGTAGTCAAAACCTTTATTTGTTCCAGAAGACAAACGTTATTGTTTCAGAAGAAAAATTTATTGTTTCATAAGGCAAAAGTTATTGTTCCAGTAGACAACGTTCAACTGTTCTTGTAGCACAAACCTTATTGTTCCAGTAGTCAACTTTTATTTGTTCCAGTAGGCAAACCTTGTTGTTCCAGCAGGCAAAAATTATTGTTTCAGTAGGTAAACCTTCTTGTTCTTGTAGGCATTTCTTTTTACTATTCCAGCAGACCAAATACATTGTTCCAATAGGTATGCAAGTTGTTTCATCAGATCAAATGCATTGTTCCAATTGGGCTTAGCCTATTGTTCCAGCAGACCAAATACCAAGTTGTTCCATCGTATTAGACGTATTGTTTAAATAGTCCAAATTAATTGTTCCATTAGTATAGCAAATTGTTCCAGTAAAAATTTATATAGCAACATGGGTCTTGTTTTGTTCGAAAAAATGCGAGGAACGCGTTGGTGAAAACGGTCTGTCGATTGGAACTCCTAGTTAAAAGTTATCTTTGTTTAAAGAAAAAAGAGAAAGAAATCTTCACTGACGTCAGCGATGATGTCATCGCATGCAGAATGGAAAAGAAAGCGCGTTCCTGTGTGATTTTTGGGCTAGAGCACAGGCCACAACGTCCGATTTTTTGCTTTTGGGACGACGTCCGTCCTGTAGTCCACTCCTAAACATATATGTTCCTATCATAATTATTAGCCAAACGTTATAAACATTGACTTTTCAAAATACATGCACGCATTACATTTTAGAACGGAGGGAGTAAAAGAAATTGGGAGTCACTTCCTGTCGGTCGAAATTGCAGATTTATGTGTCCTTAATTGGCATAAAGAAATGCCTTAATACGATACCGGTGCAAGCACCGCTATAAATACTTATTTAGACGAAAGGAATACAAATTGATCATAAAAAGTTGGTATATACTATTATTAATTCAATATAGAGGGTACCGTCGTATTGGAATAGTTTTTACTAACCTTTTAGCCCAAAAAACTTCCCTAGGCGCATCGATTGCCACAAGGCAGGAAGTCATCAAAGTGCTGTAACCTGCACTCGCAGCATGTTATTTTGATCCCTAGCGCAAGAACAAGCGAGATGCCAGTCTGCAGGTCCACTGGAGGCTCCCACATCGTGTGTGTGTGTGTGTGTGTTAGGGATGTGATCGGATTGGATAAGGTCAGATATCGTTCTATCCATATCCGTATCCGTGTTTTTTACCGGATACAGATTCGAATACGAATGTGTCGAATATGGATACAAATTTGAATAATACTGGATAACATCGGTTACGAATACGGAGCGAATACAGATCGGATAAGACAAGGATACGGATATTGTTAGTCGAATAGTTAAAATTAATTTGCAATAATCCATTCCAAATTTTAACAATATATGGTCAAATTTAAAATTTAAAAGAGGAAATTTATAACATTAGTAAAAACAAAACATTAGAAAGTCTTTATACAAATATTATTAACTTAGTCTAGATTTAAAAATTCAAAAAATAAATTTAAAAGTTGGGAAACTATCCATATTTTATACATTCAAAAAATTCCAGAAATACATTCGGATAATATCCATATTTTATACTCGGATATTATCCAACAAAAACTCGGATATTCCTTATCCACCGAATAATTAGTGCTCCGTATTCGTATCCATATCCACGCCAAATTATCTATATCCTTATCCGTAAAAATAGCCAAATATACATAAAACTATCCAAATCACTATCCAATCAATTCAGTCGGTCATTCGGTCGGATAATATCCGTACCATTTCCACCCCTAGTGTGTGTGTGCCTGACCACTAATCTACTTGGATAATAAAACTTCACCTTCTTTTTATCAAAAGGCAGATCAAAGCGGGAAGAACTTCCATCTATTGATCGTAAACTTCACATTCTGATATCTCATATTTTTAAATGGAGCAAGTTTCCAGTTTTTGATATCTTCTAATACCTTCTGATGCCTTTAATCAAGACCATCAATTTTGCTTTTATTGAATGTTTGGATTCTACGTATTTTTCTAAATTTGTTTGGTATTTTTATATGATTTTATTGAGCTTCCTGTGATTTTCTATAATTTATTAAATTTTATGAATTTATTTTGTAGAAACAAATGCTGGCTAGGATGACGTATCATCCAAAAGTATTGTGGTTTTGGTTGAAGGGGGTAATTAGACCGGTTTTGATAGTTGAGGGAGGTTGGATGTCAGGTGTTAGAGTTGAGGGGCAAAACCCAACTTTTGTAATATTTGAAGGGGGTAAAGTGGACTTCTTCCCAAAATTTTTAACCAACCGGGTATGAGACCCATATTTGTTGGGTACTTTGCATCACATATCACACCCATATTTGGAAAAATTATGGTTGTACCAGAATTCAAAAGCTTATCCAACGGGGAAAAAAAACAGCACCCGTCTATACCTGCCATGTACGGAATACCGTACCTGGCGAACACAACCCGACCATTTCAAACCAATCCTCAATAAGCATAACAAAAAACAAAATAAGAAGCAAATATCCAATTGTGTCGTAGATGGGCAAAAAGGGCTCATTCGACATATTAAAATCATGTTTGTAATACCTGAGAGCTAAATGAATGAATAATTAGCTGGACTAAATTGAGCTAAATGAACTATAGAATTTTGCGAGAAAAAAGACCTTTTTTAGGGACGCCCCCAACCCGTGCAGAGGCAGCGGTGGCCATACACAAACCCTAGCCCTTCGACGGCGGTGGCCACGGCGGCGCTGCCGTCGGTCGGCGTGCCGTCGCCGGCGGGCCTTCTTGGCACCCTCCTCTTCCGCCGATGCCCTCTCCACCCGGGTGGAGCCTTGAGACGGGAGTCTTCCTTTTCTTTTCCTCTTTTTTCCTCTCCACTGGTGGTTGGTGGTTCTGCTCTGTGGCCGGCGTCGGCTCCGGTGGAGGTTGTGGCGCGAGCTAGGGATGGCGCCGTCGTCCAAGGCTGCGGTATGGTGGGATGCCCGCGCGCCGCCTCGCCCCTCTGCGGCTGGCCAGATTTGGCAGTAGGCGGATGAATGGCGGCGGCGGCATGGTGGCGGGGCCGGGCGCGGCGGCGGCACCATCGGCGCTAGGACGGCGTCGTGCCGCCGGCGCGCACGCCGTGCCCTCCATCCTCGCTCTCTCCGGCGCCGAGTGGGGCGAGGCGCGGGATCCTCTCCACGCCGGCATCGACACGGCCAAGGCCTACGGTGTCGGCCCCAGGATAGCCTTCGCGCGCGCCATGCTGCCGCGGCTGGAGCCCCCGATGCCTGGGTCGGCCTCGTGCCCTGCGCAGTCGGAGCCTCCTCCCTCGCGGCTTCCTCCCCGTTCCTCTGCAGTTCAGCCACTGGCTGCCCAGATCTGGTGGCCGACGGTGGAGTTGGTGGCCGTGCAGTCGCCCGAGGGGCAGAGGCGGCGTCATTGCCGACGGTGGCCGTCCTCGGCGCCGCCGCCCCTTCCCAAGCTCCTCCTCCCTCCTCCAGGCGAATCTGGCTCCTCCTCTCCGTCCTCCTCCTGGCCGTCCATCTGTTCCAGATCAGGCAGCACCTGGTGTTGACGCCTGCCAAATCTGGCCGGGGAGGCGCCTCCTCCCCTCCCCTCCTTGGCAGTAGGGCCCGTTGCTCCTCCTCCCTGGCTTGGCGCAGGCAACAGAGGAGGCGGCGTCGTCCCCCCTGGTCGACCGCGGGGGTGTGGGGGCTATCGGCGCGGGGGTGTGGGTCCTCTCCCATCCTCGGCGGCGGCGGCGACTGTCGGCGCGGGGGTGTGGGGGCGACTGTTTGCGGTAGACGGCGAGGAGCCCACGTCTTCCACCTCCTTCGTGCTTGGTCCCGACTCTGCGGCCTTGTCCCTCCCCCCATTGTAAGGGACCCGGTGGCCCTGCCGGTCTCTTCCGAGCCCGTTGGCTCTTCGGTTGGTTGTGCTCCGTCGAGGCGCCGTTCGCTTCCCTCCTTCTTTATCACCACCTTCACGCACAGTGGTGGAGCTCGGCGCCGGCTTTCCCTCTTCCTTCCTTCTTCCCCTCCTTCTGGGCCCGTCTTGGTGGAGACCGCCCGGGGGGGACCGCTCTGCGAGAGGCCGAGTCCACGGACAAGAGGCCCGGTTTGGGCGGTGTGTTGGCCGGAACGGTTGGAGTGGGTGTGCTCCAGGGGTGTGTGTCCGGTGGCCTCGTAGCTCGGCGTAGCTTGGCACCGGCTTCTTCTTCTTCTTCCCCCTCCCCCTCAGCCCGTCTCGGTGGAGGCGGCTTGGGGGCTCCTTTTCGGTGGCTGGCCGAAGTGGTCGGAGCAGGTGGCTCCAGGGGTGTGTGTCCGGCGGCCCCTCAGCTCCTCCCGTGATGGTGTGGTGTACCTTTGCCCGTCCTGGGCGACACGACGACCCCTGTTGGTGACGGAGCTTGTCTCAGGCCGTCTAGGTGGCGTGGCGTCTGATCTCCTTCGCTTCCCGTGCGCTGGCCACTCGGCGTGGTGGCCCCTCTCCGGCGGCGTTGGCTGACGACCTTTTCCCTAACGATGTCCCCGTTCTCTGCCTCTTGACTTGGTCCCGTCCCGTCGTCTTGACCCTCCCTTTCTCCGAGGGGTCGGGTGGTGTGGGCGACCTCTTCCGCGTCGAGGAGCAGCGTTCGTCTGCGCTCTTCGGCTCTTCGTCTTCGACCAGTGACTCGGTTCTTCTGTTGCTTTCAGCCTTCGGCGGCCTCTGCCTTATGCGCTAGTAGGGCTGATCTTGGGCGAAAGCCCTACCCTTTTGGGCAGGTGTTGGTGTTACTTTTGGTGTCGTTCCCTCCTTGAAGGCATCACTTTCAAACCTTCCTGTGCTCTGGGTGAAAACCCTCTTGGCATTGCGGCGGCGGCGGGTTCTCCTTGTCGTTTACCTTGTTGGAGGCATCGTGGTTGCCGTCTCACGCTTTGGGCTTCCGCTGGGTCTGCTGTTATAGGAGTCATTCGTCGCTGCGTGAGTGTTGGTGGTGTTTTCCCTTCTCCCTCTCCTGTATCTCTCCTGTTCGACCGTTCGCCTAGTGGGCTTCGGTGGTGTTCCCGGCGGTGACTAGAGGTGTGTCTGGCTTTGGCTAGGGTTGCAGCGGAGCGCTGCGGTTGTACCCCGTGTTTGCATGAGTTTTATTTTATTTTCTTCTGCTTATCAATGAAATAGGTCGGCAATTCTCCTACGCGTCTTTCAAAAAAATGAGCTAAATGCTAAGTTAGAATTATATATGTTTTTAAATCTGTTTCTCGCAAGTGATAAGCTTCATTTATGTTATTTTTATGTTTAAAATTCTATAATAACTGGACTAAAAAGTCAAATCGTTTTTCTTCTCGATTAGGCTCAAGTCAATCCAAAAAGTTCAAGTCTCTGTAGTACTATAGTAATTTCAGCACTATTTTTTAAATTTCTTAAAATCAAACACCGTTTACCCTCACATGTGATACCTATAGAAGAAAAGTTGAGAGGAAAAAGGCCAACACTCTGGAAAACGTCAAGGAACAAAATTGTTTTCTTAGCGCTTTAAAACACCACAGAATTTTTTTGTGGGATGTTTAGGGCCTTACTATGGCATTATAAACCCTTTTGACTTCAGGATAGCTTGTAGCTTTGAGGTGAATTAAACAGGGCTTATAAGATTGCAAAAATATTTTTTAATATATTATTCAGTCTTTTTTCGAGAGCTCTAAATTTATCAAATTTTTGCCCCCAATCAGTTGTCTTGCTGTAGCCTCCATGCGTCCTCTATTTCAGCACCGCTACAAAATCTATGTCCTGTTGCTACTGCTTTGCATTTTCCAAATATGAGTGATATCTAACATCCCTTTCGCGCAGATAAACAACAAAAGCCACCATGCCTCTACTAAGATTCATATCTGGCATTTTCAAAATACCATACATATCACTACTCTTATAAAGCCTCTTATGGTGATCAATGGTGGTGACCGTTAAGGAAGTGTCATATGATCTAAAGTGTTTGATGATGCCTTCGTACACCCATACCAAATTGATGCAAAGCATACCTGTTTCAAAATGCAAAACAGTGTTATAAAGGACCACCTGGATTTACTCTTATGTTGGTTTAGGGAGCGCTGGGACCAAGAAGGACGAAGTCGAGTCGCTAGATGTAGGAGGCTATCGATCGATTAGTTCGAACTGTCATTTGGAGATGACCACACCATTGTTGGCACGTTGCTTCTGCCATCTAGCTTGAATCCAACTTATGTGTTCTCTGTTTTTGAGTCAACTTATGTTTCTCTGTTTTTGAATCCGCATCGCTCAGCGCTGGCCCCTCTCTTCTCTGGAGCTCGCCATTGTGTGCCTTCCCTCCCCGTGCTCGCCGGCGATGGACAGCTGGACCGCGAGTGCTTCGTGAGGCGGCGACGTCGCTAGAGGTTGCGTCCTGCAACTGCTCAACTTCACGGGGAACTTGCGCGTGTTCTTCTCCAGTGAGGTCGCCGCCGCCGCTCCTCGCTGCAAATACCTCGCTGCCGCAGCCAGATGCCCCCACAAGTGGTGCCCAAGCAAGCCCTCTCGCTCCCCCTCCCAAATTTTCCTCTCTCTGTCGTGTTGGGTAGATGGTAAGGGGTGAAGAAGAGAGGAGAGAGGAAGAAGACATGGGAGGATAATATGGAGACCACCTAAGCAATTAACAGATACGTATATGCATCTAATAGCCACATAGGTAGCCACCTCAGCATCTAACGGAAGACATAACGGTATTGAAGCAACTGTGCAAACGGAGACAAGTTCAGGGAACTGACATCGTAATTTACAAGTTTAGGAGACTAAGAGAGATTTGTTGCAAATTCAGAGGGGCAACAACATAATTTTCTCTTTTAAAAAAAGAGGCAAACAGGTTGTTCCGTTCATTTTTTTTCGAGTCATTTAGAAAATCTTTTATTGGATAATTACATAATATACATGTAACTTTTGAAATGACTATTTTTATCTGATTGTAACATGTAAATTTTGTGTGGAATATTCGTAGTGTGGATGATTACCTTGCTATATCTTATTTTTCTATGTTTCTAATTATATATATGTGCTTTCGAAATTCATTTCCAAGGCACTTTGGCTAGTGAAAGTAATGTATATATCTCTCGATTGGATAGATATACAGGATTAATTGCACTTCCAAACAATTTCCAACTACATATCTATATTTTTCATTGCTCTATTTTTCTAAAGAAACAAATATATATAGACTTAGGTCAAAAAAATGTAAAAGCCTCTGATCTCCCATTTTTTTTATACATTATATTTTTAAAATAATAAAACTTCCATTGGATTATCAACTAAGAATTACGACCATACCCAAAAAAATATATTGCAACTCCATGGTTTGTGGTAGAGGCCGCCCCATCCAAGAACCTAGGTTGGATCAAGACAATGATGGTGCTGCCCCTCTGGCATGGCACTCTCCTTCTATGTGACTCGACTTTCAGCCACATTGCTCGCCCCACTCTTCTCTCCATTTCCCTCGCTTCTGGCTATCATGGCAATTTCATGTTTAACCATTTGGGTACTCGATGGGTATTCCAGTGCTTATCTGTCAGGTCTAGATATGAGTATGAGATCATGCCCATGGTTTTTCGGGTTTTGGTTTGGGAATCTGCATTTAGGGTTCGGGTATCACGGAGCTGAACATCGAATATACACATGGTCGCCATCCCTGCTTAAACTATGTGCTCCGGGCTATTTAATCAGAAGCGTAAGCTACACTTTTGAATTGTGCTATGCGTAACCGTGTAAAACCATTAAAAGGTAAACTTAGAGCGCAATTCAATCGGAAGCATAAGTTAGACTCTTGAATGTTAGGTTTAATCTCGGCCTAACAGTCTATAAGTTCACCTAATGAAGAGTTTATCTCTAATTAAGCTTTGAGGAGTCTTGATCGAGGACACCGCCAATTCGTATTCTACTTGGTTTCAGCCCGGGCGCAACACTCTATATAAGGAGAGCTAGAGGCATATATGACTGTCTAATCCAAGCTAATCCTAAGTTCATCGCGTTCGGCCTAAACACTCCCTAATACTCTAAACCTCTAACCCGATCTTGTGGGATTGTGCTGAAGCCTCAAGAATGGTTTTTGCCATCTTGTTTCCATTGATCCTAGGAAGTTGCACGGTGCTACTACCGTCTACCTGCATCCTCTATGGTCTGCAGTCTGCTACATCGAATCGTCGTCACGTATTCGGCACAGCCTAACTGCTAAGCTAGCTAAGATGATGGCATCTACAAGCAATACCCTAAACGGTGAAAATCCATCTAAATTCCGTATTACTGTTTGTGTTCTTATTCTTCGTTAAGCTAACTATCGTTAGGGTTTTCTAAAATTAAATTGTGCTACGCGTGACCACATAAAACCATAAGGCAAACTTAGAGCATGGTATTGCGCAATTTTAGTTAAAAACGCTGTTATGGAATCGACGAGAAGACAATGAGGCACTAAAGAAACAAAGCGTGAAGGTGAACTGTCCCGTTTCGTCACTCAATGGCATGCATGTGCCTGCCGGAGAGAGAGAGCGACGACTCAAGCCTTGAGACGGAGTGCTGCACTGCTGGTTTGACCAAGAACCATCGATCTCTTGTTCTGTTATGTTTTATACACACACACACATCGAAGAGGTTAAAGCAATGGTTGTTAAGAATGCATCGAGCCATCGATGGGTGTAATTAAGTTGACTCAAAATATAATATGTCTGACGATGAAGAAAAAATCCTAAGCAAAGGAATACGTCCTAGCTATGCTACCATCATTCCTTCGTCCTTGTCTCCTTCCATCACCCAACTCAATTCTCCTCCATGTGTGTACGGCATACAATATACGAATAGTCTCTGTCCAAGCCTGGTTTTAAAATGGTTGCATTTCACTAGCATGATCGGATCTTTTTAGGAGATATTCGACCTAAGAGAACACATATTAATTAATGTTTATTAATTTATAATTCAAAATACAGGTGGCATTAAAAAAAACGTAGATCGGCAAGCAAGATGCGCCTGTTCCATGTTATTGCTTTGATCGTAGTCAACGCCCATTATAACCAAATACCCCTCCATTCTTTTCTTTTGATTGACGCTTTTGACTTTTGAACACGGCTTTAACCATTCGTTTTATTAAAGAAAACTATGTAAATATCATTTATTTTGTTATGATTTGTTTTATTACTAAAGATACTCTAAGCATGACTTAATTATATTTTTACATGTTTATAATAAATTTTTTAATAAGACGAATGGTTAAAGATGTGTTTAAAAGTTAAATGCGTCAAATAAAAAAACTAAGGAAATATTATTTGTGCCCCATGCATGACTCAGGACGAAGGGGAGACATGTTAAAATCCTAAACAAAGTGTTGAGCTGAACTGTTATTATGTGGTGTGTCAACGTGGGCACAAATTAAACTTGTGCTCATGTGGAAAGCCTAGGGCGTATCATGGCGAGAGGCACTGATACAGGCAAGGGAGGGTGCTTCATCATGCCGTGGAGTCGGTGCATCGAGGGAAATTTTATCAGGCATTGGTAAGGGGTGGGTTGAGCCTGCCCTCATCTATAGCTTATTTTTCCCAATTCAGTTTGAATTTTGAATATTTTCTCTAAGAAAATAGGTAGCCACCTTTAAAATCCAAAACATTCTTAGTGCAAATATTAAACAAAAACAATTGCACCAAATGAACAGACTCCCTACCCCGCCTATATATGAGTAAGGCCCTGTTTGTTTCAAACTTCTAGCCTCGAAGCCAAAAAGTGAAACAAAAAATGACTTTTTGAACCCTTTCAAAAGTTAGAAGCCCCCCAAAAGCCAAATTTGACTATGATTTGAGAAGCAAGTTTTTGGTGGCTTCCATAGCTTTTGCGGGATGGAAAAAGGACACTACCCCTATAGTTCTAATTATTTACCCGCAAATGCCATCCTATATATACATCTTCTCCAGCCCGTTCCCATCTGCAACTCCCCCACGCGCTCCTCCCCCGCCGCCCTCTTCTCCAGCTCGCCCCGTCCCACTGGCTGTCTCCAGTACTTCCTCGACGCCTCTCCTCCCGCCCGCCTCTGCTCTCCTGTTGCCCTTCCCTCCCTCGCCGCCCTCTCTCCCGGCCGCCCTCCTCCCTCACCGCCCTCTCTCCTCCCCGGCCGTCTCCTCCTCGCCGCCCTCTGCCTCCCATGGCCGCCCTCCTCCTCACCACCTCTCTCCTCCCCTTGGCCCTCTCCTCCTCACCACCCCTCTGCTCCCCACCTCCCCTCCTCTCCCGCCGCCCTCTCCTCCCCCATGCCGCCTCCCCCTCACCGCCCCTCTTATCCCCGCCTCCCTCCTCCCTCACCCCTCTCTCCTCCCCCTGTCTCAGAAATCTTGGACAACCTGAATTTTGAAATTGTGAGCATTTGCTGTCATGGCTGCTGCATATAGTTCATCCATTGTTGCATCTGGTTAGTTTGTCATAGTTAGGCTTATGTTACATATGTGAGACATCAATATCACTGATTTGTCCAATGTTATCATGATTTTTTTTTAATTGGCTTCATATATGACATGCACATATAATTTTTCTAGAAATGCTCTTGAAGAGGAGGTGAACTCCCAAGCAAGCAAAGCACACGAGTCCAGTAGCCAAGTCTAACTGGTCAAAAGGATATGGCTATTGAGCAACAATCATATTGAAAGTTTCTCCCGGTCATCTCATCCAATGGCAGGCACTCGGCGCCTGTTATCACAGGTCTCAGGATAGTAGAATAACATCTTTTGTACCATGCAACTGAGGGTTCTTTTTCTCAATTACAGCTTAGCCAGTAACCTAACAGAAAAGGGGTGACTTTCGGGCTGAAGGTCCAGTGCTGGAGTGCAACGTTACAATCCAGCATGCTAGATTATTATATATTTGCAATTACATAAATTTTTGGATTATATTTATGTGTGCACTTTGAACTTCTGGAAGCGTATTCTCGATCGAATCACGTTTCCATTTATCGAAACCAACCAACTACAGGCTAGCACTAATCTCAAAGCATGGGTCTTCTTCAAGCTCTAGCTAGCCCAAGCATGCATGCAGCACAACACACACACGCACAGCACACACGCCATTGGAGCTAATCGGAGCTTGGCTGGCCGGTATGGCGACCTCCGTTCGCCAAACCGATTGCAAAATGGATTCCTCTCGACTCGGCGCCTCCAAAGGACCCTATAGCTGCTGATCCGCCGTCCGCAAGACGACGACGTATTTTTATACATAGCTACGGTGCATGCTCTAAACTAGCTCGCATGGCTTCCATGGGAGCTCTAACTCGACATGGCACACGCAGGGAAGACTACTGGCCTCTCGGGATCATCTTCCCAAGCTCTTGCGCACCTAGAGATGAGCGAAGCTTACCCAGAGACGGCGAGGTGGCGCTTCTGGCGGCGACTTCCTTCTTGACTTGGTGATGCTTGGGTTCCTTCAACACGAGAAGAAGCACGGGCACGGCAAGGCACCGAGCAAGGAGAGGTAGGAGCACGAGCTCCACTTTATAGTGAGGAGGGCACGGCGAGCATCGGACTTTACTCCGACGGATGGCACGGCGCGGAGGCAACGAAAGAGCGGTGCTATTGCACAATAGCAAGCGGCGACAAATCGGCGAGGTCGGGCGCTTGGCGTGGCAGCGAGAGAAGGTCGTGGCATGGTCTTTGGTGAGCCAACGACGCACGCGGAGTTGCGAGGAGTAACTTCATAACGACAGCTGAGTTCTGGCGATAAGCTGCGGTGCGAGAGGAGAGAAGAGAGCGAGAGAAAAGGTGAGAGAGAGAAGTTTTCTAATTTTTCCAATTTTGTTTTCTCTTTTCTTCTTTCTAAATAATTATTCAAAGGTCAAATATTAAATAGATTTTGACAAATTCACATGAGTTTGAAAGCTTCTAAATGCACCCATTGAAATATTTATACCTTTAAAAAATTAATGACCCAACCCATTTTCAAAACGGTTACATGCAATGATGATGCCATGATGTTTTTCAACACGTAAATAGTTTAATATTTTAATTATGCATTTTAATGAAATTATTAACGTGCCAAATTTGGTTTTGAAAATTTGGGATGTTACACCACGTCAGACCATATGGAAACATCGAATATGTTTATCCAACAAATGTGCCAGATATTACCACGCTGGACACAAGACCATTTATGATGCAAAGCATATCGTGACAAAGAGGGTTACCTCAAGTCACCCTATAGTCAAACAGATTTCTACTATCTATGATGATTTATTATATTTTTTTATGACAAAATTTCATGTTTTGTCATAATTTTAGTGGGGCTAGAGTCACCTTATGCAAAATATGACGATGAGGAAACAAACGTCATAGAATATCAGCTTTTCATGACAACAATTTCAAATGTCACGATGATTTCGTCACAGATAAGCACATTTTTAGTAGTGGTGGGAACTGTCAGTACATAGGCCTTGTTTGTTTCGGATTAAATTAAATTAAATTAAATTAAATGAAAATTTATTATTTTTGTATAAGCCAAATGATGTAATGTTTTGTAGTCATTCTTGTGGGGTTTTAAATAGTACTTCTTAAAGTTTGTAAAATATTTTTTCATAATTTTTGAACTCGTTAAGACGATTTTGAAGGGATCATAAATTTATTTCTGAGAAAAGCAACGCTACATTAATCTGAAACAAACAAGGCCATAGTTGAAAACCTGGGAGATGCTATTTCTTGGTAATGCATCACACGAGGTGCCAATTATTATAAAAGCGATTCTCGTGTTTACAGAAATACTAGAGGTGAAAGCGCGCTTACGCGCGCTAGGCTGTTTTTTTGAAAACAATCGAGAACTAAATGAAGGAAAGATACGAAGGATTCAAATTTTTTATAAGTCTTAAGAATGTCGATGTGTAATAATACAAACACATGAATGAATATACATCAAGCTATCCAAAAGAAAGAAAAGAAAAACAATAGAGAAAAAACAGTGTACACATTTTATGCTCTTGTGTCGCCTTATCTAAACATGGGTAGCATAAACCTATTTGCTGTCCAAAGTTGGCTCAAAGACCGGCTCATCTTCAAAAACAGTCCAAACACCCAGTTGATACACCATCACATATACATTGTATTTTTGCAAGAATATACCAAAGGGCAAGCAAAATCAGTTAAACTCCGAGAAGATCAAAATCCTCTTTCAAACTGCATTGTGAAAATTAATATAATCAGAATAACACTTACTCTACAGGCGCAATAGCATGAGGATAAACCGCAAGAACCAACGAAACTAAAACTAAATCAAAAGGACACACACCTTGCTCAAATCAGGCAAGTCATAGTGTAGAATAACCTGAAACAGGGACATACGAAAGGACTTAGCAAATAGGAGATAACTACAAAATTAAAACTGACAAATAGACTTTGCATTCAATGTAATGTTTGTCCAGTGTGTAAGCAACCTCTACTGCTAATCTTACTACTTACAGATAGATAAATAATGTGAATTCTAACTCTCAATATCATTCCTTGGATGCCAACTATTCATCAAGTAAATAACAGAACCTACAAATAAAATGGAAGCAAACCGCAGTACAAAGATTGCTAGGAACAAACAAACCTTACCCATACATTTAAGAGAAGTGGAGAATAATCTACAATGATATAGCGTAGCAATATGCAATGGTCATTTTTTAAAAAGAAACAAAGTTCAATCTAACCATATATCAATGTGGGTCTGTTATGCTAATCATGAACAAAATTGACATGGCTCCTGAAACTTCATCAGTATTTTCATATGGGAAATTACAAATCTAGAAAAAAGAAACCTGCTTATTCCTTACCTGCGTATTTTAGATGCATCATTAGGTCTTAGAATGGGTACTCTCAACAGAAAAGATGCAAGCTACAATCAGCGGAAAAAGCATGGTCCGGAATCTGTACCACAACAATTGGCATGGTTAGAAATCTGCACCGCAAGGAAATAAAAGAAATGAAAACTTGTAGGTATTCAGGTATGGATGACATGATTCCAAATCTGCAAAACAATACAAATAAGCAATATCAATGATAGCCCACCTCTTTTTCATTCATAAAAGTGGCATTGAGCATTGCCATCACATCTTCATCGACACAGGTAAAAAACAGAGAGGATCAATCAACCTCATGGCATCGGCTGTGAATTCTGGATGAGATGGTCATGAGCTTCCCTAAAAATAGCACTGGTCAGTGTAGGGAAAAACATTGTAAGAGAACCAGCCTATCTTCAGCAATGCGACAACCTGAAATAGGTAAAACAGGAGATCAAGTTCTTCTAAAACAAAACTGAGATATCAACCTGGAATGACCATCTCCATGGCAAAAAAAAAGCACAACATGGTACTGAATATAATAGGCATCGACACAGGTAAAAACAGAGAGGATCAATCAACCTCATGGCATCGGCTGTGAATTCTGGATGAGATGGTCATGAGCTCCCATCAAAATAGCACTGGTCAGTGTAGGGAAAAACATTCTAAGAGAACCAGCCTATCTTCAGCAATGCGACAATCAGAAATAGGTAAAACAGGACATCAAGCTCTTCTAAAACAAAACTGAGATATCAACCTGGAACGACCATCTCCATGGCAAAAACAGCACAACATGACACTGAATATAATAGGTTATATTAAGGAGGGGAAGAAGCGACGCAGCCGACCTCATAGATGGAGCAGAGGCGGATGACGGGAGGAGCAGCGACGGTAGGCGGCTGAGGCCGGTGACAACGGCGGTGGATCTGCCGTAGCCTTGACAGGGGCGGCCGACCCGGATCCGTTCTCCATGAACACATCGCCGCTGGATCCGAGGCACGGCGGGGGAGAGAGGTGGGGGGGCAGCGTCGGCGGCAGTACCGGCGACAGCGCCGAAAAAGGCAGGGGAGGGGGCGACGCAGGGCGGCATGGAGGCGAGGTGCGGTGGGGGAGAGAGGAGGCGCCTAGGGCGGCAGCGGCGGGACTGGCGAAGGGAAGGGAGCGGGGGACGCATGCCGGCGGAGCCCGACGGAGACAGCAGGGGCGTGGCTGGAGAAGGAGAGGGGAGGGAGCGAAGCAGGATGGCATGGAGGCTAGAGCCGTCGTCCCCGTGGACCGTGGGGAATCGGCGGCTGAGAGGAGGCGCCTGGGGCGTGGAGGCTGAGATGCTGAGGCCGGTGGCAACGTGGCCAACGCACAACCAAGGGAAGGCACCGCCTCGCTGGGACCGTCCGATGAGCATCAGATGGTCCTGGTTTAACAGAGTGACGTGGCTTTTGCAGAACGGAGAACAGCTGAAGACCGACGTGGCTTTCCCAGGAATCAGGCCTGATACGGGGTATGTAGAATAAGTATATATATATATGTATGTGGCTCTTGGTTGCTAGAGCGAGCAGCAAACCAGTGAATTCTGATATGTGTTTTGTGTCCATTTTGAGAATCCCCAAGATTTCGAACCCTAATATTCAAGGCTATGGGAGGTCTCAACGACTCAACCTATATGCTTGACTCCACAAGTGCAGGCAAATGTGTGTTCGTCTGTGTGATAATAGGTAGCTCATTTTTGTAAAACTTAATGTAAACGATACATTATGTGTAGTGGATTGACTATTGATGGAATCAGCAAAAAAAATGATCTCATAAATGTGCTATTGTTCATGGATGCGTGTCAGAGAGGCATTATTTTAATTTGATGTCACATGCAAATTAAAACTAACATATATGTTAGCCGTATGCATGCGCCTATGTCCAAGATGGACTGCGCCGATGTCGCGTGCGTTGCAGTGTGAAACAAACCGGCGCCAAGACATTGCCGGTTAGGCAACGAAGGTTTTGCCTCACGTTTCCTCTTTATTTGGCTAGGCTGTTATATTAGGAATAGATGCAATCTATTGATTGGTTTCCATCTGTTGTAAACTTCTCCTATATATATGCCTCAATGGCCAATATAGAGATTTATTGCGTGAGATTATTTTCTGCTTTCAATATATAACAACAACAGCAACAACAACAACAACAACAACAACAACAACAACAGCAGCAGCAGCAGCAGCAACAACAACAACAACAACAACAACAACAACAACAACAACAATAATAAAAGCAAATAAAGAAAATATAATGGGTCCAGGGTATTCTAGACATTACACATCAATATAGCTCAAAAACTAATAACCAAAAAAGCCAGAAGCATGGTTGCCAAACAAGTCCAGCTTTTGCAAATGTAGCTTTTGGAAAAGCTAGCTTCTCAGGATCAAAAGCCAGAAGCAGCTTTTAGAGAAGCTGCAGCTCAAACAAACAGGCCCTAAAAACTAGCTCCATATTAATGCATCCGTTAGAAATGATAAACCAAAATGTCATAACTATTATTTTATCTAGTTTCCGAAAGAGCACTTGTCTAGACGATGGGTAATCTAGCCAGGAAATTTTGCTTCTGCCACTTGTGCCCCTCCCCACTTTGAGTCCCTCGTTAGCCCCACACCCTCCCCTATATATTCTTCATTGTCGGGTTTCATCCCTACTGCCTCATGTTAGCGGCGGATTAGGATTTGGGTGTCATGTCCCGAGGATTAGAGGAGGGCTAGGGACGTGGACGCCTAGTTGTGGGAGGCTGTGGAGCAGGGGGATGATAGCACCTAGAGTTTGCGGGTGGCAAAAAGATAGTGAGTGGCAATTATCGTGGGGGTTTGACACATCGGAGCTACATGGTGGCTCTAACTAGAGGTGGCAAAAAGAACGGCGGAGTGGAGAGTCAATGAGGATGCCCTATATGCGGATGAGTTCCGTCCAGGGATTTAATTTTCACCAAAATTTTTGTGAAATTTGCCTATTTTGGTCTATGGCAAAAATGCCTATACTAATCAAATTATTTTTTACCACTTTCAATTTTTTTACCACCATTTGACCCAACAGACCTAGGGCTTCTCATTGACATGGTTGATTGGCTCCGTAACCTCGCTTGTGGTCCTCCATTTTTTATCTGAGGCAATAGCGATTGTTGTGCCACCGTTGCCACCCTTCCACTCTTGTATGTAGCAACGAGGTAAGTCCTTCTTGTCTTCCCCTCTCCCTCCACCTTCTCAGATACTCATGCACCACTGAGGTTTTCCTTCCTCTTCCCCCCTCCTCCTTAGTTGCTCAACCTGAAAGGCTGGAGCTTGCCGCTGTTGTACGCCTGCACCACTGGCTGCCTTGCCACCCCTGCATGCCGGCGAGGTATGTCCTTTCCCTCTCTCTCTCCTCATAATTGATCTATTTGAAGAATCCTAACTCATTGAGTTTAACAAGCATAGCAGTGATGCTCGCGTGTTGGGGCTGCGTCCTTGAGGCGGCGATCGAGGGAATGAGTTTTCTTCCGACGATCCCTGGGGTTCGGTCGGCTGTTCCTACCGGCCTTGCGTTTCCTCTCCCTGTGAGTTCCTCCCAGTCCAGTTGGGCGCCTAAGGGACAAGCAGCCTTGTTTCCCGCCTTGGTCAGCCATGGTTAGAGGCTCACGGGTAAGAGCGCAAAGGAGGCGCGGATGGGAGGGCAAGTGGAGTTAAGGTGGTGAACTGGAGAAGAGGAAGACGGTGGAAGATGGGGAGGTGCTCGCTCGGAAGCTCAAATCCTTGGATCTCGACGAGGGAAGCGTGGAGGAGTTCTCCTCAACTTGAAGAAGGAAGATCGCAACTTGACTCGCTTTTGTGTTGATAGGTAAACTCCGAGCATTAGATCCATTAATATGAGGGATTTACCAAGGCCATGGAAGTTGTTTGGGGTCCGAGGAAGGAATGGAGTGCAAACTCTTGGATAGGAATTTGGTTCGATTAAGTTGATGAGCCAAGAAGACTATGATAGTGTGCTATCGGGGGCCCATGGAATTTCCATAATCAAGCAATTCTTCTTGTCCCTATGATGGCACACACAAAATAGAGGATCTGCAGTTCAATAAAATGAAAATCTGGGTTAGAATCCACGGTCTTCCATTTGGGTGCATGAACCAGGAGGTTGGGGAAAAGATAGGGAAGAAGTATTGGGAGCTGATTAAGGTGGAGACTGACTCTGATGGTAATGGTTGGGGTTCCTACCTGAGGTTACAAGTTTTGCTGGATATCAATGAACCTCTCAGAAGGGCCATTAAGATGGCAGTCATTGAAAATGAGAAGGCGGAGTGGTTCCCCATAACCTATGAGAAAATTCCCCACTTCTGCTTCAAATGTGGTTTAATTGGGCATGAAGACAAGTACTGTTTAACAGAAGAGAAGGGTGAGGAGGTACTCCAGTATGGGGAGTGGCTAAGGGCCTCACCTGAAAGGGGAAGAACAAAGGAATTTTACAGATCTGGGAACTTTTTCTCGAACAACTCGGGCCACTCTTCTTTTAGTTCTTCGGCATACACGCGCAGCAAAACAGGGGGACAATCGTCTGAATGTCGAGATGTAGAAGTTACCAGCCCAATTAAGCAAAGTAATACAGAAGGAAAGATCAAGACAGTAGTGAGAAGGCTAGATAATGAACTGGAGGAGAGTCAAAGTTATAATGTGGACAGCAGAGAGAGCAGGATGGAAGTAGAGAACACAAAGCTAATTGAGGCTCAACCCAGGCTGCAGGAGAGTGGTACAGAAGAAAGTACTATAAAGAACTTATCATGTGGAAGTGGTAAAGATGAGGGGAACAATCCAAACATAACCAGTGTAGGGGGCAAAACCTGGAAGCGCATAGAAAGGACAAAGGAGAAAGCTAACTTATTGATGATAGAAGGGATGGAGAAGAAGAGAAAGTCGATGGCAGAACAGTCAGAGGAGGAAATCATCAATGTTGAGCATGAACAGGGCATGGGCGGGAAGAAAAGGAATACAAATCTCACGGAAGTGGCGGCCCTCGTGAGGGAGGCTGCGGTCAAAATGAAACTAATTAGCCTCAATCGTGGGCTTGGGAACCAGGCGATGGCGAGCTTCACAATCTTGTGAAGAAAGTGTCCCCGGATATCGTTTTTGTGTGTGACACCCAAATAAAAGCAAGCAGAGTTCAGAGCTTAAGAGGCAAGATGGGGTTTGACAATTGCTTTGCAGTTGATAACAGTGGAAGAAGTGGAGGTCTGGGGCTGTTTTTCAAAGATGCAGCGGAGGTAACAATTCGATCCTACACTCAATACCATATTGAGGCAGAGGTGTCTATAGTGGGTAGACCTACTTGGAGGCTTATCTGTGTTTATGGGGAGGCTGAAACTGCTCACAGAGAGCGTACGTGGAATTTGCTAAAACACCTAAAGAAGGGTAGTAATGCCCCATGTCTTTGCGTCGGTGATTTTAATGAAATCTTGTATCAACATGAGCAAATTGGTGGAGCCAGAAGATCCCAAAGTCAGATGGAGGCTTTTAGAGAATGCATTGATTTTTGCGAACTAAGAGATCTTGGTTACATTGGGCAAAAATGGACTTGGGAGAATAGAAAACCCACTGACTCTAATATCAAGTGCAGGTTGGACAGGGCCCTTGCCGACGAGGCGTGGTCGAAGATTTTTGAGTGGACTGAAATTGAGCACTATGCCATGGCGTCGTCTGACCATTGTGCATTGATTTGCTCTGGTGACATTAGGGAGGAGGTAGGGTCAGGCCAACGTCTGCTCAGACATCTGAGAAAGTGTGGGAAACCTTTGAAGGTTTTGATCGGTTCATGGAGAAGGAATGGACCACCCTTGGAGAATGCCGTAGTGCAGTTGATATTCAGAAAAAGATTGCAAGAATGCACGGTGCACTTAAAAGGTGGGATAACATTACAGTGGGCAAGATTAAAAAGGAAGCAAATTTCCTTCAATCAATGCTCGAGATGCATAGGAATAGTAGAGGCAATTCTGGACCCTCACGGGAAGAGAAAGAAATCCAAAGTAGAATCATAGACCTCCACAAGAAAGAAGAGATAATGTGGCATCAAAGGTCTAGAGTGAAGTGGCTAGCTGAAGGAGATAAGAACACCTCTTTTTTCCACCGGTGTGCTTCCATGAGAAAGTCAAGGAACAAAATCAGATTTCTTAGATTGGCTGATGGGACGAAGGTCTACAATGAGAAGGCCATGGGGGAGGAAATAGTCAATTTCTTCTCCATGCTATATACATCAGAAGGCTTGACAGGGTCAGATGCTATTTTGAATGCCACTCAAAAGGTGGTAACCCAGGAAATGAACGAGCTTCTAACCAGTCCTTATTCTGACGAAGAGATTAGGAGGGCTTTATTTCAGATGCATCCTTTAAAAGCCCCTGGACCTGATGGATTTCAAGCTCATTTCTACCAGAGATATTGGAATCATTGCGGGCCTGATGTTCTTAGAGCTGTGAGAAGCATGCTTGAGGATGGTACCATTCCTGAAGAGATTAACAGGACTCTCATCGTTTTAATCCCAAAGATTCCAAATCCAGAGTCTTTAACAAATTATAGACCCATCAGCCTCTGTAATGTTATTTACAAAATTGTATGAAAGTCTACACGAATGCATTGAGAGAAATTCTTCCCAAGGTAATTTCTGAAGAACAGTCTGCATTCTTATCTAAGAGATTAATTACAGACAATGCAATCATAGCTCACGAATGCATCCACCACATGAAGAATGCTAGACTTAAGAGGAAATTTTGCGCCCTGAAGCTAGATATGGCAAAAGCTTATGATAGAATAGAGTGGTCCTATTTGGAGAAAATTCTTACCAAGATGGGGTTCATGCAAGAGTGGGTGACTAAATTGATGAACTGTGTCAGATCTGTCTCTTATGCAGTTCTGCTGAATGGAAACATGCTTCCTGGAATCAAGCCGTCAAGGGGTCTTAGGCAGGGGGACCCTCTCTCTCCATATCTGTTCATTCTTGGCATGCAAGGGTTCTCGAACTTGATGAATAGATCGAGAAGAGGAGTTAAAGTTGAAGGTCTCTCAATGGGAAGGGGTGGCCCTTCAATAAATCATCTGTTCTTTGCTGATGATGCTCTGATTTTATTTAAGGCAAAGAAAGACCAAGCTTTCAAGTTGAGGAGTGTGATCAATCAATACTGCATGGGTTCAGATGTAAAATTAATGAAAACAAATCATTATTTGGTTCGGTCGGTAGTCGAGGACCAAATCAAAGAAGACATTAAAGACGCTTTACAAATTCACAATGAGACCAAGAATGAGAAATATCGGGATTACCTATGCCCCAAGGAAGAATGGCGAATATTGTTTTGCAAATATTAAGGAAAAGATGTGGCGAACACACAACATTGGCAATCAAAATGTTTGTCAATTGGTGGAAAAGAGATTATGATAAAAGCGAGAGCGCAGCCATCCCAACATATCAAATGAGTTGCTTTTACCGTCAAGTCCTTGTGCGGCAATTTGGAGTTAATGATTAGAAGGTTTCGTGGGGAAAGACTCGAGAGAAAAGGTATTAATTGGGTTGCTTGGGAATCGCCACTAAACCAAAGTACCTTGGTGGGCTTGGTTTTGAAACATGAGGATGTTCAATACTAGTTTATTGGCTAAACAAGCATGGAGGATTCTCACCACCCCTGAAAGCCTTTGTGCCAGAGTGCTTAAGGCAAAATATTTTCACAGAGGTGATTTTCTTGAAGCGAAGCTTGGTAGAAGGCCGTCTCGAATTTGGCGCAACATTCTACATGGAAGGGAGGCTCTGAAGGTAGGCCTAACTAAACGAATCAGTTCGGGATGTAATACTAATATATGGAAAGACCCATGGCTGAACAGAACGTGGAGAAGAACCCCATATCCTCCTAAATTTTCGATCCCCAATGTATGTGTCGATCTTATAAATGAGGAGAATGGTGAGTGGGACTTGGATCATTTAAAGTCATTTTTCAATGAGATCGATGTTCCTTTTATCTTAGAGATTCCGATCAATCCTGAAGGGGGCACAGACGTGTGGGCTTGGAGTCTGGAGAAGAAAGGTCATTTTTCTGTAAAGAGCATGTATAGAGCCATGATCACGAACAAAGCTTGCTCAAATAACAATCTGGTTAGCCTGGGGGAGAGCTCTGAAGCTAAGATGAGAAGGTCATACCTCAAAAGGATTTGGAAAATGGCCATTCCTTCAAAAGTTAAATGGTTTTTTTGGAGATTATACCATAATGCCCTTCTGACAAAAGATAATCTGATTAAAAGGAAAGTCCCGGTCAACCCAAACTGTCCCATGTGTGATAAAAGCTTGGAAACCTGGACACACATTTTCATCCACTGTCCTTTAGCTCAGGGTCTTTGGAATCTCATGTTGAAGAATGAGGAAGTGATTCCTCCATGTATGGAGAAGGAAGCTAAGGATTGGGTCTCAGAAAATTCTTGGAATGGACAATGAGAGCAGCATGTGTAAAACAGTGTTTGCTTGCTGGGTGATGTGGGGGAGCCGCAACAGAAAGGTTCACGATAATCATCTGGATGATCCCCTGGCAATATTCCATAAAACTATGTATCTTTACAGAGAATTTGAGATGATAAATGCCTCTAGGAAAAGTGCTAATCCCACGGTTCAAGGCCAGTGGCTCCACTCGAATCGTGGATACCCCACGTAAGCATGCCATTAAGTGTAATGTGGATGGTGCGCTCAATGTTAACTCTCGTTTCTTTGGTGGAGGTTGGGTCACGAGAGACAAGCTAGGTCATTCATTCTTTTGGAGCCCAATGTATGGAAGGTCTCACCGATCCTCAAACTGCTGAAGCATGGAGTTGTAGGAATGCTATGTTTTTGCTCAAAAAGCAGGGTTTCCAAAGTGTGGAGTTTGCTTGGATTGCTTGAATCTTGTTGAAGCAAAGTAAAATCGATGAAGATACCTCTCTCTGGACCGTACTTATATTCTCGACATCAAACGCTTTCTCCGGAATAATCGCAACTTCTCTTTGGTGTTTGAGGCGGGAACTTTAATAGTGAAGCTCATGTTTGTGCTAAGTTCGCTATTCATGAGTGCGTGTGTATCGGTGTGGCTTGGAAAACCCCCTGATTTCCTTGTATCCAACATTTATGAATGAATGAGTTTGGTTTGTGTGATCAAAAAAAAAAAAAAAAAAACTCATTGAGTTTCTCCTTTCCTTATCCCTCCTCCTCCATAGTTGCTCAACTCGGAGCTGGCGGTTACTATGCCACCCTTCCACTCCTACGCCCCGGCGAGGTATGTCATTCCCCTATTTCTCATCTTTCTTATTTGCTATGCTCCCAGGTTCCTAGATCACCGAGGTTGTACTTCCCCTCTCCCTCATTCTTAGTTTTTGTAATCCTCCCTTGGCTTCCTCATTGCAGCCGTGATGTCGCCTGCCATTGGAGTTCATCTTTTTGGAGTTCATCTTAGTGAACCTCCTCGATTTGCCCTCCTACTCAGCTAAGGCATAAATCTGCATTTGGCAATGGTAGTCATAGAACCATCCTCCTATTCAGCATTTATTCAATAAATTTTGGTAGACTTTGAACTCAATTTATTTTGTAATCGCAAGTGTTGAATACATTCAATGGCTATGGCAGTGCTAGTGGTGCTGGTGCTGGTAATCGAACTGGAGTTTATCTTGGTAGTGGGGGAACCAAACCAACTGGTGGTGACAGCGCAGCAAGACCAATTTGCGATGGTAGTGGCCATGGTAATCAATCTTGGGTTAATGTTGGCGGTGGGGGAACCAAACCAATTGGCGATGGCATTGGTACTTCACCCATGCCTATTGATGTTGAAGGAACGGAGTTGTATTATGCCTATGTTAATTAGGTAAAATTTCTACCTGTTTCGATTGTTGTTCAATGTGAATTGATATCAGATCGCATATCATTGTAATATTTTACTAAGAAGCATAATAATATTTACCTAAATTGCAAGTGAACGAGGCCAAACTAATGATGGGAACATAAACAATGTGTGGAATTATGGCTTTAAAGTGGGCCAAGGCTTCAAGTGTTGGTTTCGTGGGCATTTACAAAATTTTGTGGTGTGATTGACTTAGGGAGCTTTTGGATGATATACCAAGTTATGTGACATATTGTAACAAGGTTTCAAGTCATGTTCGGAAAGCAACGAGGATAACCCACTCTATGATCAAAAAGAAGAGAAGAGAATCAAAGCATCCAAAACAGTGATTCGAAAATGATCTTGTGGAGATGGGTGAATATATGGTGAATGAGTTTGTGCCGAGCGACGAGGAAGGGTAAGTACGACTTGCAATTAAAAGATCGAGAAGAGACCTTGAGTTTAGAGTTGGACATATTGGTCATGGATCTACAAGTGGTCATGGTAGTTATGTTGGTACCAGCAGAACATCTCGCAATTCAAAGGTTTTTAGCGTCTGTGGTAGTGGATCCTTTTGAGTCAAGAGTGTTAAAGTATAAGTGAATTAGCCCTCCTTTCCCATCAGCTTAGGCTTTTGGGTGAATTAGTTAGGACATGCAGCTCAAGATGGTATCAAAACCAGAGGTCTCGAGTTCGAGTCCTGGCCGGCGAGAGAGTGTGTTGAAATATAAGTGAATTGCCCTCCTTTCTCATCAGCATAGGCTTTTGGATAAATTGGTTAGGACATGGAGCTCAATAAAGAGGGTATGTATTTTTGCGGCCTAGCATAGACACAACATTCTAACCACAAGGGCACCATGGACAAGGTTGGTCAATTCTGGGGCAAGATAATTTCATGGGAATGATATTCGAAGAATTAAAACTGACGGTCTCAGTTTGTATAAAAAAAATGATACAAAATGCAAATATCTAGCCACAGAATTTGTCAATTTTGGGGATCTATCTACATAAATGCGCCATATACGTTGCTTGTTTTACTACACCAACAGATACCTTGCGTAATCAAAATAATTATCCAAAAAAGAAATACATCTAATTTAAAAAAGGAGCAACTTCAAACTCCAATCCACGAGATATTTCCATGTCACAAACATATATCCATAAAAAATTGCAGTGATTTCCAACGATTCTTGCCAACACGCAGCTTAGCGTGCTTCAAAAATTCTCATCAGCGAGCAAACAACAAGAAAGCAACTAATCCAAGCGTCACTCACCTCACCGAGTGTTCTGCGGCCAAAGTGCCAAGCAACCCAAGCACCATTGCACCAGCCATGGTCAGGCTCCTCCTCCCCCTACTCCTCTTCGCCGCCACCGCCTGGGCGTCGGCGGCGAGTCCCACGCTCGCCGCCGCCTCGCGCAACTCGACGACGCCGACGGCGTACGAGATGCTGGAGCGTTACAAGTTCCCGCGGGGCATCCTCCCGGAGGGCGTGCGGTCGTACAGGCTCCGGCCGGACGGCTCCTTCGAGGTCTTCCTCTCCGGCGACGACTGCGAGTTCCGCGTCGCCGGCGGCCGGTATCTGCTCCGCTACAGCCGCCGCATCGCCGGGGTCGCCCGCACCGGGTCGATCCGCGCGCTGCGGGGCGTCAGCGTGAAGGTGCTCTTCCTGTGGCTGGGCATCAACGAGGTCGACCTCACCGGCGACAAGCTCAGCTTCGTCGTCGGCCCGCTCACGGCGTCCTTCCGGCTCCACAACTTCGCCAAGAGCCCCCGGTGCGGCTGCGGCTTCCACTGCGGCGACGCCGCCGCCGCCGCCGTCGCAGCCTCTTGACCCGTACGTGATGCATCGATCCTGCATCATCATAGCGTTTATTTCTGTTTCTTTGTGGCATTTCCGCGATACGATTTGTGGTATCTGGCTGCTGCTTGCAGCTGACTGTAATTGCTGCGTTCGTTGGTGAATTGTAGACTTCCATTATCTGTGTGTCATTATTTAGATTTTAGATGCCATAAAGAAACTATACAGACTTGTTCGACTTGTGTGGTTCCTTGCATACATTTTGGTGATTCTACCCTTGTTCTTGTCCAAGGATTGGTTTCTTGATTTGGATTGCTTGTTGGAATTCGATTTCTTGAAGAGTAATTTTTGCTTTTCGTAGTGCTAGTGCAAGGATTTGATGCAGTTTCATCTCCCAGTAGTGATTTTTTAGGAAGAGAATATTTGGAATAATTGGTGCTGACCTACTGATAGTTCGCGGAATGTGCCTTCCTGGATTGATTGGATCTTGTTGGCAAGGAAAAAAAAAACCCGCAGGAATGGGACACCGAAAATTTGAACCAAATTTTAAAATTCAATAAAATTGGGGAAAATTCAAATTCAAACACTTAAAATCGAATTGGGCCTCTTTCGGGCTGTTCTTTGTTGAGTGAATATTTTCAATTTTTGTGATGAGGTGATTTTACAATTTACTAATATAGAACTAATGTTTTTTGGTGAGATTTGGATATATATGTGATTGATTTTGTAGGAAAGAAGAAAGGAGAAAAGAAATAAGGAAAGGAAAGAAAAAGAAAAAAGAGAAACGTGCACAGTGCATATGTGTGGTGCTCTGCGTGTGTGCGTGTGTGCACATGCAGGCATGCAGCGTGCTGCATGCAGTGCAGCAGCGAGCGGGCAGAGGGAGCAGCGCGTGGGAGGCCCAGCGGGGGCAGGAGCCAGGTGGGGCGACGTGGGCTGGAGCTAGCAGGGCGGTGCGCAGCCCAGGCGGGGCAGTGCGGCTCAGGAGCGGGCTGGCCCAGGTGGGAGCGAGGCAGCAGGCTGAGTTTCAGTAGGATTTTGAGCCCGTGACGGATTCCAGTTATTTTCAGTATTTAAGGGACCCGAGAGGGTCGTGATTAAGTGAGTTTTTTAGGGTTTCTCATTGCTAATGATGGCTACGAAAATTAGAGCTTTTCAGAAGTGATTAGATGCAATTAGAGAGAGATTAAGAGTGATTTTGGAGGGTTTTGTGCTTACATGTAAAGGAACCACATGGCGACAAAGGGCAATAAAGATTGGTGGTTTCGGTAGTGATTTTCTCTCATCTCGTGGTTATTTTCTTTAATTTAATTACTGTTTTGCACTCGTTTAGTACTGTTTTATTGATTTCTTTCACTGTTTCGTGTTATTTAGTGCTAATTAGGGGTATTTAGCACCACCGATCCTACATTCTTGGGCCAAATCATGGCCCAGCCCGCTCTATCCCTTTCTTCTCTCTCTCCCACCGCTTACTCGCTCTCACCGGCACTGCTCACCGCCTCCCTCTCTCTCCGCCTCGGTGTCACTCACCTATGAGCATGCAGAGCTGTAGCTTAAGCTGTACCACGTTGTCGTTGTTGTGTCCTCTCCGCCACCCGTCGGAACAAAATGTCGCCGCCGCCTCGGATTCGCCTTTTCCCTCCATTTCCTTCGCTCCAGAGCATCTCTTTCTCCTCTACTTCGTCCACGGCAACGCCTTGAGCTCGTTGTCCGACGCCGATGTCACCGGAGCAATTCCATTGACCGGAATCGCTCGCCGAGCTTGGTCGTGCCAAATCGGTCGCCAACAAAATTCTTTTTCTACGGTACGGTTCTGTTCGATTCTTTTCATCCAAAGTTTCCTCGCCACCTCACGATTACTTACCCTCTACCAATTTGACCAGTGTGTCGCCGGAATTTCCTCGCCATTGTTGTCCTCCTTGGTGCCATTTCAGGGTCGATCGCTGCCAAGCCAAACCGGGCCTATTTCATCCTCGCCAGGGCCACCGTAAGCATGCCCTTGCTCTTCTGAAGACAATAGGCCCTTCAATTTGGTCAGAATTGAACAGTAGCGCCGCCGCCGTTAGATGCCGAGCCGCTTCACCACTACCATCAATGGCACCGCCGCGTCTAGCCACCGTTGACCGTGCCATGGACATCATTAGATGCACATTGTTTTCCTGAGCCCGTAGGTAGCACCTACACCTAATGGCAAAGTACCTAGCGCCGGCAAACCGTGGTTTTTCATCACGGTCGCGCGCTACGGTGAGAAGTTGAAGATGATGACGTCAGCATGACATCATCATTCCAAGCGCTGGCATGCGTGTGAGTCTCTAGTAGTTGGGACTCGCCTGTCGGTCTCTCCCTCTCTGCGTCCTCGCGAGCCACCTGGTTCTGTGTCGCAGGCTGGTGGACCCTTGGTCCTATGCGCCAGGTTAAGTGGAAGTGCCTTTCACATGGGCGCCTTCGACGTCGTCTTCTGGCTCGTGCCACGCCCACGGCTAGGCCGTGCAGCCCAATGGGCCGTTCCGACTTGTGCGCTGCGCCGTTGGCCGGGCCACACCACGCCGCCGTGTCGCATAGTATTGGGCCTAGCCCATTACTGTTCCAAGTAGTTTTTCCAGAGTTTAGTTGATTTAAATAATCCCAGAAATAAATAAATATAAGCATTTTCACATTTTCCAAATAAGGATTTCCTTGGGGTATTTTGGTAAATTCATCCTTAACCATCCTAGACACCAAACATAGAATTTTCGACTAAGATCGATACTTAGCCCTGCATTCTCACTTGTACATTATTTAGAATGTATATTAATTTGGGATCTCTGCTTTAATAGAAGACCTGCTTCTAGAAGAAGAGTATTCGGAAGCAAGCGAAGTTCATTCTACTGATCCTCAAGGCGACTTTACTGTAACAACTCATTTTGGGGTTTATTCCAAATGTGTGAAATTAAAAATTTGCTCGAATTTTCAAATTTCGTTTGAAATTCGGAATTAACAAGTGGGCCATAGCCTCATCTCTTTCTATCTCTCTCTCTCTCTCTCTCTCTCTCTCTCTCTCTCTCTCTCTCTCTTTCTCCCTGCCCGGTGGACCAATCCGCTGCTCGGCCAGCACCCTGCCACCCTACTCTGCACCCTAACTCACGCCACGCGTCGCGTCGACTGTGCCATCATCACCACGCCTCATGGCTCCCTCGCCAATGCTGCGCTTTGCCTTCTTGCTCGCAGATCCCCTCGCAGACCCGCCTTTGCGCTTGCTTTTCCGATTTTCCCCAATTTTCTCCGCGCCGGTGCGGAGGAAGCTCTCGCCGATTCCGTGAACCATTGTCCAAATCCTTTCACCCGGAGCGTCCACACCCCCACCCCTAACCCGACATCGTGCTCAATTTTAGGGGATCTGGCCGGGAGTGGCGTAACCTCGGTGCCACTACTCTAGTCGCCGCCGGGTGTTCCGTCACCGGCTGCCTCCGAGCTCGTTCACCTTCGGCACATACCGTGATTAGCACCGTCGTGGCCCCCTCTCACTCCCCGTCCACGCTCCTAGCCTGTAGTTCCGTAGTGCAGCACGGCATCTTTGGCGAGCACTGATTCGCCGCCGCAGTCTCGCCGACGTGTCTGGCCGCCTCTGGCCTCGGCGCGCGCATCGTAGGGATCCTTAGGAGCCGTAGGTGCCGGCACGCACGCACATGGCCGGAGGAAGGCTGTAACGCCGCCGCGTCGTACGTCGTCGCCCCCAAGCCACGTCACCCCGTCGGGAGGTAGACAACGAACCGCGTCCTTTAGATCCTACGCCAAGATCAGTGTAGACTGTGGGGCTTCGAGTCTACGACACACGGGCCCCACCGTCAGGGCATCCCTTCGCACGCTGGCTTAAAGCCGCCGTGCTGCATCACTGCCAGTGGGCCCTTGCTGCACCCGTCTGATTAAGTGGAGACACTCAGAGACGAGGACGCCTTCTTCACGCGTTAGCGCCATTCCAAAAAACCGCTTTCGACGTTTACATCCCAACCGCACAGGCGCGTGCGCGTGAGTTGGCCACGGGCCAAAATTGATGTCTGGGCCGGTTCGTTAGTTGGCTCGGCCCGGTGCGAATAAATAGTTTTCCAGCGAATTAACTATTTAGATAAATGCCAAATTAGCTTTAGAGTTATTAAAAATAGCTAGAGGCTTCCAAAAATTCTAGAATAATTTGGATAAATACTAGAGACCATTTTTGATTTTATAAAAAAGTAGCCACTATAAAGGAAAATTTGCACGGTTACCTGTAATAGTAGCTTCTTCTATATAAAAGTGGCTAAATTAATTTTAGGTATTGTTGGTTATATTAATTAATGTTTTTGACACCAAATGTCCGTTAGAAATATATTGGTTAGATAAATGCCTTAGTAAATCTGGAATGTTTTAAAATTAGCATTTCCATTTAAAATATAACCATAAGGGTATTTTATTACTAAACACCCACAAATACCTAGCTTCTTCTTTATTAAATTACCAATGAGATGTTTTTAGGAAATAATTTAATAAAGGATTAGAACCTAGGTTTATCTCTTTTTATTTAGGAGCACTTAGTATAATGTCAACTCTGCTAAACATTACCTCATACGTAGGTTGTGTTCCGGAAGGTCGTCATCTTATGTCGCTTAAAAACCCTAATCACCCTATTACGACCTTATCGCCCGAAATCGTATTTTGGGGTTTAGTGGACTATTATATATGAATAATATTATTTATTAATGCCCTAGGTCATGCATAGCATATCATATCAAAGGTAGGTTCGCTAATCAATCTTAGGCATTAATGCCAAGGGTAAAACCTAGGTCGTGCCTACATCATGTTTTCTGATGCATCGGTAAGTAATTAGTGAACTTGAGAAATATTTTTCTATATAGAAGGCAAACCAAAATGATTCGCTTGTTAACAGCAACTAGAACTACGTAGGGAAGGGTGTAGTAGATTTATATACAAATTATCATACACCTGGAATTCATTAATAGCTAGGGACGATTCTCCATCGATAAAAATCGTGGCTAAGGTACGAAACACACTGTCCTGTAAGAATCCATGGCAACTATTAAGAAGACTAATAACGAGCGTATGTAATATAATCCAAAATATAACGCGTACACCTATTTTCAAACGTAAGATTAAATCTTGTGAAGGGAACTTAATCGGAATACCGCACCCATGAGCCCTCTATAAAGTTTATCTCCTTATAGACACCCATGGATCCCCTAGCAAGAATAACGTAGAGAGGCTAGGGTAGCCTACGTAGACTCGCTACATCATGTTTACCCCGCAGCGTGGTGATTATCTATGTCATTTGGTTCCTGTCGGTAGACCCCAAGGGATTAAGGTGGATCTCGAGGCAAATCAAGATCCACGATTGAGATACAAGTGGTCCATGCGAGTTAACACTTACTCTTATAGATGTTTACCCGTATTAGCGAAAGATTGCGACTTTCCCTAGTGCGGGCTAACATCGATATAATCATGTTCATTACCTAGTTTTCCCAAACTATGTTGTTTATTATCAAAGTGCATGCTTAATGCCTGCCTACTTGTTAAATCATGTTATAAATATACACGTCTGTCCTTGTATTATCTAGCCCTTATGACTGCCTTGATTGTCATGCCCTTGTTAGCTTAATAATAGTCTGGTAACAACTTTAACCCCGTCTAATGTGTAAAAACCTGGTTAGACTTGCTTAGGCTTAAACAAATCTTCTGGCTAACTGCCACGGAACGGTGAACCGATATTCACCGATCATACACTTTCTTCATGTAATTATGAGATGACATATGACAGTTAGGGCTATTAGTTGCATGTTGGGCTGATTATGTTTGAGGGTAAGGTTATGTGGGAAGTCGGTCTGATTTGGTCAGATTAGATGGGATAGCCCAAGTGAGGTGCGGTCGATGATCGTGGAAGTAGAGATTTACCGATGGGTTGCCCGATGGATGATTAAGGCACAAGATGCCTTGTGCTGGGTTTAGTCATGGCTTACCCAGGATGAGCGCGGAGTAACACGCAGCGGGAAGATCGCTGCCATCTGCGGGATAGTTCTGACACAACGCGTGGCCATCACGCGGAGTACGGGTCTTGGATCGCTAGTTGTGAGCGCTCAGCGGAGGCCCTCTAGGACCATTCTCGATAGGGACCGGCATTGGTCATCATCGAGGGTGATAATGGCCACACATCCCCAGGGTGACGGTCGGCTAGGGAGGGCTATCAACCCCCTAGGCCGAGGCGGGCATGCCATGGCATGTGTGGTCCAAACAGGATTTGCCAAATCTTAGAATGATGGCATAGCTAGGAAAGGTTGGGGCAACCAGAAGAAAGTCGAAATGATTGGTTAAGCTAGATATGCGTATTGGATCGGTTGAGTTGGTTGTGAAATTGGGCAAGAGTTGGTCGAGTTTGAGTTGGAAACTTTAAGGTTGGTCGTCAAGGTCTGTCGGTTGGGCTTGGGTTGTGTGCCTTGGTTATGTTTGTTCTTATGTTGAACCCCCTTATTATTAAAAGAAACATTAATACCTAAAGATAAAGGGTAATTTGAACTCATCTTAAAACTAGGTTTACGCAAATACAATAAACCTCTCCTCGAAATAAAGCCTCCTAACATTAAGTGCATTAAGGGGAGCATTAACTAGCCAGTGTTTGGATGACGCTGACCTCGCATATCTCCACTCTTTTAGATGAAAGTTAAGGAGAAGGATTTGCTCGAGTGTCGCGAAGGAGATGACCCGGCTACGATGGCCATGAGGCGGTTTAGGGTTTGCTCTAGTCGCCTGCAGGAATGCATAGCCGTTGGAGGAATATTCGGTCAATCTTATATGCTCTGCTGACTTTGATGGTTTACCTATAACAGTTGTACGACCTCTCGGCTTATTTAATATTAAGCCTGCGTCATGCAACTAGGTATGTAATACTCCGAATAATAAAACGTATGTCTGTATGATACTCGGCTATGTATTGCACGCACTAGAGTACTGATCCAGGGTCTAGTGCATGTGAACAGCGGCTCTCTGGTAAGTATAAAATTTGAGGGCTGACAAAGTTGGTATCAGAGCCAGGCGACTGCAGGGACCCATAAACTTATTGGCCGTTAGCAGAGGAATACTTTGTACCTTAATTTGAAAAACTTGAAAATTGCTACTCTTACCTACAAAAGCTTAACACTCACCATTGATTTTATCATCGTACTTACCTAGTTTTCAAACCATTGACTATGTAGAATGGAAGGAGAGTTAAATCAACTAAGGGAGTTGTTACTCAGTGCCGTTGACCAAGTGGAGGCCATGAAGAGAGCCGCTACCCAAGCAAGGCTTGTTGCACACCAACAACTCCCCAGCAGGAAAAGGGAAAAGGGGGATTACAACTTAAGCATCACTACAAGAAATATGGCCTTCTGTGACGTAATTTTTGTGACAAAAAGAAAGGTTTTATGGTCACCGTATACCATTTATGACGATCCTATGACGAAAACACGTCTGTCATAGAATGTGCGTCTCTAAAGACCTTTCGTGACAAAACAAGGAAAACGTCACAAAATTAATGACAAATGTTACAACGTCACAAGTGATTATGACGTTATAAATCGTCACAATTTAAAAAAAAACGTCACAAATGAGTAACTAGGATGTTGCCACATGGTAGATGATGTGGCTTGTGACGTGGTGGAATGTTGTGATAAATTTTATCATAATTTATAGCTCACAATTTGTCATCACACAAATAAACCACACAATAGTACATAGTACATAACAACATAAACACAATTGGATTTATGTGTCACCAAAACATAACAATAAATATTCCAAAGTATAAGCTTCAATGTATTAAATAAATAATGCTTTCAACTTCTACAACTTAGTTGCACTAAAGCATAAGCTTTGATGTTCTACGACTTCACGATCAGTTTTCCTTCAAAAAAAAAGAAGACATACAAATCAATTAGGTAAAAGTGCTTATTGCTTACTTTTCATAAAAATAAATAACACCTACATGCAACTGGTGTTATTTAGTTGTAACTAGTGTGATATTGGATCCATTTGGATCACCCTTAAAGTGTCAGGTAAACTGAATTTTATAGCATGGACAAAGTCTAAATGAATTTTATGTGCTTTAGCTGATTTTTTTTAGCAAACTGAACATTGTGCAGTATAGAAATGATTCATAGAAGACGAGGAAGAGGAACACCCTGCTGCACTGCACAATGCATGGTTTAATCATAATTTTGTATCTACTTGTAGAATTTTATATGCTTCTTAGATGCTAAGTGAACTCTTAGTTTGGATAATCTGCCAAATTGAAATAAAATAGTATATGGCGGAAGCTTCCATCACTTAATCAAAACAAGTAAACTGTCAAAATTACTAGAAGCACTTGTCAAATACAGTAGACTTGAAGGACAAGTCAAATGCATGAGAATTTTGCCGAATACATTGTTACTTGAAACACTTGCTGTTATTCAATTACATACATGCCTACATATACACTGTCGAATAATGAGATCTAGCCATGGAAAGAGCTCTACAGACTATAGTTAATACCAGTGTCACTCTTTACCTTCTCAGACATTGAATCCCCATTCTTCTCACATATGTATTAGAAATTAGAAGGGGTAGTTTTCCTGGTTAAGCTTAAAAGACCTTCCATTGATGCCTCCGACATTTGTCTAACATAAATACAAAAGCATGTTAACAGAGTCTTGACATAAATCTATAGTCACCAAAATGACATTCACTACATGATTGCACAGATAATATCGTGCTGTCGTCGCTGGCGATGTTGATGTGTGCCATCCTCCGTGCCGAACTCGATTCTTTTCTACCCATATCCAGATAAAATTAGGATAAATTATGATATAGCCTATTACCCTATCAATCATAATCAATCCATTTGTTAACCCCATGGACAAGAAGTGGACTAGGCCATCTATGTTATTCGATGTTTTGCTCAAGCTAAGTCTTAGCATATCCACGTCCGCAATCGACAATGTACTCACTGCATGACTTCGGATTTTTGATTTACACCTCACAACTTCATATGGGTAAACGATTTATATATGTTAGAGATGCTTGTTATTATAAGTGTGACCACCATCTTATCGTTTTTCTTTAACTATCTTTATATATCTTATACAGTGAACATAATAAGCATGTTCCATTGGTACGTTATAAATTATGATCATTCGTGAAGTTTCATTTTTATTGAACATAAATAAAGAAAGTCACGTATGAAAAGTAGATGGATATTAAATAATCGAAAACAAATAATAATATGACCGAACCCCAATAAAAACTAATATAAAGTATGAAAGTGACAAGAATTAGCAAAACATATTTTACAAAATTCTATTAAAAGTTTATAATTTTATAATATGAATAATATATATAAAGATGATAGAAAATGTTTAGCATCAAAGTATTAGAACATCTAGAAGCTCTTTTTATCATAAATATTATCTTTCATAGATAAGTAAAGAATTGTCTAGATATTAGATAATTAGGTAGAAAGATCAAAATTGAAAATATCTTTATATAGATGTTTCTAGATTTATGCTATATGGTGTAGATTTTAACACGTGTTACATCACAATAACATAGTAATTGTATAAATAGAACACTCCCTTTATATTATTGGAAATCTGTTTTAATCATTATGTCCAATTAAAGCTTATTTTTAAGTTTACTATGACATAAATTATACATTACATATTATCTCATAACATTACAATATCTTTACAACAAATATAGATAGCCATGTTTTCATTTCATAAACCTTCTATTGCGATCATTTTGTGTAATTTGAGCTTACTTTAAGTTTAGGATGATGTATACATTAAAATGTTAAAAATAAAATATTTTGGTTAAAAAGTTAAATTTTTATTTTTTTAGGATCACGTATTTAGTTTTTGCCCATGTTTCTGAAAACTTCTGTATTCGCCACAGGCCCCACCCCACGCCACCTCTCTCCTGAGCCGCTGCTGCCATGGCTCAGTTCCACTATCGCACCGTTAACTCTGTTATGCAGGTCGAGGAGCTCGTTACTCTTCTAGGAGGAGCTCGTTACTCTTCTAGGCGACTTGTAGGTGACGGTGGCCGGGGTGGTGCTCGTTGAGGCGCCGGTTTTGATCACAGCGCTCAATCGGCTCCGCGACGCCAAGAAAGCCGAGGGACTCCGCTATAGCAACATGAACGACGCTACGCTCCTCTTTGTCTCTCGTCTGGAGGGAAGACTTGGTGCCATTCGTGAAGCCGCTGAGAACCTGCTCGACAACCCAAGCAACTCCGGCGATTTGCTTCGCAAGCTCCGCAACAATGGGAGGGCACTGCGTAAGGCAGGCAAGTCCCTAGGCGTGGTGGGCAAAACAAAGCTGCAGGCCATCCGTGACCTCGCCATGACCGTCGGCAACAAACTCCTCAACTTCGCATCGTCGGTGGCGACCTCCAGGGGCTCTCTGATGTCTCTCCTACATGTGGTTGGCGGCGCCGAGCACTCCGTCGTTAACTTTGTGGCTTAAACATACTCTCTTACCGTGTGAATGCCCGCTTCTTTCCTACGAGATCTGTGTCAAATGTCCTTCAACCTGTGAATGAATGTGCGATCGTATGCTCCTCTTTATGAACTGAAACAACCCATTTATCTTTGTTCTTATCTTTGTTCGAAAAAGAAACGTGAATAAAATGTTATTTTCCTTCCATGTGGATCTGTGTGATGTATACCTAGTCTTCCTTAATAGCAACTTCCTTAATTTGTTGTTTTGTTTCATCTCCTCTCATGGTGCCACCTCAAATAGCTTCGCCGGCGAATTTGATCTATGCGGAAGTTGCACGTGATCGCCCCGAACCTTCTCCACCCTTGTGCCCGCCAAATCGTGCGCCGAAAAGCCGCTAATTTCTCGCCATCGACTCCGCCGGAGAGGAGGAAGACAACCGCTGAGTACCGCCCCGCCTTATCTCACTGACAAGCGGGCCCCACAGACCACGCGTCAGCCGCCTTGCGTTCTCTTTCTCTCTCTTACTTTTTTTTTTGCGTTGCGATTTTTCTCCTTGCTTTCGCTTCTTCCTCAGCCGCGCGGTGGCAATGGAAGGGATGGAGCGAGCGGCGGCGGAGGCGCTGCGTGAGAAGGCGAACCTCCTGCGCGAGTCGATGCAGAGGAGCGAGGCTATACACAAGGACGCGGCCGCCATGGCAGCCCGCTTCAGCAACCGCATGGCCGCCGTCGACGACGCCATTCGCCCCGCGCGCCCAGGTGAGCAGTGCCCGCCGGCCGCCAGTGACCTACCCCCTCTCCATCGTCTCCCTCTCCTCTCATCAACGGCCTCCCTCAACTTGGCGCCGCTGGGTGCAGGCGAGGACGTACGGCGCGTGGAGGCTCCACGGCAACGTCGGGAGGAGCCTCAGCGCGGCGGGAGCCATCGTGCGCCACCTCGACCTCTTCCACCAGGTTCGTCTGCCACGGCGAACTGCTTGTTTGGAATTCACCAGCGTCGGCGTCGCTAATGTGTAGCAGATTTGCTCCCGATTTCGCTACTAATTACTTCTGAGATCAAACTCATTTGAAGAATTGGGCATCAGCTTGCGTTCACGATGATTGTCTTTGAAGCTAACGCGTTTGGTTCAAGTTTGCAGGCAGAGCGCGTGATGTCGAACAGGTCGAGCGATGTTCTTGCCGCCTACCTTGAGGCGGTTGATACTTTAATTGAGAGGCGTTGAGCACTTGTTCATTTTAACGAGGAGCTGCAGAGCTGGTGATCATGTGCTCAAACGTGTTGATCAATTGCTCTCTGAGGCAGCTGTTGAGTTGGCCGACGAGTTCCACAGCCTTTTATCCAAATGCAGGTTCGATTCTCCATTTCCTTAGATCAATATTACTTCATTCATGCAAACGATCTCATGTAAAACATTTCTTGCTATTGTATATGATTGGTTATTATAGCGAACCTGCAGAGCTTGAGCGTCTTCTCAGCTGTCTTCCAAGTTATCCATCAGCCAAAGATTCCTCTCAAGACCAGATGATTCCGGATGATCACTATTCTCTTCCTGCACTTATCGACCCCCGTTACGTGCCTATGCTCTCAAAGTTAGCTCAGAAATCAGTTCAGCTCGGCTGCCATCAGCAGCCTCTGAAAATATATAGGTTCAGGCCTAGTTCCAAACTGTTGTTTCCATGTTTCCAGCTTGGTGTGCTCACAACATTTTCCTCCATTCATGCAGAGAACTTCGTGGTTCAACTTTGGAACTTACCCTTAAGTACTTGGGGATTGAATAATATATGCTGCAAAAGAAGAAATGCAGCGAGTGCAGGCTGAGAACCTGGATGCTAAGATTGCCCAGTGGATCCAATCTTTTAGAATTGCGGTGCTGCTCTATTTGCTCTTCAACACTGACCGCATAATGTTTGATCTGTAAAATGCTGTTGGTATTTAATATTTCACCACATGTTGAACAGGGAAAGCTGTTGTTCTCTGCTGAACGCATGTTGTGTGATCAAATTTTTCAAAGGAAGCTGTCGACGGTTGGGATATCGACCCAAGTCAACCAAGGTTCTTCAAAGAGGAGATAGGAGACACGCCGAACAACCACGAACAGCAACGAACAGGAGACAGGGGTTTTATCCGGGTTCAGCCTCTCGGAGAGATAATAGCCCTCGCCCGGCCTTTCTTATATATCGAGATGAATACAAGAGATGGCTCGACGAGGCGTACAAGTCTCGGCGAGATTATGGTGTACAGGAGGCAATAATGCGAAGATCCAGTGCCAGGAGGCAATAATGCGAAGATCCAGTGCTAGGAGAGACCCCTCTACACGCCGTAGGGGCCTTGGTTTATATAGTACAGAGCAAACCGATCTACCGAGGGAATATCGGGCCGGGCTAACTATGAGATCGCAACGAACTCATACATGCCAAATATATCCCGAGGCAGATAAGGCATACTCCTAGTCTTGAGGATCACGACTCCTAATCCAATCCGGGAAACCAACGTCCGGGTCTTCACGTAGCCGTGCAGAACTTCTTGTTCGAGTCGGACTCAAACACGATTCCTTGGCCCTCGCACCACGCCACCAGAAGTTGTTCGGCGAGATGCATATGGGCGGATAGAACCTTCAGTGAGCTGGGCCACAGTAAGCTGTTTGATCGGGCCGTCAGGGAGTGGGCCATGGCAATGGGCCGTGATTCAATCCCCGACAGCTAGCCCCCGAGACTCAAGTGGAAGGACTCACTAGAGTGGGGTCTTCCTCTTGAGACTCAAAGTCACGAAGAGGGGTATTTTTCCGGCTACCAGGCCGTGTAACAGGCGACCGACCAGTTATGGTTCAACCGAACAAGACTTGTTCGGGACCGAACAAACCCGCTTGATCCGAGCAACTCTGTTGCGTCGAGCAACGCTCGTCTCGAAAGCGAGCACTCACCTTCGATGTAGAAATCGAAATCTAGTCCCCAAGCGCAGAGCTCGTCGCGGGGACGAGAGCAAGACCGGCGAAGAGCTGCCGGTGCAAAGGCGAATCATCTCCTTGAGGTGAACATCATCAAGAAGGGATTGGATTCTTGGTAGTAAGAGCGTACCACCGCATCCGGTAAGATCAGATCTTTCGGGAGAATGAACATAGCAAGTCGCGAGACGGACTCGTGCTGCTGCATCCAAGCATTCAGATGCCTAGGAAAAGATAGGGGATCCATCTCTCAGGCTAGAGCTTGCCAGAGGAAATATAGATTGTGCTCTCGAGCGAATGTCACGCTCAGGAGCGAAGGTGATGTGCCTCCAGACGTAGATCGTGTGCTAGAAGCAGACAATGCATACGAATGGGAAAGGTGACCATCCAGGCGTAGAGCTCGTCGAAGGAACGAGTAAAGAGATCTAGTCCCGAGCACGGAGCTCGTTAAAGGAACCGAAAGTGCGACCGGTGAAGACGCGTGCCGGTAGGAGCTGCGCTCGGGCGAAGAGCTGCCGGTGCGAGGTGATCCAGCCCGAGCATGGAGCTCGTCGCGGAGACGGATCTGGCGCTCGGCGAAGAGCTGCCGCGCGAGGTGAATCACAACCCGATGCAGTCAGAGCCGCAAGAGAACGTGTGAAATCAACGCTTTACCCATGACGTATTCCTTGCGACAGTGTTAGCGTTGTCTTGGCAAGTGCAAAACCGACACTTGGAGTGCCCGTTGCGATGAGAATCGGCTTACGATGGGCATGCCCGTTGCGATGAGAATCGGCTTACGATGGACAGTACTCCATTGGTGGCGCACCACCTTGACTTAGCCGAACTGTGAAGGTCAGTACCGGGCAAAGGCAAGAAATCATCTGTGGCGAGTGAATCAATCCTCGGGCATGCGCGAACAAACCCGAGAAGAGAGGGATGGACATCGGTTTTGGTGGGAAGCTTAGAACCTCGCGCGACCATCACCGGTCGGCGTTCCCGTTCTGTATTTCCTGCGAAGACAAACAAGAAAGCAGCCGACAAGGGGAAAAAAAGAGCAAGAACGGGCTCTAAGAAGAGCAAAGCGAGTTTTGGAAAACACGCAAAAGGCGACCTACCGCACAAGACATAATTTTTTCCGATGCGTCCCTTGATAACGTTAGTGTCACCTCGGCGAATCGCGAACCGACGCAAGGAGTGCCCGTTGCGATGAGAATCGACTACGGTGGGCGGGACTCCGTTGGTGGTGCATTGCTCTGGATTACCGTGCGGGAAGGGCGTAGCATGGATAAAAAAGGCGTGTGCGGTAAGTGCAGCCCGCTGTGGCTAAGATCGCTAACCGAGAAGGCGTCGGGACCTTAGCCGCGAGCAAGGCGCGCGGCGAAATCTTATCCGGGCATGGACCCGTGCGGCGTTAGTGTCGCCTCGTGGTGCGGAACGGCGCCAGAGTGCCGTTGCGATGAGAATCGGCTACGGTGGGCATGCCCGTTGCGATGAGAATCGGCTACGGTGGCGAGAACTCCCTCGGTGGTGCACCGCCGGTTAACGGAGCCGTGCAGGTCGTTGCGGATAAAAGACATGCTCAGATGCTGCGGGGGCGCTCACGGGGCGAAGACCAACGAGGTTTTGGAAAACCAACGCTAAGAAAGGCTGGAAAACTGAAAAGCGTGCGGGGTTGCGAAATTCAGCTCAAGTCCCAATCGACCAAGGAGAGGCAGTCCTTCGAGGAGCTGGCGAGCGACTCAAGACCGCCGGCGGCGCTTGAATCGAGCGAGAGTCGACCGAGCAGCTTTTGAGCGGCTTTTCTCGCAAAAAGAGCGACAAAAGACAAGGACGAGCAGAAACCAAGAGCAAGGCGAGCAGCGCTAGAAAGTTTTAAGAAAACCGGTAGGCGCTTAGCCTAACTCCAGCCAGTTGTGCAGTACTGCTCGAGGACCTGAGTTTGCGAACTCGAACAGTGCACAAGAGAAAAGCGACGCCCTAGCCCGTGACGGACGATGCATGAAGACCTGAACTTGCGACTTCAAGCACGTGCGTAGAGAGTTAAGCGACACCGTATCTGATCGACTCGTTCGAGGCGCTCGTTAACGTAAGTTAGGCGATTCGAAGGTAACCGAACAAGGAAAGTGCCTCGCGCGGAGGGCTTACGAGGCGAGCTTTGCCAAGTGGTTGTGTCGTGGCGGTAAGTGCCTGCAGCGGAGGGCTTACGAGCGAGCTTAGCCGCGAGGTGGATGCCGTGTTACGCAACTCGAGTTTAGGAACTTGTTGAAACCAGATCTGGTAGGGAAACCACGAAGATTGCGGAGCCAGAGTTCGCAAGACCGGGCGACCATCAAGTGTTACCGAGAGAAAGTAGTGCGAGAAGGCGAAACGGTGAAAAGGGCACAGAGGCGCGATGATTCACCGAGGAATTGGATTGAACTTTACATGGTGCGAGAGACTTGGACGAACTAAGCGCGAAATTTGAGAAAAAGCGAAGTTAGAAGCGAAAGACCTACACAAGGAACTTACAAAGTGGTCGATGTTCCAAGCGGTCGACTCTCTCCGTCATCCTGACCAAAGCGAACAGCCCGGGATCCGGAAGAATTTTGATCCGATCCCGAGCACGGAGCTCGTCGCGGGGACGAGCAGCGCTCGGGCGAAGAGCTGCCGGTCTGAAGTTGATCTAGTCCCCAAGCACGGAGCTCGTCGCGGGGACGAACGCGCCGGGCGAAGAGCTGCCCGGCGAAGAGATTCAGCGCCGGGCAAAGAGCTGCCGGCGAAGAGATCGGCCCAGAGCACGGAGCTCGTCGCGGGGACGACGCCGCCGGGCGAAAGAGCTGCCGCGAAGAGATTGGCGCCGGGCAAAGAGCGCAGCGCGAAGAGATCCGATCCCGAGCGCGAGCTTCGTCGCGGGACAGACTTGCTATGGGCGAAGAGCTGCCCGCGAGGAGATCGGCCCGAGCACGGAGCTTCGTCGCGAGGACCAGATCTGGAAGGCGATCAAGATCGAAGGATCGATCCGATCTGGCAGGGAAGAGACATCCGCCGCCGAGTCGTAGTCCTCGGGAGAATCTCTCGATCGCCGATAGAGTTCGACATGCTCGATCTGCGAGTCCCCACAGACGGCGCCATTGTCGGCGGTTGGGATATCGACCCAAGTCAACCAAGGTTCTTCAAAGAGGAGATAGGAGACACGCCGAACAACCACGAACGACAACGAAGCAGAGAGCAGGGGTTTTATCACGGTTCAGCCTCTCGGAGAGATAATAGCCCTCGTCCGGCCTTTCTTATATATCGAGATGAATACAAGAGATGGCTCGACGAGGCGTACAAGTCTCGGCGAGATTATGAATGTCTGAGGAGGCAATAATGCGAAGATCCGGTGCGGGAGGCAATAATGCGAAGATCCGGTGCGGAGAGACCCTCACGCCGTAGGGCCTTGGTTTATATAGTCTGAGCAAACCGATCTCGAGGGAATATCGGGCGGGCTAACTATGAGATCGCATAGCGAACTCATACATGCCAAATATATCCCGAGGCGGATAAGGCATACTCCTAGTCTTGAGGATCACGACTCTAATCCAATCCGGAAACCAACGTCCGGGTCTTCACGTGGCCGTCAGAACTTCTTGTTCGAGTCGGACTCAAACACGATTTCTTGGCCACTCGCACCACGCCACCAGAAGCTGTTCGGCGGGGATGCATATGGGCGGATAGAACCTTCGGAAGCTGGGCCTGGTAAATTGTTTGATCGGGCCGTCGAGGAGTGGGCCATGGCAATGGGCCGTGATTCAATCCCCGACAGAAGCATTCATGGAAGGTCCATTGTTTTGCTGAAGTAACGACAAAGAGCCTGTCAACCCTGCTCAGCTTTGGAGAGACTGTTGCTGAATCCCAAAAGTCACCAGAGAAAGTATTTATGCTTCTAGATATGTATGAGGCAACATTAGAACTTCAATCTGAGGTGAAGTTTCTACTGCTGATCTGCAGCTACTAGTAGTCATTTTGCAGGAATACTGTCAATGACACCATCGGCACTTGACATACATGACGAATTCTGATCAGTGATTATATATGCATGCAATCGTACATTCCCAGTTTTTTTCTTTTATATGTATCAATTGCATGTTCAAATCTATACGCTTGTTGTCGTGCACATTAGCACATAGAGGATAAAGACTGTACAGAAAGAAATTTAGTAATAATCATCACCATTATGCTAAAAACAATCAATGCATAGTTTTGATGTCCATACGATTCTCTGTTATGTTTCTAAGAAGATTAACATTGTCAATCCAATCCATTTTGATGAATTTGACACCGAAAATAGGAAGATATATAGCCATATGGATTAACCAATGATATAATTCAAAACATAGGGTTGCAGTTGCAGGTGCCAAAAATGGTAAGAATACTGCAAACGATGGTAGTGCATTTTTTTATATATGCCTTTATTTGTTCAGTTAAATAGTGTACAGTGTCTCAATAAATTGAACATTTGAACTTGTCTATCAAACGGAGAGAATAATCTTGCGTTCAGAAACAAAAAAAAAGGGCTCTTATTTTCTCTAACACTGTATCTCCTGCAAACTTGACATTGCCAATCCTAAACTTGTTTTAAACGATGGCTGAGATTCTGAAAATGGGATTAATTTCATCCTTTATTCACGAAATTATTTCACAAGTTCCCTTGCTCATAAACTTAGTTCAGCTTTGGTAAGCTGAACTATTCGTCAGTTGGTCACTTATCACTGGACTTGGCAAAGAAGACTGACACTTCTTTTTGTTGATGGCATATTTTAATATATTAGCTGAAAGGATGTGAATATGTTTTTTGGGTGAGGGTGCGGGGACAGTTTCATGCTAACCGAGTACATATTTTCATTTTAGATAACTAACTATTATTTTTATTTTTGTTATGTTAAGTCGAGGTGGTTTTTGAGAGAAATGCCTGCTCTGAGAACCGGAAATTAGCACTTAGTTTGAATAAATTTTTAGCGCAAAGCGTAAAAAGGATTTTCAGTGACTTCAAAGAAAACATTGTGAAGGACCCGCTAAACAGTACAACTACTGATGGAGATGTGCATCCTCTTACCAGCTATGTCGTTAATTATATCAAACTTCTTTTTGAGTAAGTGAAATATGCTACATTGGATTTATGTCTTCAGCATGATCTCCAATACAGTACATCCCAATATCATTAGCAAGTATTATGTGACCAGTAACACTTGAAAAAAAGAAAACATTGCCACAATGTACAGCTATGAGTAGATTTCCCAATGAAAGAGATGTAATGCGATCACCTTCACAAGATTGGGGGTCCTCGTCAGCATCAGACCCTGATGCAACAGCGTGATCACCGGCAGGTTTCTTCTGTGCAGCAGAGCGGGTCGATTGCTCCTCTGGATCGAATTGAACGAGCTCCGGGACCTTTTCTACATTCTGAAACTGAAACACCTTTTCCAGGTCGTCGTACAAGGAAGGAACGCACATCAGCCTGGGATTCCTCAAAAGACAAGAACGAAAGCTCCCAAATCAATCAATCAGCAGTTCAGCACTCCCTACCGCTTCTTGCGAGAGGAAACGGCTCGGAATCCGAAGGATTTCGGGCATCGATGGAATCGGTGAACCAGCATTCGTGTGATCGACCATGGCCGTACACGAAGGGGGCGGCGGCGGCGGCGGAGGAGGAGGAATCGAACGCCAGGATGCAGCGCCAGGCGCCGACCACCAGGCCCTCGCTGTACGCCGGCCGGCCGCGCCACTCGGCCGGCAGAATCCGCGGCGCGGCGACGGGGGACGGGAGCTCGCGGCACGACGAGGCGGAGAAGGCGAACTCCCTCTCCACCCACCGCTCCCACCGGCCGCCTCCCCCTCCCCTCGCGGAGACCCTGTATCCGTGCACGCTCCTCACGGCGCCTGCATGCACAGACACAGACGCAAGGAAGAAGAAGACCGCACGTCACACACAGGTATTGCAAAAATAATAAATTGTAAACACTGAACAAATCGAAGAACATCTCATTCAAAGAAGGGGTAGACTTGGCAAATGTGTGCACAATATGTCTCGAACAGGGAGACCAAACGCACCCTGCATTAGTGACCAACCGTACAGCTCGGTTTGCTTATACCTAGATTGTTAGTTTGTTGTACTTAAACTAACCATACAAGCAAGGGGAGAGTTCTTTTTGGGGGGTTTGCCATTGGTCTGGAGCTAATTTTGTTTTTGCGAATAAATTCTCTTAATGACACGAGAAATCAGACCACCCCTTTTGTAAAGTAACCACAAAATTGATCATATTGCCTAAATGACCCTTTTTTTCTTCACCTTCTACAATTTTACATCACAATAGAATAAAATCTAGCAGAAATTTGCACTATGTGAAATACAAGAAAGTAGATACCTTCTTTTCTCTTCCCTCTCTATAGTGGCAAAATCTGCTTCCATGTCACTATCATCATCATCTCTGCCTGCATATTTACTAGGATCATACCTGCCTAGGGAGACCGGAATTATAGCTCTCTTCAAAATATAATGTATTATAATCACTACATCATCTAAAATTAACTCAAAAGTTTCATACAACTGGACTTCCTATCGGGAAGTCACTACAAAAATGTTCACAACCCAAACTAGCATTTCAACAGGTAATGCAATTCACGCAATGATTGTCATAATCAATTGGAGACCTATCTTCAGTAAATTCGTGAAATACTAGCCTAGTATGTGCAGCAATGACCTCGCACAATGACAAAGAACAATACCTGAACATACTCCTGATCATTGCCAAGACATCTTCCTCGTCTTCAATTTCATAATCAAATCTTCTTTTCGTCGGTTGTTTTTTCTTCACATGAACATCACGAGTTCCATTGGGAGCTAAATGTCGAGATGAATTCATTTTTTATTGTGTGTGTGCCTTTAGCCATCTCCCTGCTTGCGGGCGGCGGAGCGGCCGAGGTCGCCGAGCCCAGCGGTGTGAGGCGCCGCCTGGCCATGGAGCTGTATTCCCTCACCTAGAATCTCTACGCTGCGACAGCATTGCTGGATCACCCCGGATCCCAGTGGCGCCAGACTCGCCGACCGCCCCGTGGCTCCAGAACGCGCAGTACGTGGGGATGGCCACTGAGGCCATGGAAGCGTCTGGTGGCTGGGGCGCGACCTCTTCGCAGTCGTACGCCTCGCCATCGCCTCAGCGGCGACGATGGCGGGAACAAGGGGAAGGCAGTTGCGACCGTCCCGTCCCCGCTTTCCGCTCCCCGCGGGGACCGAGGGAGTCACCGGGATCTCAACCACACCTGGAAGATCAGCATCAGCAATGCGGGGAGGATCTCCTTGGAAAACTACAGCGCCGCCGCCTACGGGAGCAGGACCGCACGGCTGGGCGAGCGGCACATGGATCAGGAGGGCCGCAGTTGTGATGGCCGCTCGGACCCCGACGGCTACGACGACAACAGTTACGATGACGAAGACGAGGGTGCTGCTTCCTGAGTGCCGCGTTAGGACAGAGGCAGGGGTGGTGTGGAGCCGGAGGAGGATCAGGGGCGTATGGCATGGGGTGACGTGCCTTCACGAAGGAGTTGCGCCGCGTCGAGTGGCCCGAGAAGTTCCGCCCGGCCCTCATCGAGAAGTACGACGGCACCACTAACCCTGATGAGTTCCTGCAGATCTATACCACAGTGAAGCAGGCTGCGGGGAGTTCAGGGAAGGTATTGGCCAACTACTTCCCCACGATCTTGACCGGTGGGGCCTGCTCCTGGCTAATGAACTTGCCGAAGGAGTCCATAGGCTGGTGGAAAGACCTCCACCAACTCTTCGTCACCAACTTCCAGGGTTCGTTCGACCAGCCGGGGGTGGAGGATGACCTCCATGCCCTGGAGCAGTATAAGGGAGAATCGCTGCGGGACTTCATCCGCAGATTCAGCCACGTCCGCAACACCATCCTGGACATCTCCGCCGAGCCCGTCATCACAGCCATCCGAAGAGGCGTCCGCAACCACAAGGTGAAGGAGAAGATGTCCACGCAGAAGATCAGCACGACAGAGGAGCTTTTTTGCCTTGCGCACAACTGCGCTCTACAGGCAGAGGCTCGAACCCACCAGTCGGCCCGTGCGGCCGGTGCAGCCGCGCAGCAGGAGGAGATGTCAGGACCTCCAAGGGTTCCGGCGGGAAGGACAAGAAGAAGTGTAAGGCGAGAGGAGGTGGACAAGCTGCTGCGGGTGGGGGTTATTAGGAGTGTCGCTCATCCCAAGTGGCTCGCCAACCCCGTCCGCATCAAGAAATCCAACGGGCAATGGAGGATGTGCGTGGACTTCACCGGCCTCAACAAACCCTATCCCAAGGACCCATATCCGCTGGCCCGCATCGCCCTCATAATCGACTCCACGGTAGGGTGCGGGCTGCTATGCTTTCTGAATGCGTACTCCGAGTACCACCTGATCAGCATGGCGTAGGAAGATGAAGAGAAAACCGTCATCGTAATCCCATGGGCATATATTGCTATACAAGAATGGCTTTTGGGTTGAAGAACGCTGGCCCAACTTACTAGCAGGCCATGCATATCGCCCACCGTTCGCAAGTGGGGAGGAACCTCGATCTATACGTGGATGACTTCGCGGTGAAGGCGAGGAAGGGCGAGGAGCTGACCAGCGACCTGGAGGAAACCTTTGCCAATTTGAGGAAATACTCCATCAAGCTCAACCCGGAGAAGTGCGTGTTCGGCATTCAATCTGGTAAGCTGCTGGGGTTCCTCGTGTCCCATTGAGGCATTGAGGCGAATCCGAACAAGATCACCGTCATCGAGAACATGAAGCCGCCTACTCAGCTAAAGCAGATGCAGTGCCTAGCTGGCTGCTTGACTTCCCTGGGCCGGTTCATTGCCCGCCTGGAAGAGAAGAGTTTGCCCCTGTTTAAGATGCCGAAGAAGACCAACCGCTTCGAGTGGACACACGAGGTGCAGCGGTCGTTCGAAGGCTTGAAGAAGTACCTCTCCTCTCCCCCGTGCTCGTCGCACAGGGACCCGGAGAGATGCTGCTCTTGTACATTGCCGCCACCCCTGAGGTGGTCAGCGCGGCGTTGGTGGCCGAGAGGGAGGGAGTATAGCGCCCGGTATACTACATCAGCAAGGTGCTTCATGATGCTGAGACGAGGTACTCCCAACACCAGAAGATGTTGTACGCTGTCTTGGTGGCGTCGAGGAAGTTGCAGCACAATATTCAAGGGCGGCGGATCACGGTGCTCACTAAGTACCTGCTACGAGCTAGCTGAATTTCATGTACCGTGGGAAGCACAGTGCCAACGACATTATAAGGTGTGCTCCATGCTCAGTATTATTCTTAGAATATATCAGGATGTCATCAATAAAGACCACGACAAACTTTTCCAGATACTCCATTAAGATGAGGTTCATGAGATTCATAAAGTAGGCAGGAGGATTGGTTAATCCAAAAGATATCACCAAGTACCCAAACATCCCATATGTCTTGTTGAAGGCAGTCTTAGGTATGTCCTCCTAACGGACCTTCACTTGATGATAACCAGAACGAAGATCAATCTTAGAGAACCTTGTCGCTTCTTGCAATTGGTCAAACAGATCATTGATGCGAGGCAAAGGATACTTGTCTTTGATGGTTACGGCATTCAGGGCACGGTAGTCCACCACTAGTCTCCTTCCTCCATCCTTCTTGTCCATGAATACAGCTGGCAATCCCCAAGCAAAAGGGCATGGGCAGATCAATCCTTTACTGGTCATGTCATCCAATTGCTTCTTTAGCTCTACTAGCTCATCAGATTTCATCTTGTAGTAGGTCTTGTATATCGGTACCATTCCCGACACCAATTCTATTGCAAACTCTATCTCTCTATCAGATGGTAGTCCAGGGAGTTCTTCAGGAAAAAACATCCGGGTGCTAACATACCACTAGGACCTTGTCCAGACTATCCTTCTTCATATATCACAAAGCTCTTCCCCATCGGTAAGGTCTATCCATCTTCCAGAGTTGGTCATAGAACCCATGCCAAGTGAAGTGTACCTCCCGCTTGGCACAATCTAGGATTCCCTTGTACTTGGTCAGCCAATCCATAGCAATGATAACATCTAGTCCAAATTATCAATAACTATCAGGTCAAACTGGAGGATAGCCAAATCCTTCTTTATTTCTACCTATTGGCAAGATCTATTGGCCCGGATCATACCCCTAGGGGATCTAATGTTCAGAGGTTTATTTCACGGATAGGAAACTAAGGGAATTCAATCCATGCAATGCTGGGATTTGAGTGAATGAGATGCCTTGGAATCGAATAGTACTTTATATTGGAAAGTTTAGGATTCCAAACGTACGCATGAGAACTCCACCATCTTGCACGGCTTCTTCGGCGGTGATATGATTGAGTCTCTCGCGACGAGCTCCTCGGGGTTGGTTTTGAGGCACAGTCCCTTGGCAACGACCACATACCATTGTTCCAATAGCGGTCGGTTGTCGACCCTTGTCTGGACAGTTGGAGGTGACTGTGCTAAAAATTTCGGAAAATAGGTCAAAAACGGTGTGCTATAGCCCACGGAGGTCGTATGATGAGCAAGAGGCTAATTCATTGGTTTTACGATACTAGGGGCCTCCGGGCATCCCAGGATGTTGAGAGGAAAGCCGAAAGGATTCTAGGATGGATGGTTCACAAGACGCTAGTCTAGAGCATCCGTTAAAAATTTCAGAAAAACAGGGCAAAAACAGTGTGCTAGCCCACGAACATCGTTCATGGAGAAAGATGCTAACTCATCGATTTTACAATGCCAGGGGCCTCCGGCCACCCCGGGATGCCAAGAGGGTAGCCGAGAGGATTCTAGGATGGATGGTACATGAGGCGCGAGTCCGGAGCCTCCGTTAAAATTTAAAAAAAAAACAGGCAAATGCAGTGTGCTATAGCCCACAAACGTTATCCCAAGAGGAACAGGCTAACTCGTCGATATTACGATACCAGGGGCGCCTCCGGGCACCCCGTGACGCCGAGAGGGAAGCCGGGAGGATGCCAGGATGGATGGTATGTGAGGCGCAAGTCCCGAGCCTCCGCTAAAAATTATGGAAAAACAGGTAAAAAAACAGTGTGCTAAAAATTATGCTAAAGCCACAATGTCTTTTCAAATTTGACTTCTTACATTAGTTTGGTGGTAAAAAGTGTTTATGTCATTGCATATTCATTAGAAGTCTTAAATACCATCACTTAGTCGATACTCTCTTTTGTGACATCGCAATTGCTAATATATTGTCGTATGTGCCATCTATGAAAACTTCTCTTTGTTTTATATACGGAAACATATCCAAAAGTATCAAAAAACAATAATGGCAGATATGCAATACTTTCAATCTTTTTTTAGTATTTTTATGGAAGTGTTTAATGTTAGATTTACAAATAAATTGTTTTAAAAATTGAAGGTTTATCTTAAAAATTTTGAAAGCATTGCACATTTAGATTGTTGCATACTTTATACTCTATAATGTTTTGAGAATATTTGAGATGTTTACGTAGTTTAATCAAAAAGAGAATTTTTTGCCCGTGCCACATAGGACAATAAACTGGCTTTGCAATGTCACAAAGAGATGATCAACTAAGCGATGGCATGTAAAATATGTAGTGGCTCAGCAATGGCATGTCGGATATCATCCTTTAATTTTATGCAATATTAGGTTCATTATTATAGTTCAACTATATAATTTCATTACGAGTAAACAGGAAATGTAATGGTCCTCCCCGAAAGTTCACAATCGACTTAAAAGAGATTATGGTTTTTGTACCCATTAGCACTAAATTTAAGGTTCTGCTATTGGGATATACCTAATGAAAATTATGAGTCGCATATGATATGGACCAAGACCTAATTGGGCCTCTAGCGTACAGGGCCCAATAGTGGGCGCTATATATAGGGTGGTGATGGAGAGGTTGGTATATGCCATTGTGCAAGTTCTCCCTCTTCATCAAACCCTAGTCGTCATCTCTCCGAGGCGTCCGTGTGCCGGTGCTAGCACACCGCGCATGGACGGATTCCAATCCTTGTATGTGTGGATATCGTAGAGGCGCTACACACTATGGCGCTAGTCGATGCGAATCTGAGAAGGAGATGAAATCTTCTCACGGACAGATTATAGACGCGATCTTAGTTCATCGTTTCCTATTGATCCAGAAGGAGTTTCTGGGTAAGACTACATATGCGTTGGAAATATAATCTCGTTAGCTTTCCATTGAGTGATAGAACGTTGAAAACGGAGCCCGGATGTGGCCGGGACGTCCGTTTGAAGGTGCGTTGCGCGGGAAGGTCGCGAATCCCGGCGAGCGCGCAGAATACGTCGACGACCTCCAGTGCATGGGGATCGGCTGTGGCACACCTCATGGGATGTTGAGAACCAGCGAGGAGGAGGCGATCGGATCGCCGTGAACGACTACTTCCGTATGACTACGTGCAGATTGGTGAACCGGCTTCATCGACTCTTCTTCCACTGCACAACGCGTTGTAAGGTAATCTTGATCTGTGGTCAATTACTTCCATGGGGTCTTGGGTTTGCATTGTAGAATTTGATTCGTCGCTAGCATAGTAAGCCCGCGTTTCCCTTCAGTGGTATCAGAGCCATCATGTTTAGTTCTTGTCCTGGATCGGTCGTATATGTGATATGTGGGGTAGTAGATTGAATCTATTGTCGATTCCTAATGGTAGATGTGATTTGCTATAGATGGAATTGATTCACAAGGTCCATGAGATGATCCGATGGTGATATGGTTTGATAGATTTGATATGCTGTTTTTAGTCATATCATGACAAAAGATGGCGTCGGAGTGATTCGATCTACTATGCTTTTGGGTGATTAATGAGATTAATCTTAGCCGAGTTGATTAGATCAGCATAGTCAACTGATATGATCATTTTTTTTATTTCCTGATGAATTCAATCCTTGGTGTGTGTTGCTGCACACGTTGGCTGAGGCTGCTACGTGGTGATGGTGTGCTGCTGTAGAGCCAGGTCGCTGCTTGACAGTGCTCGGTGCTGCTCTACATGGCTAGGTACTGCTCGCATGCATGCACTGTTCATGTTTATGTGCGTGAGCCCGCTGCGCTGCATCCAGCTTGCATGCATAGATGCATACGATGCTCTATAGTGCTGCTGCATGTGCATGTGGCCGAGTTGACTTGCTAATTAGATTAGTCTAGTCGGCGACTTGATTAATATTATTAATCTCATTTTGGTTCTGCATGTGAGCACACGATTTAATCAGTTGGGCTAATATGATTAGAACATCTAAGTGTTGACCAGAGTAACCAGTGGTCTAGCCGATTTGATTGGTTAGATGGTCGTTGAGTCATGGTTACCGTGCAATAGTTGTACGTGTTAATAATGATCTCGATCACGATGAAATACCAAACGTTAGTCATCCTTGCTGTTGTAAATTTTGTAGACGTGCATGTTTATGCTCGGACCGATCCGTATCAAGCAAATTGTTGCTCGAGATGCTGTTCAGGACTGCTCGCCGACTGGTCAGAGCGGCTCGCCGCCTGATTAGGAGTGCTCACTGGCTGGTTAGGACTGCTCGCCGACTGTCAGAGTTGCTCGCCGCCTGGTTGGGAGTGCTCACTAGCTGGTCAGGGCTGCTCGCCGACTAGTTAGAGCAGCTCGCCGGCTGGTCAGGACTGCTCGTCGGCTGGTCAAGAGTAGCTCGAGTCATTCGCAGGCTGCTCGGCGTTGCTCAATACCGCTTGGTTCTGCTCGGAGGAGCTCACGTTGGTCGGAGAATGCCACTGCATGCTGGGATTCGGATCACGAGCAGCGGTTTAGCCACACTATCGATCGCTTTTGGAGTTGGAGGATAATGTCAGCGCCAGCCACCTCGAGCGATGGTTGTCTGGTAAGCTTCCCTTACTGCCACGGTATCTCGACGGTTGGTAGGGGCCATGGGCTAATGAGCAGTCTAGTATCAGATTAATATGACTAATTCAATCAAATTGTCACGGGTAAGATTGTGAATAGGATTCACATTTTGAACCATGCCAGCTAATTTGTTAGTAGACTAGCGTGCTTAATTGAATATTCATTGGGTCAATATGATTGGTCCGGAGCGAATTAATGTGATAAATTTGTTGGAATTTTACATGGGCAAATTTTGTGAATATGATTCACTGCTGAAAAATTGTTTCCACCACACGAATTATTTATGTGCCTTTTCATAATTGTTATGAGTTCACATTATTTAGTAGAATTTGATTCTATGCAGGTGTATGTGAATAGTTTGATCCTCATGTATATGATGCATCTTACTAAGACTTACATATTAATTTGTGATACTTGAGCAAAATCAAGTTGGCTCGGTGGACAGGAATGGGCGCATAGTGATAATGATCACCGCGTCTTGTGCCATACCGGTGCATAGTTTAAATAATATATTTTTCTGTGATGGTTTTCCTGCTCTGCTATTCTTTCATAGAATAGATTTTCCTTGAAATATTAAGTGTACGATGCCCTTCCAATTGCTACACCTATTGTCTTGTAAGTTGGTGGATAAGTTTGTGACAATTCAAGGACGCCGTCTTCTTTCTTGTACAACAGGGTGCTTGTAGCCTAATCTGTGCATTCACACGCATAGTGTTAGTTTGCTTATTAGAGTCATCAAAATAGGATTTGGGACTTCGGGACATCAGGGTTGAGAGTAAGGCATATGATGCCAACTCAACAGACAAGAGTCACATACGATGTGATTGGCAGTGAGTTGTCTTACCTATGTTGCAGATTCAAATGGTATTGACAAATCATTACCCGAACTGCAGTAACCATGGATCTTGTCCCATCGCGAGTCATTAGAGGGAATGTGACTTGAGTGAGAGTATATTCGCTAAATTGCTAAAGAAGGTACATACGTAAACATAGTTTAATATTTGTTGATATACCTAATGCTTTACTTTTGAGCTATATTTTTTATTAGAGAATCTTGATATATGCATGATGATTGATATTATATTTTAAGAATTGTTCTCTATTAATTAAGAAGGAATATTTGTTCTAAAGAGTAGTACCTTGATGAACCAGTTGAAATGCAATATGTATTGTAAGTGTTTATTAGAAGCACTGTAATGATTTTTTTAGTGTTGACTGTCCCATTTTTGTCAATATGAAATCTGAGCTTTTATAGCAAGATGAAGTCATGGACATCTGCAATATGATTGTGGATTGAAAGGCATGTTTGAGAGCCAGACAAGAGTTAAAGGAATTGATCCCTAAATCATTGCTTGTATGCAGATTAGCACAAAAGGATAATTCGGTCAGCTGTCATATGTGATCAATATGATTGATTATATCAGGCACTGGAAAATATGATTTTCCCTTTAGCTAATGGTTATCTATTGATGTGATTTTCAGTTGCTTTTCATCTGATTAATGGCTTAGAGAAATCACAAGCCGAGATGTATATGATGCATTTAGAATCAGAAAGCATTAAGATCAGTTTTAATCATGTGATGATGGTTCGAAAGACTGGATGACTTATAAATGAGGCTAAGTCATGTGTGAAAGAGAAATGTCAAGTTGGACTTAGAATACTAATATAGACTTGTGAAGTCGAAGGTTGCGCTACCCTGACACCACAAGATAGGATTCTAGAATAATGACAAGGGTGTAAAAGTTGTCTCGTTTGACGTTGACACACTTTAATGGCTCAACCCGAAGGATCATAGTCGGAATTAAATAATTGTTATTGTATTTCGGCATAAGAAAATTCAATATTTCAATTTCTTTTGAGTGGGAGATTGATTTGTCTTATGATCATGCTCCATTAATGAATGATATGTGTTATTAATCTTGAAAACTTGTGATGCCATTATGCTTTATTATCCATGATATGGTACACTTTAGAAATAATTGTACTCATTTGAAAGGCCCCATCTCATCATAATGAAACCACCATATATGATATGGATCAGAAATTGTTTCGTATAATTTTTCATAGTCTGGAATGTGGGGCATGTGTAAGACGTTTGACAAGTTCATGATCGATTAATATAAGTTTCTTTGTGAGGTACAAAATGTTTGTACATATAGAAGGGTAAAGAGCTGCAAAATGTTTGTTGCTTGGAATGGTTTTATTTTGAAGAAATCGTTTCTTCCCAAATATTTATTGGGAGCACGGTGTGACTCGGTGTTATTCGGGAATCATTGGAAAGTGTTCAGTTCCTACTAAGCTTTTATATTATGTACAAATTGTTGTATGTTTTATGAAAGAACCAATCATGCATTGGTAATAAAAGCCACATTAGTCACCTATATGATAGGGAAGATAATTGTTGTCGGATTATGATGAGCTTAAGGTCCTAAGACTGATGTTGAAGAGTGATGGGCCTATACTCTTAAAGATGAATTTAGGACGAGCTATATGTGGCAATTAAGTTTTGAACTTGATTGGTTCGCTTGGTGCTGTCCAGATTCACCTAGCTACTGTTGCATATTCGATATGCTATATGGATATCAAAACAGCTCTCTCTGGTTGAGACCTAATTGAGAATGTGTTTTGACACGGCCTCAAGTTTTGATGATTCACAAAGTGCTAGAGCATGCGAGTTTTTGAAACAATCATACCAGAGTTAAATATTTGTTTTGATGTGTAGTCAAATTGTTTGACTAGTTCATCAAGGGCAAGTGGGATAACTCTGATTTTCCTGATCTTATATATGTATGACATAATGTTGATCGGAAATAATATTCCATGATTTGGCATAAGGGTCTGTAGGGATAGATCTGAAAGGCTAATTAGATTAGACATATATGTTGATATGCTGTTGAATTGTTTAACCGGGAATTTGTTCCTATGTATGTCACATTGGAGAGCAAGATTCAATATTAGATACTTGATGAGCTTAGTAATTGCCAAAGAAGGGGTTGCATGCCCTGTGCATCAAGGTGAATATCACCGAATATGCAGATATCAATATAAGCCAGGTGAATGTCATTGGATGGTAAAAAACATTCTAAGATACTTATAAAGTATAGTGAATGTGTTTTTTGGAGGTGAGGAAATATGGCATGTGAAGGTTACAGCGCGCACTAGTTTCCAAACTGATACTTAATGGAGGTTGAAAAGCTGAAAAGGTTTCAACCTAAACATATATTAGCACAACCTTTATGAGAGGCACACATAAGTATTGGATATCCGGTCTGCAAACTCTGTTGAACGTGGATAAAATATAAGTGATGAGCCGATTAGGCGGTCTTGGAGAAGACTATATCACTTTTATGTTTATGATGGATAAATTGTTGTCTTCTAATTCCTTGAATAGTATCATCGGTATCGATCAACAAGTACACCTTGTTCGTGGAACTCTTTCACTATATGATGTCATTCTAAATGGGTCCCTGATCGTATCATAACTTGAATCATTATCATCCTAAGATCAGCACATGTATTGATTGATGATTATGTTCCCGAATCATTGATATGAAGATATCAAATCAATAATGTGGACACATGTTGGAGAACATGAATAGTTGGACAGTCCCACTTCCGAGACGTTGCGAGACTGTTATCTCTTAAAGTGTCATTAGCGTATAGTCTCGAGTGGTACACCGATATGGTTCTTAGACCTGAGATCGTCATGGATGCCCAGGGGTGTAATTATAAAGATGACTACCATGTATGCCACGAAGCATTGCCAGGGGTGTGATTATCAAGATGGAAATTGCGACTCCTAGATAACAGGAGAGATACCTCTGGGACACTCGGTGTGGATGGAAAAGGAAGTGCATGGCCATGCCCATGTGATTGGAGAATCACATTATCTCCGTGTATCCATTACATTGACGAGTGAAATGGTCGAGCTATTAACAAGGGTGGCGCACATCTCGCCTTGAGCTTGACTGGTATCACGTGGTAAAGGGATCGGTATATACGAATGTGTCAAGGTTCAGCTGACGTTGCATTCTGTGCATTCGGGGGTCAATATGTGTTGCTAGATATCTCTATTGATTTGTGGACTGAAAAGTTGCTTTGGGTCTACTGTCCACTTGCACATGAACCTACAGGGTCACACACTTAAAGGGGTTGGGAATTGTAACTGCATAATTATGCATTGTGCAAGTGGGAGCTATTGTGATATGCCCAATGAAAATTATGAGTCGCATATGATGCGGGCTCACGGATAGCATGGGATACATATGATGTAGACCTAGACCTAATTGGGCCTCTAGCGTAGAGGGCCCAATAGTGGGCGCTATATATAGGGAGGTGGTGAAGAGGTCGGTATATGCCACTGTGCAAGTTCTCCCTCTCCAGCAAACCCTAGCCGTCATCTCTCCGAGGCATCTGTGTGCCGGTGCTAGCACACCATGTATGGACGGATTCCAATCCCTATATGTGTGGATAACGTAGAGGCGCCACACCCTGTGGCGCAAGTCGATGCGAATCTTAGAAGGAGATGAAATCTGCTCGTGGATAGATTCTGGACGCGATCTTGTTTCACCATTTCCTGTTGATTCAGAAGGAGTTTCTAGGCAAGACTAGATGCGTTGGAAAGATAATCTCGTTAGCTTTTCAACGAGTGGTAGAATGTCGAAAATGGATCTCGGATGTGGCCGAGGCGTCCATTTGAAGGTGCACTGCGCAGGAAAGTCACGAATCCCGGCAAGCGCGCGGAGTACGTCGACGACCTCCACGGCATGGGGATCGGTCGTGGCACACCTCGTGAGACGTTGAAAACCAGTGAGGAGGAGGCAATCAGATCGCCGTGAACGACTACTTCCGTACAACTATGTGCATATCGGTGAACCGGCTTCATTGACTTGTCTTCCGCTGCACAGTGCGTCGTAAGGTAAACTTGATCTATGGTCAATTACTTACCGGGGTCCTGGGTTCGCGCGGTAGAATTCGATTCGTTGCTAGCGTAGCAAGCCCGCGTTTCCCTTCATCTACCAGCTAATTTAACTATTCATGGGCAACGTAGAGAAATCAATTATCTTTAATTTCCTATTAAATTCAAAATAGAGCGAACTTGCTAACACTTGAGGACAAACAAAGGAGCTTACAAATTAAAAAAGGATAATGAAATAGTCTGCTAAAATTAGATGTACCAATAGACTTAAAAGGTAGCCAATCTACTAATAAGCTAATGAAATATCCTATGTAACTGAGAGATAGATAAATAGACTATTGGCTAGACTAACAAGTTAACCTTACTAAGAAACAAAAGTAGGCTAAAAGTATCAACAATCAGTTGATAGAACAAAAGTAAATAGACCATCAACTAGCCAATTAGACTGTCGCTTATATAGAGTACAAACAAACTATTGGCAATCATATAAACCAAATAAGTGAATATTACGAGGATAGATACCAACCTTTGGACAAAATAGTGATGCGCAACAATATAATAAAAGATAAAACAAGCGCAAAAATTGGAGTTAACCGAGGCAATACTCATTTGGATTATATCATCTAGTCGATTCAGAATGTGAACAAGTCCATGAAGAACAAGATGCAACAAAACTATATTATGGCTATTTATATGATTGCATTGTAATAGAAGATTGATTAGTCGGACCCTTGTCCGTACATAGGAAGGAGTTTATCCTTGATACATTACAACTTATCTAAAAACATTCCAAAAATGTACTACGCCGCCAATTATGGACAACATTACAAATTTTTAAAATTGGATTATTGGGTAAGGATTGTTATGGACTCTTGACTCTGATTGTCTTCCTCATTTTCAATGATAATGCTTTCAATTATGTTCTTAATTGATTGTTCATGAAAACTCAGATTCTTCTAGAATTTACTTTTATATCAGCTTGTTAAACAAGTGTCTTAAAGTTTCTAGATACTTTGGATATGTCCCAAATTGGGTGTCAAAAAGTAACTCGCTAAGTGTGAAGAATAACTTAACATATGCCTCAACAAGGTAACATGTGCCTCTTTTCTTAGCAAAACACATTTACGTAGTTGTTTGCTTTAAGGATTAACCAAAGCACTTAGCCCCATTCTATAGTGGTAGCTAAATTACAGCACAATTTCCACTGGTGCACAGTGCAATTATTGGCCACACACGATGATGTGTGGTATTTTATTTATCACCGATAAGAAAACTGGATACAAAGAGAAACACATTCGTTTCATCATCTAGCAGGTACCGGTAGCAGCATAGGCACTGAATGGAGTGTTGCAGCTACATTGGTTCGAGTACACGCCACGAAAGGCCGGGAGATTCCTAGTCACTTCAAATGTCCTCAACGTTGGAAATGCTACATTTGACTGCATGCAACCAAACAGCCCCTGCTGCTGCACTGCCTCTTGAGCCATGGTGCATGTTGCCGGACATCGGTATTGTAATGGTAATTGGTTAATCTGCTGACAGCATTGCTGTTGCATCACCTGGCAATTGTTTAGATCCCACAAGCGTGATTGTAGGAATGGCATTAGCATCGTCGTGCCACACAATTGAATCATGTACTGCCTACATGGCTCAAGGGCCTGCAGTTGCCCTTGTTGCCACTGCTCAACAAAGCCAAAGCCAAAGGTGCCACACTGTGCCAAGGCATTGCTCGCAACGAAAGCTAGGAGGGCAAAGATTAGGAAGGTCTTCATGCTTCTATTGTAGGGTTTGAACTCTGCTACTTTAGTTTGATGTTTGTGTTGTGTGAGGGGTGAATAAGATCTTCATTGTTGGGATTATTTATAGCTATGAGCCTCTGATAAGACGACATCGAGGTTTCTTCTACTTTCCTAAATATGAGCATGGAGTGACATGGCATTTGGATGCTTCCTCAATAAATCATTTGGAATCTTGTGTTAGGTGGAACTACAATGGAGTTACATATTATCAAAGTTACTTTGTAACACATCAAACTGGTTATTAAAGCATGGCATGGTTCTATAAATTCATTTTACATGTCATCAGTTGATATGGATTCCATACGTTGTCAAGATAAGTGTAGCTTGAAATCAATCTCTAATCCACTTTACATGCCAAGATTCACTTTACATGTATTATATGTATTTATTTATCTCATAGTTTCTAACTTTAGAAACTTTAGTTTGTACTAACGTTGTGTAAATTGTCGAGATATAATATACCATCAGGGAACCCTTTGGCATGACTTAGATCTAATACTTTTTACGAACGAATTGGTCTTGTGGTAGGACAAAAAGATCATTGGAACTTCACGTGAGATTACTGACTTCTATGTATGAATTGCATCGAGCATTCATCTACCTCTGCTAGCTACAAAAATTGAGATAAATTGGGCACCTACTTATTTATTTTGTCCAGGTTCATCGGTGAACCCGATCAGTTTAACTCGTCCTTGGCAAAAAGAATTATACTGCTAGAAAAATATTGAACCATATACGCACCATGAAGCATTCATCTCATGATTACATCTATCTTTTTTTAGCAGAGGGTAGGAGAGCTGACATCTATTGATTAAAAGGAAAAAGTATTACAGAGTGGGGGATTAGCCTCCCCGAGGGGCAAAAAACAACAACATGGCATAAATTACAAGAACTAGATTGGCTCCGGCTACCTTCCTGAAATGCAGCTCATCGAGCAAATGCGGGAGGAAGGGGAGGCGAGGTTTCTTTACCGAGCGGAAAATACGGTTGTTGCACTCGATCCAAAGGTGCCAAATGATCCCCGAAATGATCGAGTCAACACCCATACGTGACCTAAATCCAGGGTGATCTAGATAGTCGGATAAAGGACGGGGGAGTTGAAGAGCGCGGCCACACGACTCTAGATGAGGGCGCTGAAGTCGCAATCTAGAAAGAGGTGCTCCGGTGTCTCCAAGTCCTACGGCATAGGGGGCAGAAGTAGAAGTTGGGAAGTTGCCGACGCTGGAGGGCATCCGTGGTCAAGACTCGCATTTGGAGTGTGTCTAGTGTTTCCAGACTTTAAGCAGGGGGAGCGGGGCATCACCTTGAGAACTGCAACCGGTAGGCCGAGCGAAGTAAGAACAACCATCTTGCGAGAAATGCCAAGAGCGCTGGTCCATCTCGCCCTCATAGTGGACGACGAGGGAGCAAGTATAAAAAAGAGCTCGGTGGCCATCTGCGGTAGCATGATTCCTCTGAGGTCAAGGAGCCAGTTGTTGTTGGATAAAATGTCTTGGACTGATCTGTTTCTCTTTGTTGAGGCTGCGAAGAGTTGGGGAGCTAATTCCTTAGGGGCACAACCGAAGAGCCAGTGATCCTCCCAAAAGGACAAGGAGGAGCCATTATGCGGGGTTACAATGGAGCCCAAGCATAGGTCTGAGTCCAACGAGGAGGGGGGCCAAGAGACCAGCCCAAGGGGCGGGAGCGGGAGCTTTGCTCAGCCAGAGCCAGCGGGTTCAGAGAACCCTGGTGAAGAGGTTGAGGTCGAGGACACCAAGGGCACCGAGGGAGGTAGCGAATTAGACGACGCACCAGCTAGCTCGACATTGACCACCCGTCGCTGAGTCGGCGCCCCGCCATCGCTAGGCTCTTATGATTTGATCAATCCTCTTGATGATGGACTTCAGGGGTTTGATGACGAAGAGAGTGTAAGATGTCATGGCCGAAAGGACTGCCTTGAGCATGGTCAGTCTACGTCCTTTAGACATAAGAGGTCCACGCCAATTGGCAAGGCAACTAAGGATTTTGTCCACAAGAGGTTAGAAGTGGATGCGACGAATATGTTTGGTGGATATGGCGAACCCTAGATACTTGATGGGGAAGGTAGTCCTTTCAGCTAGGAAATCTTCGAGGATGTCATCGAGAACGACATTTTCACAACGGATGGGGGTGACTTGGCTCTTCAAAAAATTAGTGTTTAGCCCAGTGATCTTGGCAAATTCTTTCGGAATGAACGAATGGGCAGACACATCCTTTTTGGTGGGGTTAAGGAAGATAGTTGCGTTATCCGTGAACAAGGATACACGAAGGTGCGCAGGCGACCATCGAATAGAACAAAGCATTCCTAGCTCCGCGGATCGCTGAAGGAGGATGCAAATGGGTTCAATGGCAAGATTGAAAAGCAACGGCGAGAGATAATCCCCTTGACGCATGCCCCTGGTATGATGAATCATCTCCATGGCAACACGAAGATCCAATTACGCCAGTGAGTTCCAAAGCCAAGGACCCGGAGGTTGTCGAGAAGATAGGGCTGGGCGACGGAGTGTGAGAATCGTTGAGCCCTAATTTTTATTAGTTGCATTGATGATAAAATTAATTAATATAAAGGGCTAGGGGGTTTTTGGACTTCTCGGAACCCTAGCGAAGACTCGACGTTTTTGCAAACCCTAATTCGAAGCGACGTAAATTTCCTGAGCTGCTCCAAGATTTCACAGTGCGTGACCGGGCGAGAGAAGAGGTCACGTATAGATTATGAGTAGTTAGGTTTATTTCCTGTTTTTCGTCGGATTTCAAAAGGGGTTCGAATATCTCGGACTATGCCGGATCTTTTGAATTCTCAAAACTCGGTTTCGTAGTCCACCACTTCTAAAATACCCATATATATCCTTGTGAGATTTCTAGAGAGAGAGAAACCCACCTAAATTCCCCCACAAATTTTAGCTCGAAAATTCTTCTCTGTCGGACGGCGTCCGGTAGTGATCGGACGGCGTCCGGTAAGGTTTTAATCGAGGAACCTTCGCCGGACGGCGTCTGGTGGCCGTCCGGTCCCTGCATACTCACTTGTCGGACGGCGTCCGTAGTTACCGGACGGCGTCCGATAAGGTTCAATTTGAGGCTTTCGCTGCCGGACGGCGTCTGGCGTCCGGTGGTTTCGGCGCTGCGCTATCCTTCTTGTTGGACGGCGTCGGTGGGGACCGGACGGCGTCCGTAAACCTATTTTTGCTGAGCAAGATGCGCTCTGTCGGACGGCGTCCGAGCCCGTCGAGGCGGCGTCCCGAGTCCCGTCGGACGGCGTCCGTAGAGTGTAACGGCTAGTCTTTTGTCCTCTTAGAGGGCAACGGCTAGTTTTGCTCTAGGGCTATAAATACCTATCTAGTGGTGGCTATTTTGAGGTTTGCTGCTCCACTTCACCTACCACATTCATAGCTCATCAATTAGGTGTTCTAGAGCCATTCCTCCACCCACAAGATCATCCAAAGCCACAATCCATTAAACCCCAATACCGAGCTTCATGGAAGTCCTTGATCCGGCATGATCGGGCGTTTGACTTGTTACTTTTGAAGATATCCTTCGTGGGCGTGGGCTTAAGAGTAGGCCTTGGCGTGTGGCTACTCTTGAGTCGGTGTCTGGTGTGAGTCCACCTCGCCGGAGTGGTGAGCGACTACAGGGAGTAAGTGAGGCGTGAGGCTTGAGAGAGAGCCGGTCCTTGTGCGCAAGAGGTAGCCTCAACGAGAGTAGGAGTTCTGACTCGAACTTGGTCAAACAAACACCGTGTCGCCTCTTATTTACTTTTCGCACTTACTACCATTGCATTGAATGTGTTGATTGTGATGCCATGACTTAGTTGCTTGTTAACTTGTTTATCGCTTCGCTATGCGTATCAATTGACACTAGGATTGGGTCACTATTAATTTGATGCTTAATCAACAATTAATCAAAGAAAAATTAAAATTGCCTATTCACCCCCTCTAGGCCTTAGGATCCTCTTTCAAGTGGTATCGAGCGTCTAGGTTCTCCGTATTAGCTTAACCGCTAGGAGATGGCTCAAGAGGGCCTAGGATAGAAATTGGAAAAGCTCCTATTTTCGATGGAACAAACTACAACTATTGGAGAATTAGGATGCAATGTTACTTAGAGGCACTTAGCTATGATGTGTGGGTTGCTTGTGAGATCAGGCTATCCGGACCCTCCGTGGAACAATTGCTCTTGATGAAGTTCATGCTAAGTACAAGCGTTTTAATGCCATTGCTAGAAATGCTTTACTCTCTAGTGTGTCTTCCGAAGTCTTTGATAGCATTGGCAATCTCTCTAAAGCTTATGACATTTGGAAGCATCTTAGAGAAATTCATGTTGGTAGTGCCGAGATGCTTGAGGAGAAGCTATCTCGGGCTAGAAAAAGATTTGATCAATTCAAGATGCTTCCTAATGAAAGTGTTAACGAAATGTTTCTTAGGTTGAACCCCATCGTGAATGAAATTGCCGGATGTTCGGAGAAGAAGGTCTTGGAAGACATTGACATTTGTCGGAAGATGCTTGACGTTGTGCCATTTAGTTTCAATCCACTTGTGACCTTAATTCGAGCATCTAAGTCAAAGCTCAAGAAGATGACACCGACAAAGCTCCTTGGGCAACTCAACTCATATGAGATGCGGCTTCTTGAAAGTGAAGAGTCTCCGCTCAACAAGAAGTCAATCGCTCTCCCCGCCAAAGCCAAAAGTGGAAAGAAGAAAGTTGAAATTGAAGAAGATGATGAAGACTCGATGATGCAATTAGGAGATTGAAGAATTGGCCCTCCTTGTCAAGCGGTCAAGAAAGTTGATCAAGAAGATGAGCTTCATGGCGGATCATCCTCTTCAAGGCGAAGACCTATCTCCGAGATGCGTTGCTATGAATGTGGAGAGAAGGGTCACTTGGCAGCGGATTGCCCAAGAAGTAAAAAGAACAAGCACAAGGCAAGGAATCAAGAGGAAGATGACAAGAAGAAATATCGTCACTACCGCAAGAGTGATCACAAATCAAAGGATAAGAAGAAAGCTCTTGCCGGTCAGAAGACTAAGAAGGAAGATAGCTCAACCTCATCGTCCTCTCAATCCTCCTCCGAAGAAGAAGATACTAGAGCTCATGGGCTAGCCGGACTTGCGATCAAGGAAAACGCTCCTCCGACTCTTCCCAAGCAAAAGCTTTGCCTCACCGCAAATATACAAGAAGAGGTGATTGGGGAATGGATCACCGATGATGAAGGTTCTTGGGCGGACTCCTCCGATAATGAAAATACGAAGATATCCGGAGTCGCCATCGACAACCCCTCACCTCCCATGTGTCTTATGGCACTAGAGGAGAAGGTAACACATGAGCACCTCTCTAAAAGTGAGCTTAAGCTTTTGATTGATGATTTGAATAATGCTCTAGAGAAGGAAAAGTCTAAGAGAAAGAAGCTAGTAAATGTGCATAAAGAGCTAGCAAATGAATTTGAGAACTTGTTAGAAAAGCATGAAACTCTAGAAGATGATTATGAAGCTCTAAATTTGCAAGTTGAAATTCTAGAAAATAAACTTGCTAGTTCTAATGTTGATGTTGAAACTCCGATTGATTGCTCAATTGAAAATGCAATGTTGGTGTGACTTGTGATTTGATTGACACTATAGACGGTTCACTTAGCTTATCTCATGACACATCGTTTACCTTGTCACCCACGATCACACCCAATGTTAGCTCATCTTCACCCACTAGTGCTACTTCTCCAAATGAAAATGCTTGTTCAATTGGCACTTGTGGTGTTGCTAAATGTGCTAATGAGCTAGTTAAGGAAAATTTGCTTCTTAAGGATAGAATTGAGCAACTAGACTCTAGCTTGGCTAAATTGCTTGTGGGGAACAACTCTCTTGACAAGGTGCTTCGGGAGCAAAGGTATACCTTGGGTAAGCATGGTTTGGGATTTCATCCCGGGGATTTGCCCAAGAGCGGTTGGGGTAAGCCCAAGCTAACGTTTGTTAAGGGAGGGACCCGTTGCCACATATGTAAAAATGAAAAACATAAAGCCATTGCTTGTCCTCTTGCTAAAACATCTCAATTCATGTCTAAAACTCAAGTGCTTGATGCTAGCTACATGCTTATGAGGAAAAATGGCTCTACTTATGCTAAGTATGTTGGTGCACCAAATAATAAGAAGAATGTAAAAGCCATTTGGGTGCCCAAATGTTTGATGACTAACTCCAAAGGACCCAAGATGAAGTCTTGGGTACCTAAAACCCAAGCTTGAAATTGTATGTGTAGGTGAACTACAAGAGCGGCGGCCGGCATTGGATATTCGATAGCGGTTGCACTCAACACATGACCGGTAGCTCAAGTATGTTCACCTCACTAGAGGAGGAGAAGGACCCGAACACAAGATCACATTTGGGGATAACTCAAGCGAAAGGTAAAGGGTATAGGTAAAATTGCAATATCTAATGACCTATCCATCTCTAATGTGCTCTTGGTGGAAGCTTGCAACTTTAATCTCCTCTCCGTTGCTCAAGTGTGCGATTTGGGCTTTGATTGCTTCTTTTCGATCAACGGAGTTCGTGTTGTTTCCACTAAGGATCAAAGTGTTGCATTTGAAGGCACCCGGTTTCAAAACTTATATTTGGTTGATTTTTCAAACCGTGAAACTTCTCAAATCAAGACTTGTCTTATCGCTCAAACCACTCTTGGTTGGTTGTGGCATAGACGTCTTGGACATGTTGGAATGGGCACTTTGAAAAAGGTTTTTAAAGATAACTTGGTTGTTGGAGTGAAGGATGTCAAATTCGAGAAGAATCGTTTATGTAGCTCATGCCAAGCCGGCAAGCAAGTGGCTAATTCTCATCCGACTAAGACTTTTATGTCTACATCCCACCACTTGAACTTTTGCATATGGATTTATTTGCCCAACCACCTATGCGAGCATAGGCGGTAATTCTTATTGTCATGTGATTGTCGATGATTTCTCTCGCTTCACTTGGGTGTTTTTTCTTGCAAATAAATCTCTTGCCGGTGATGTGTTTAAAAGATTTGCTTTGAAAGCTCAAAAGGAATTTGACTCTTTTATTAAAAAGGTGAGGAGTGGTAATGGCACCGAGTTTGCTAATATAAATGTTGAAGAATTTTGTGATGAGTTAGGTGTGAAACACGAATTCTCGGCGGCATACACTCCCCAACAAAATGGAGTGGTGGAGAGGAAGAACCGTACTTTGATAGAGATGGCAAGATCAATGCTTGACGAGTACAACACGCCGCATGCTTTTTGGGCGGAAGCCATCAACACGGCGTGCCATGCCATCAACCGCCTCTACCTCCACCGACTCCTTCACAAGACCTCATATGAATTACTAGTGGGACGAAGGCCCAACATCTAAATTTTCGAGTCTTGGTTGCAAGGTATACATCTATAAGAAAAGGACTCATGTGGGTAAGTTCCAAAAGAGGTGCGGCATTGGTATCATGTTAGGTTACTCATCTCGCTCAAAAGCTTTTCGAGTTTTTAACAATTCTACCGGGCTAGTTGAGAAAGCCTATGATGTTAAATTTGATGAAACTAATGGCTCGTAAAATGAGCAAGATTTGACAAGAAATGTAGGTGATGAGCCACCGCATGATGCTATGGAGTTGGGGGAAATTCGACCCTCACCGGAGGCACCAAAAGATGAAGTAATCACCCCCACCACCTCCATCGATGATCAAGTTCAAGACACCTCTCCAACAACTCAAGATCAAGCGGTGGGCGGAGATGCGAACTTTGAAGTTGATCAAGCTCAAGGGGAGACGTTGATCTACAAGTACCCATCCAACAACACCGCGCTCTCTCCAAGGATCATCCCTAGATCAAGTCATTGGCAATCTCAATCAAGGCGTAAAACCCGTTCTCATATCGCTAATTATTGTGAGCATCACGCCTTTGTGTCTATTGTTGAGCCTAGGACCATTGATGAGGCATTGGCGGATGCGGATTGGGTGAACGCCATGTATGAAGAATTGAACAACTTCACCCGCAATAAAGTTTGGGAGCTTGTGGAAAGACAGAAGGATCACAATGTCATTGGAACCAAATGGGTCTTCGCAACAAACAAGATGAGAACGGTGAAGTGGTGCGAAACAAAGCAAGATTGGTGGCGCAAGGTTTCACACAAATCGAAGGACTTGACTATGGAGAAACCTCGCCCCGTCGCTCGACTTGAAGCTATACGGTTACTCTTGGCATTCGCTCTCTCTATAACATAACTCTCTTTCAAATGGATGTTAAGAGTGCTTTTCTAAATGGTTTTATTGATGAACTTGTCTATGTCGAGCAACCGCCGGTTTTGAAAACCTCAAACACCCAAACCATGTCTATAAGCTCACTAAGGCGCTATACGGTCTCAAGCAAGCTCCTAGAGCATGGTATGAGCGTCTTAGGGACTTCCTCTTAGAAAAGGGATTTAAAACCGTGCGATTGATTCCACATTGTTTCTAAAGCCAATTGAAAATGACCTATTTATTTGTCAAATATATGTGGATGATATTATTTTTGGATGCACTAACAAATCTAAATGTAAGGACTTTGGAGAAATGATGTCCAAGGAATTCGAAATGTCGATGATTGGAGAACTTACTTTCTTCCTTGGATTTCAATTCAAGCAACTTCGGGAAGGGACTTTTATTTGTCAAGAGAAATACACAAAGGACCTTCTCAAGCGGTTTTCAATGGACGATTGCAAATCGATCAAAACACCAATGGCCACTAATGGGCATCTTGACTTAAATGAAGATGGAAAGCCCGTGGACCAAAAGCTTTTTCGCTCCATGATCGGTTCGCTTCTCTATCTTACCGCTTCTCGACCCGATATTATGTTTAGTGTGTGCATGTGTGCTCGCTTTCAAGCATCCCCTAAGGAAGTGCATCTTGTTGCCGTAAAACGCATTTTGAGATATCTAAAAATCACTACTAGCCTAGGTCTTTGGTACCCCAAGGGAGCGCGTGTTGAGTTTCTTGGCTATTCCGACTCGGATTACGCCGGTTGCAAAATTGATCGCAAAAGCACCTCGGGGGGTTGTCACTTGCTATGACGCTCACTCGTGTCATGGACTTCGAGGAAGCAAAACTCCGTGGCGCTATCTACCGCGGAAGCGGAATATGTAGCGGCGAGGAGTTGTTGTGCTCAACTCTTGTACATGACTCGGATGCTTAGTGACTTTGGGCTAAAATTTGAAAAAGTGCCACTTCTATGCGATAATGAAAGTGCGGTGAAAATAGCCAACAATCCGGTCCAACATTCCCGTACAAAGCACATCGACATCCGACATCACTTCATTCGTGACCACGTTGCAAAAGGTGACGTTGTGCTTGCCCACGTGCGAACGGAAGACCAATTGGCGGATATTTTCACCAAACCCTTAGATGAGGCACGGTTTTGCAAATTAAGGAATGAACTCAACATACTAGATAGATCAAATGCGTGTTGATTGGTTTTCGTGATTTTTGGGTCTTATTTGATTTTTCATTTGCTTATGACCCTTGTCACATTTAGGGAGTTTAGTTTCAACTCATGATCTCAAAACTCCCTCTAGTGGTGAAAAGATAAATTTGATTTTGGGTGAGCACATTCTTGTCCTATATTTTAAGCCAAAACAAATTTGAGCTTAATAGACTATCCTTATCTTCTTACCATTTCAAACTTCTAGTTTTGAAAATCTTACCCCCTTAAAATTTTTGCTCCATATGCATATTTGTTCTCTTGAAAATCATTTGGCATCAAAATTGTTGAAAGTATTTGAAAAGAAACCAAAATTCAAAAACATGTGCTTAAACTCTAAAGTGAACCCCTATGCGCGATTTTCATGCCTATATGAGAAATCAAGGCAAAATTTGGGTTCACACATTTTCTTCATCTCGAAGATCAAAATTTGGGTTTTTGAATTTAATTTGGTTTTGTTTGTCAACTTAGTATCTTATCTCTTCAAAATTAAAATTTTAAAATAACTTCAAATTGCTCACATTTGAATCTTCCTTTGAATTTTGAGCAAAATGGAGATCATCACTTCAAAACATTAATTTTATAAAAATTCTCGCGTTGGTGGGGCCCACTAATCAGAAGATCAAACAGCTGCGATTCTTGCCTTTATCGGACGCCGTCTGGGGATTTTCAGACGCCGTCCGACAGAAGGTTCGTCGGCTGAATTCGTACTGTCGGACGCCGTCCGGTAACCACCGGACGCCGTCCGACCAAGGTCGATTCGATCATAATACCTGTCGGACGCCGCTAGCCTCCTCGCGACCCGTCCCGACGAAAGTCGATCAGGCGCCATAACCGTCTTGTCGGACGCCGTCAAGCAGGCCTAACCTGCTGAAATCTGTATAACTTACCCTTCGTCTCCCTCTCTCCTCATTTGATCTATTCCTCCTCTCCAAACCGGCGCCGCCCTGCCCTTCTCCTCACGGGAAGACCCTCCGGCGACTTCGGCGACCTCCATCACTCTGGGAGGCCTCCTCGTCGTCCTCTTGATTCCCTCCGCGTGGATTGGAAGTGGGCGTCCCGTTCGTCGCCTCGTCTCCGTCGAGTTCCTCCTTTCCCTAGGGAAGGGCCTTGGGGCGATCTCCTCGCGCGCGCGTCTTCCTCCTTCGCTTCTAGGACTCGTAACGGCTTCGCCTCTCTTCCCATCAAATTTCGTTGGTTACCGAGTTTTAGGTTTTGAATAGGTTTTTCAGCTGTTCGTGGTTGGACCGTGGTGGGTTGGCACTGTGTCGATGGATCGTTGATCGATGGCGGTTAGCGGTGAGAATGTTCAGTCGATGGTTACGATTATGCGAGGAGATAATTGAGATGTCGAAATCTTTGAAGAAGTTTGGAAAGGCTTTGGGCGGGACCTTGAGTGGTCGTCGCGACGATGGCGACAAGGGTGATCCGGATTATATCGATGAGGCGGCTAGCAAGTGCGCTCCTCCTCGCCCAAGCGAGTAACTAGGCGGACATTCAGCGGACTGATCGGGGACTCCATTGGACTCGGATGGCGGGATCTTCCTTTGCCACCACCGAGGATCTTGATGATGAGACATTCGCCGAGGACCCTATTGATGAGGATAAATTTGAGACCGTGGTCGGCGAGGGCGACCCGTGGATGATATGGTTCTAAAGCTATCTATGGAAACTTTGAGGAAGAAGAGGTGCATTACTTATGCGGATGGTACCCTCGGCAGAGGAGACCGAGGATTTCGGGTTCTACACCAAGTTTGAAACAATTGTACATGTGCTTCTCTGCTCCTCGACCGCCCTAGGGACCCTCACTTGTGTAGGCGGACAGAGATATCCATGATGGCGGACCAGAGGTACACACTATATTCACTCCACTCTGGTTTGGTGAATTGATTTCAAACAAGAAGTTGACTGGAGCAAAGAGAGGCTGTGAGTTCTTTGCCACTCTTCTAGTTGCGAAGATGGGTCGAGTCAAGCTATTATCATTCGATTGATGGGCGGAGTTCGGGGATCACAAGGGTACAGATGAATCTTGCTTTGGGCACTCTGATTACATCGATTTAAATGAGTTGGCCTATGATGATGGTTTCTGGAGGGGCAAATATCCTCCTCTTGAAGAGATAAGGTTCATGTACATTGATATGGATGAGGAAGATTTAAATATAGAGAAGGCAAATCAACTGCGCCAGGAGCCACATACGATAAATCTTATTCTTCGGAGCACTTTATTTGTTCGCGGTGGCAACCGTGACAGGATTTTAGCTATTTGCAGTTGGTTTATGCTATACCTCCTGACAGGCAGAGTTATAAATATTGGAGCCACCCTCATGGGTGGTGGATGATACAATCTTGAGAGAGGTCAATAGGGCACTTCCTCTAGCTCCCTTCGTTGGCACGCTTCTTTGCGGAGATGAGGCGTGTAACCAATGATGAGTTCGGGGTTGGGACAACAAAATTAAGAAGCATCGGATGAAGAATTTCTTAAATTCCCTAGGAAGCAAGCCCAAGTTGGCTAGACACGGTGATGATGCTCCTCCATCGACTCTGTTTTTGTTCTCTTTGCTCCAATGCGACCATTTGTGCCAACACCTGCGAGTTCTTCGCCATTGCACCTCCTCCTTGGTATGACTCTTTGATAGGTGAGATGAGGGGGCTACGCACTGACATGACAAATTTCCACACTGAAGTGAAAGAAGAATTAGCAGCCACCCGCAGGGAGATGAACTTGGCGAGGCGGCAGACATACTTGGCGATGAGTTCAGTAGAATTCAAGTCACTTTATTCATTACATGGGGCGATGTTTATGCAGTGCAGAAGGGCAAATCCATATGCTTGGTATTCTCATGCCCACAATGATTATCGGGCTTATGAGCGTCGGGAGTTCCCTCGCCCACTGTCTACCCACCACCATCCATCCTTGGGTATATCCTTCGCGGACTGCACCTTCTTTGTGCCTCCACCACAGTCATATCCTCCTCCTGGTAAGATTCATTTTACTGGTGGAGAAATCGCTCGCCATCTCAACTTTTCTTTGCAAAATCCTCCTCCGACCCAGCTCTTTGATGATCAATCCTCTCCTCGGTCGGTACCCTCTGCAGCACATATGCCTTTGTACAAGCGTCGCAGAGATCTGGGTTCTTCTTCAGGCAGCGGACATGACGGAGGCGACGACATGGACCAAGATCAGCAAGAGTAGGATCTTTTCCCGTTTGTGTCACTTGGTGACAAATGGGGAGAAGTTAGAGAGTAGTAGAGGGTTAGTAGTGGGTAGTGAGATCGAGGTTGTGTTTACCTGTAATATTTTTTATTGCCTCGATACTCGTTGAAATTTGTGGTTGTTAGCTTGGCTGGTTTTATGACATTTGAACCCTGTTGGCTTCTGAACTTTATTTATGCATGAATTTAGGGGGAGCTTCCTTTATTTGCACACCTTTGTGGTCGAGTTGTGGTTTCTTAATATTAAAATTGCTCGCATATTTGTATTGCACTAACCCTTTTGCAGCTCAAAAATTTTATTCTCTTTTGAGTTGTCATCAAGTGCCACAAAGGGGGAGATTGTGAGCATCGTTGAGCCCTAATTTTTATTAGTGGCATTGATGATAAAATTAATTAATATAAAGGGCTAGGGGTTTTCGGACTTCTCGGAACCCTAGCGAAGACTCGGCGTTTTGCAAACCCTAATTCAAGCGTAAATTTCTGAGCTGCTCCAAGATTTCAGTCGTGGCCAAGGCGAGAGAAAAGGTCACGTATAGATTATAGTAGTTAGGTTTATTTCCTGTTTTTCGTCGGATTTCAAAAGGGTTCGAATATCTCGGACTATCCGGATCTTTGCGAATTCTCGAAAACTTCGGTTTCGTAGTCCACCACTTCTAAAATACCCATATATATCCTTGTGAGATTTCTAGAGAGAGAGAAACCCACCTAAATTCCCCCACAAAATTTTAGCTCGAAAATTCTTCTCTGTCGGACGGCGTCCGGTAGTGATCGGACGGCGTCTGGTAAGGTTTTAATCTGAGGAACCTTCTGTCGGACGGCGTCTGGGTGGCCGTCCGGTCCCTTGCATACTCACTGTCGGACGGCGTCCGGTAGTTACCGGACGGCGTCCGATAAGGTTCAATTTCGGGGCTTTCTCGCTGCCGGACGGCGTCTGGGGGGCGTCCGGTGGTTTCGGCGCCTGCGCGATCCTTGCTGTCGGACGGCGTCCGGTGGGGACCGGACGGCGTCCGGTAAACCTATTTTTGCTGAGCAGTACGCTCTGTCGGACGGCGTCCGGAGCCCGTCAGACGGCGTCCGGAGCCCGTCGGACGGCGTCCGGTAGAGTGTAACGGCTAGTCTTTTTGTCCTCTTCCGAGGGGCAACGGCTAGTTTTGCTCTAGGGGCTATAAATACCTATCTAGTGGCTGGCTATTTTGAGGTTTGCTGCTCCACTTCACCTACCACATTCATAGCTCATCAATTAGGTGTTCTAGAGCCATTCTTCCACCCACAAGATCGTCCAAAGCCACAATCCATTAAACCCCAATACCGAGCTTCATGGAAGTCCTTCGATCCGGCATGATCGGGGCGTTTCGGGCTTGTTACTTTTGAAGATATCCTTCATGGGGCGTGGGCTTAAGTAGGCCTTGGCGTGTGGCTACTCTTGAGTCGGTGTCTGGTGTGAGTCCACCTTGCCGGAGTGGCGGAACGACTACCGGGAGTAAGTGAGGCGTGAGGCTTGAGAGAGAGCCGGTCCTTCAGCGCAAGGGGTAGCCTCAACGAGAGTAGGAGTTGCGACTCGAACTTCGGTCAAACAAACACCGTGTCGCCTCTTATTTACTTTCTCGCACTTACTACCATTGCATTGAATGTGTTGATTGTGATGCCATGACTTAGTTGCTTGTTAACTTGTTTATCGCTTCCGCTTGCGTATCAATTGACACTAGGATTGGGTCACTATTAATTTGATGCTTAATCAACAATTAATCAAAGAAAAATTAAAATTACCTATTCACCCCCCCTCTAGGCCTTAGGATCCTCTTTCACGGAGTCGAAAGCCTTTTCGAGATCAAGCTTGAGAAGTAGGGCTGGGGTACACTTTTGTGATGAGAATTGGCATTGCCTTGAACGAAAAGTAAGTTGTGTTGGATATGATGCTTTTTTATGAAAGCGCTCTGGTAGGGCGAGATGAGGTCCTCCATGAAGGTCGCCAGCCTGAGGGAGAAAATCTTCGTGAAAGCTTCCCTAGACTGTGGATGAGGCTGATCGGGCGATAGTCGGACGTGAGTTGAAAGGGCTTTCTTTTTTAAGGAGTAGCACGATGAGGGCACAGTTCAGTGCCTGAAGACCAGGCAGAGATTAAAAAAGGTACTGCAAGGCTGCTAGGAGGTCGTTGAAGATAAAGTCCCAGCAGGCCTTGCAGAAATCCTAGGTGAAGCCATCGAGACATAGGGCCTTTTCATTGGGCAAGCTAAAGACCACCAGCCTAAGCTCGCCAAAGGGAGGTCCTCTTCCAAGGGAAAGAGATCAAGGGAGGGGGGACCCCAGGAAGTCCTAGTTAAAGGAGCGGGCGGTTGGGTTGAGTGAGGAAGGTGTGGCGGCTTCTCCGAAAATGGAATTGCATCTTGGTGTTGCCGATAGGGTTGCGGCTCCAGGCTTTGAGGGCATTAGCCCGTGGATAATCTTACGATTGAAGCGGAAGAGTGGGTGGGTAGGCAGGTTTGAAGACGCTTCACACTAGGCCTGATTGACCACGGGCAAAAAACCGAGCATCTTGATCTAAAAGGATTCAAGCGAAAATGCCAATGCGGGCAGGGTAGGCACTCAGCGGTGAGGAGGGGACAATGGTTGGAGGTGGTGGAAGATAGTGGGATGAGGGAACAAGAAGGGAAGAGCAATTCCCAAGTAGAGTTTGAGAAGGCTCAGTCAAGCCTAACCAGGGCTTGCTCATTGCTCTAGGTGAAACAATGACCCGAGAGATGGAGCTCTTTCAAGTGGCAGAAGTCCTGAACCGTCCGAAAGCGCGCCATGAGCCACCAGTTGAGATTGAGGTTGTCCTTGTCTGCTGCCTGCTAGATGAGATTGAAGTCACCAATCAACATCCACTGGCCCAAGAAACGGTTGGAGATGGAGGCGAGCTCTTGGAGGAAGTTTTCTTTGTCGACGGTGGCAGAGGAGCCATAGATGTTTGAGATGACCAAGGAGACATGGGTGTTTAGAAGTGTGGCCCATGCAGAGATGGAGCGCTGAAGGATGAGAGGGTCTCACAATTGAACGCAAGAATCGTCCCAGTGGAGTAGCAAACCTCCCTTATACCAGTGGCTAGAAGAGCAAGGTGACCCCGGAGACGGTGCTCGCAAGTGTCCAAAACCGTATGGGGGGGGGAGGGGCTCAAAAGCTTGGTTTCAGGGAGAACGAGGATGGAAGGGTTGTGCAATCTGACTAGATAGCGACGACGTCACGCTTGGCGGCGGAGTTCAGGCACGCACATTCCAGCTGAGGATCTTCATTAGGAAACACGGGATGAAACACGAGCCCAAGGAGGGCAAGGCTGCTTTAACTGCCACCAAGCAGGGGAGAGCCGAGACAGGCCGCTGTTGACAGTCAATTTCTATAATTTTTCATACACTTCTGACCGTCAACATAGCTCCCAAATGAAGGAATATGAACTTAAAATGTGCAAATTAACAAAGTTCCACAATTTTTGGTAAGTTTGTGTCTCCATGGACCTACTGAGCAAAATTGGACCCAAACTGAGGAAAACCCTCGGTCGGCTGATCCAACCCTGGCCGGCCGACCGGCACCTGGTCCAAGCTAGGGTTGCCCTTTCTCCAAGCATTCTAGAAGCACAAAAGAAGACCATCCCAACCATACACATCAAGCTCGTTTGATCCTAGGGATGACATTGCATTGGAGAGGATCACTTGGCTTACAAGAAAGTAAGTTTTACTGGCCTCAACTGCCAAAACCGCCTCAAGGTGATGATCTACACCGTCAAAGAGGGATCCCATATGAAACCGAGGACCGGGATCAACCGAAGCCCGGTTGGCCGACCGGCTTGGCCAGCCGACCCCCTTCGATGCTCCCTCAGATACTCCTTCGATTGGGGAAAGGAGGACACGTATCCCTACACATGGCACACCCTCACTTTCTGTGGTGCACTATAAAAGGAGCCCCTCTCCTCATTTGCAAGGCACGGAGAAGTGCGGGAAGAACACAAATTAGCGTTACGCTTCCCATTTATCAAGTAGAATAGGTGAGAGAGGAGAGTTAGTGCTGAGGAGAAGCCGGTGTGTAGACATCGCTCCACTAGAGCTCCGGAGCTGAACTCGGGTGTGAGTTCTACTTCGTCTTCTATCGGTAACACTTAGTCCCATTCTTTATTTATAAAGCAAGTTTATTTCATATACATTATCTCTTTGTCGGTATTAGGCTCGTGCTTTATCTTGAGTGTTAAATCTCCGTGCTTGGGTGACACAATAGATACTAGTGCCAGGTTTAGTGGGAGTGTGTATCGCGTGACGTCCTTTGTACGTAGTACTGCTAGGAATAGACGTGGTGTCTAGACTAGTTAGTACCCGGTAGACTTCTGATTCAACGGCTGAGTGGTAGGTAGTAGGTGGTGACAGCCCTGCTATCCGCGCGACAGTTTGTGGAATCCGCCCTGTTAGTCTCAACCCAGTCGAGCCCAATCGGCGGTGATTATAGCCGTTCGGTGTTCTTAACTGATAGCGGGTGGTACTGAATCGGCCGAGCTCCGTTACAGAGTAGAAATTGTGTGTGAATTAATCTTGTACCTTTGATTAGTGTAAATCTTTAGTAGAACCTCTCAACTAAAAATATCTTACCCCACTTTCGCCATTCCACCATATACATCCGGCCAAGTCAAGACTAGAAACTAGACTTTTCTCGTTCTTCGTGGGAAATCGATATCTTTGAAATACTCTAGGGTGAAAGCTATTGCGATATCCGTGCGCTTGCGGATTAATTCTAATAGCACTACAAGAAGGATCCCCCTTCACCCACGCATACCTACCAACGCTATAACCATGCATTGCGGTTCATATAGCAGCTACACATATTATGTGTTAGAGCTATATCCGTACTAAACCATGTGAACAGCTACGGATTGATGCATTGCAGACTTATGCGTTGCTAATCTTTATTCAAATTCTGTTTTAGAAACAAGGAAATGATAATATACTAATCTAGAATATATCTGTTTCTATAATGATTTAAATAAAAGTAGCATTTTATAGAAATTGGGGGCCTGGGGCGATCAGGGGAGGGCGCACACCATCAACCGCTGCGTGCCGCGTATCGCGCCGTGTAACATCCTAAAATTTTGGGCATAAATTTTTTTTCGCGATTTTAAATCTCAATGTCGTGAATGAATAACAATCAATTGCCTAAAGCTCGTTATGTTGTTTTGTCTATTTTGTAAAGCTCTTTACAAACCCTAGTAATTATACATATATTGGTGTATGTGTCATCTAGAAAAATAAAAGTATATGATAAATAGCAAACTAAAACACAAAATATTTTTCTAGTGTTTACAAGAATATGAGAATACCACTATAAATCGGTAAAGTGTAAACAAATCATTAAAATAGTGAAGGCAAGTGTAAACAACCTCAAAATTATAGAAAATAGATGTTCATGAACACTCAATACCAATAATGAAAATGGAATACGCATATTTTTCAGATATCAAATACATATTTTAGTATAATTTCGGAAATCTTCAAAGTCCCTAATATCCTTATAGAATAAAAGGAAAGAGGAAGGACTAAAGTGAATAAAGGCCAAACCCTATCTAATTCCCCAATCCAGCCATCGTACTGGGGGAATTCCTCCCGAAAGTTTCAGGAGCTACCCCGGCGACGGCGGCGGCCTCGGCAGGGCTCCGGGCGGCGGTGCCTTGGCCGGCAGCAGCGAGCGGCGGCGGCGCTCGGCGTGATGGCGGCGTGCGGAGCTGCGCAGCGAGGTGCGGGGCGGCGCTTGGGGAAGGAGGCAGTTGGGGCAGCGTGGCGGAGGACGACGCGGCGTGGGCCGATGGCACTGCGGGAGCGACAGCGACGGCGAGCTCCAGTGCGACTGCCTCGGTAAGAACAGCGGTTCGAGTGTTCAATCGCTTGTGTGGATATTTCAGGTCAAATATGGGGCAGTTCAATCGCTTGTGTGGATGTCCCTCTCATCGATCTTAATATGAAATCTAAATATCTTTCGGTCTAAGATTGTAAGCGATTTTGACTTCAACCCTAATGCTGAATTCATTCTCACGTATACTGATGAGGGTAGGCCGTGGGGGTCGTTTCACACTGTATGATGATACTAGCTTGCTTATTGCTGTATTTGTTCAGAATCTGAACCCTCTTAGGATCAATGTTTAGTTCAAAAGTGGCCGTGCTGGGACACAGACAAAAATAGCAGGCTTCAAATTCTAAATCTTCAATGCCCACTGCTCTGGAAGATTAAGTAATTCAGGTTAAATCATAGTTTGAACTTTGAAACTTATGAAGAAAGTGTGAAGTATATGATAACAGTTTAGTTAATTGTTCTTGCTAGAAAAAGAAATAGAAAGAGATATAATCTTTATATCCTAGTAAGCAGATAACAACCCTTTAGTCCAATTTCTGATAATATTCTAAAGGCATAGAGGTTTAAAATCAAATAACCTTTTAGCTTTATATTTTTATCTTTATAATCTCATTAGGTCCACCTACACTAATTTTCTAAGTGAAAGGAGCACTAACAACTTACTACGTGAAGGTGTCTGGCAGCACTTGCTAGTAAAGGGCTGCAATTTGAAGGGTTCCTATTTACAATAGATATTGCTTAAATACGAATTAGATACTGTAAACGATAGTTCTGGTTGGATGTTGTTAGAAACAACGATGCATTCCTAGATAGTAAGACTGCCAGTAGGTTTTGATTAGGAGAGAGTTGCACCTTCCAAGATAAACATGTAGAACCTATAGTTTGAAGACTTTTGGTTTTAGTTAGAAATACATACACAAACAATGGGCAGTGAATACTAGAAATGGTCAGCTAATAGGGTCATAAGAATTAGTCCATCGGTGTCTAGTAAATTAATAAAAGTTCAATGTTAGATAAAACTCAAAAGTTCTTTAAACCGACAATAGTACCCATTTTGCTAAACTAAAACATCTGAATCTTAAAATGAAATCTCAGGAAGTAAAACCACACCTTAAAAACCCAAAACAATTAAAACACATCTTTCGACAGAGAGATCATCGTTAAGTCATTTAAAAGCATAGACATGATATTTTACGTTTGATCAACTATTCTAAAGTATAATGTTATACATTAGATTTTGCATAAGAAATATAGAGGTTTATATATTTCATCTGCTAGAAAAGTGTTTCGAAGTGTTTGGGATTATTCCTTACTCTAAAAATAAATCTCAAAAGAGAAAATTGCACCATTAGTCTTTAAACTTGTCCCACCCTGTGCACATAAATCCGAAAGTATCAAAAACATTTTATATACATAATAAGGAAACTAGAACTAAATATTGAAAGCAGAATGTACTTATCACTTGTTTTTATTACAGGGAAAGCAAAATGATATTGAATATGAGAATTTTCAGCCTACAAACAAACTTTCTGCTCTAGACAAGGTTTACTTATTTATTTATGGGTTTATTGTTTGGAACTCATAATTGTTGAGAAGGAATATGTTATGCTATTGATGTTTGATACATTTGATATTTACGGTTGTTGATGCTAAATTTGTCTTTCATTATAGGGTATAGGGACTTTGGCTGGGTATGATGTGATGCATGCAAACAAAATTTCTAACATGTACAAGGTTAGTGCATAATTTAATTATGTAGAACTCATAACCATAGTTGATTGTTAAGACATGATGATTATTATATTTTTGTAAGAATTTGTTTCTAACGTTTTAACAATCGCAACACAGAATAAAAAAACTGAGCTGAAATATTGAAAGATACTATAAGACTACAAATATTATTTATTTGCAGTAACATTTGTTTTCTGAATTTGTTTCTTATTGTTGATTTGATGGCAGAGAGTTGAGACTCGTGACTTGGGAAACAATAATATCAATGGAAACAAGCGTATTAATGCAACTAAGGTGATTAATTAAAGTTTTACCATCTATCTAAAGTATATGATTACAGTGAAAATTTTGGATAATAATCCTATGACGGTATGATTCTTTATAACCCTTACAGTGATGAATTGCTAACTTTTTAAAATATTTACTTATTCGTGTACTTGTATATGCCAATTAGATTGGGACTAAAGTATTTTTGAAGAGCTGAAAAAAAGCAAACAAGAATGTGGCACTTGGTACGATCATGAGTTGTGATCTAAAAGAGGAGCTCGATGTTGTTCAACTAGAAAATGAATTTTGGATGGTACATGTGGATGTTGCAATAGAAAAACATAAATAATTAATACATCCATTTAAAAGTTACAAACTAATGTGCCATGCAGAGAGAGCTAACATTGCGTGGCCTGCAACTTTTGTAGGTGATTCTTTCAATTATTTTTTATTAGTCTGATTTATTTTAGAATGGTGCATTAATGTATTCAACATTTCCATGGTAGGTTGACAAGATAAATGGATGATTCTATGAAGAACATGTCCAATGCAATGAAAGGACAGATGGGGCTGCATATGTTTTCTATTTATTTATTTTATTATTGATGTTTTAGATAAAACATTTATGTCTTGTATTACGGAACACGAGATGATGTTTAGTGTGGAATATGACAATTTCTATTTATAATATGATTTCAATAATATATTCTTGTTATATTTCTATTGTTTGCATTTCTTTTGATAATTAAGTTTTTTTGACATAATTTGAAAATATTTATCTTGGTGCATGGTTAACATATACGGATGTATCTTTGTGTAACTACATCTGCTACTACAGTTACTAAATAACTAAAATCATACAATTGATTATAACTAGCAACGCATGCATAATCGTGGTTAGCTTATGCGTCATCCGTGTTTTTTAAATTACCAACGCATGGATAAGCGTAGTTAGCTAACAACGCTTTCTACTACTGCTACCAACGGATCTCTATACGTAGTAATAGACCTTTGCTACGACCTCTATAGCAACGCAGATTAAATGCGTTGGTGTAGACCATAGCAATGCATATTTGAGCTTTCAGCAATGCATGTATACGTTGCTATAGGGGGTTCCTTTTTGTAGTGTAGGCATAAGATTCGCCAACAACCGCATGTAGGTGGCAAGGACCAGGGGCAGACCCCAAATCAAGCAAGGGTGGGTTAGCCGAAGACGCACCACACCCAGGAAGTTCAAGGAGATGACCACATGTAGGTGGGCAAGACAGCTCTAACCTACGCCAAGCAGGGAAGAGCTGAGATAGGCAACACGCAAGCGGCAAGGACTAAGCGGCAGACCCAAACCCACACAGGGGAAGGATAGCCGAAAACGCATCGCACGTAGGTGGAAAGAAGATTGGACCACACGCAGGTGGCAGTTCTATGAACGCTTAGGCTGCAAGACGGCGACAACAATGAAAACTACCCATGCGCAGGTGGGGAAAACAACAACATTGACTACTAAACATGGGGGAGTAGTCGGAGCACAAGGGCGAGTTAGCAAGGTGCAACTAGGGCGCACTGGCAATTCTGTCCTCAACAGCGTCGGAGCCGACCACGGAGAGGTCGAGAGAGGGCCTAGCAAGGATGCTCCCTAAACAATTCCTATTAGTTTGGATGCTCCCTAAACAATTCCTATTAGTTTGGATGCTCCCTAAACAATTCCTGTAAGTTTGGAGTTTGGATGTTTCATAAACAATTCCTGTAAGTTTTGAAAAAATCAAAAACTCCAGAAAAGAATAAACCGTTTAAACTGGGTTGACCGAATAAAAACCGGCGGAACTAACGGTTTATGCGGCTTCTTTCGGTGGCTGATGCATCGCATGGCCTTGATCGGGCGATCGTGACACGCTGGCGCACAACAAAAAGCGACGCAACAACCGGGCGAAGACGTGGTGGCGACGCATGGCATAGGCGCGAAGCAGGCAATGGCGCGCGAGCGGTAAAAAGGCACGCGGTAGCGACGGGTTGGCAGTGGCGACACGCAAACGGGTGGCAACGCATGGTGACACGCAGCAATGCAGGGGGCAGCTAGTAGTGGTGTCTAGTGGGGAGCCGACACGTGGCGGGGCGGGGCCAGTGTAGGCGCGGCCCGGCGGGCGACGTGTGGTTGGGACATGGAGGGACGGCGCTTCGCGGACAGGTGGTGGGTGGGGGTTTGTGCTCACGGAAATCCGGGGCATCGCGGACGACGAAGTAGCCGACGATGAATTCGGCGATTGTGGCTCCAGATTCTTCCAAACTTCGGCGAGCTATTTCTCCTTCGATTTTCAACCAAATCACGCGATCCATATATCCATCTGGACCGTCTCGACGATCTCTACACAATGGCATCATCTATTCTAAGGTTTGGGTTGGACATAGAGAGAGAGAGAACTCAAAAAGGGCTTCGGTGGCTAGGGTTTTGGTGGCTCGAGCTCCTATTCTGAGGCTTCTCGAGCTGTGGTGTTGGGGAGAGGGTCTTGGGGAGTTTTTATAGTGCCAAGGACAACCTGTATTGGGCTTAGGGATTAGATTGGTTGGATTAGAACTCTAATACTTATCCGACTAGGTTACAGATAGAATTTAGGTTTGATTAGCAAGGAAATGAAGTTTCGCTTGCAGTTTGCGACTGAAATTTGGAGGGTAGATCGATTTAGGCTTCTAGAAGCTCCCCACCAAATTTGAGCATGAGGTGCTCTTGTTTCCTCATAATTTGATGGCTACACTTCATTGAATCAAGGGTTACCTTCAGTGTTTGGACTTGGGCGGTGGCTAGGTTTAGGCTTCAAATTTTTTTGCTGAATTTTTGTAGAATTTTGCCAAAGTTTTTCCTGTGGTTTTGGATTTAAACCTAAATCAAATTAATTTAAATTAGGGTTTTGTATAGAACAATTTTTTTATTTAGTTTTAAGGTTTTTAAAATTACAAGTGATATACGATAAAATACAAGACAATACAAGGGAGTGAAGGGGGAAGAAGGTCTCTAGAGAGGTCAATTAGGGGAGCTAGGCCCAAGACAAAAAGGAGGCCTGCATGAGGAGGAGGGCGGCACAGGCCTTCTTTGGGAATTAATCAGGAGGTGGCGAGGCTTGGCCCTGAGCACGGGTGGCCAAATAGGGCTAAATGGCACGAGGGAGGGATGGTGCAGCAAGGCCACTGGCGGGAGGCGAGGTCCAGCGCGAGGGAAGAGACTGCCCAACATGAAGCTAGTAGAGATCTGGTCCAATGGAGGTAGAGCTCGCTGATGCTCGGCATGTGGGAAGGATTTTGAATCCCTCACCCCCGAGGCAGGAAGGATAGCAAGAGTAGGCGGGCCCACCATTGATCAGTTCGAAGAGGCTGCGCTACAATGATCCGAGCCAGGGAGGGAGCGTCGCCAGCCTCGTCGGCGGAGAGGGTGTCGGTGAGGGGCACCGCTGCAGCTAGTGCAGCGGAAGAGTCTAGGAGGAGGCGGGGCCGCGGAGACCTAGAGCGGGCGAGGCGTGCGTCGGCCTCCCGGCGGCCTTGGGGGGCTGCGGCGGTGGGTAGCAAGGTGGACAACAAAGAGCCTTTGGGAAGCCTCACCAGCGCTATGTCAGATCGACGACGGAAGGAATCAGCGTCGGGGTTGGCGACGTAGTTGTCCTCGCTATTGGGGTCACAGCGCCTGGTGGGGGGAAGAAGAGGGGGTGGCACGAGGGGGAGGCTCTGGAGTCGCCAGCCGGGGACAGGAGTCGGGGAGCCACAGCTGGCAGACGTGGGTGTCGATCACCGGAGCCCCGCCACCAAGACGAGCAGAGAAGGATGAGAAGTCCTCCACTTGATCAATGTGGAGGAGCCGGTGGAGGGACGCATGAGAGGGCGTGGCCACGGCACGACGGTTAGCTTGGCCTATAGATGGCCAAAAGGACCGGCATGAGGCACAACATTTTGGCCCGGCCCGAAGCACGGCACGGCACAACATGTGTCGGGCCCGACACGATTAATTTCTTTGTTTTTTTTTTCATCAACATGTATATTATAATATAACATGACACAACCATCACAAGAGAAACCAAGTTCTAGTGGCTAGTATGTGTGAGAATAGAGCTTTGGATGTCAAGAGCTCATATTTTATCTATTTAGTACAAGGCCCGATGGGCCCGTTAGGCCCGGGCCAGGCCGGGCCGCCCGTTTGGCCATCTGTAGCCTTGCCGGACCACCCGATTGGCCATCTATAGCCTGGTGGGCCACCATGTATGGGGAGAGCTCCACGAGCTCTAACTCCACCACGAGAGGGATGGAGGTCGCAAGTCCATATCTAGGCACGGAAGGAGGATGTGTCCATGCGGAGATGAGTGGCATCCTCGACGATGTCGAGCCGGTCAGAGCTGACGAAGATGAACGCAGCCACGGCAGTGGACCACGCGTGCAGTGGCAGGCCTTCCACGAAGCCTCGAACGCGGAAGCGTACGACGCTGGCACCGCCATCGGCGTGCGGGTCGAGTGGAATGGCAGCGAGGCTGAAGTAGCGGCCGTTCACCTAGAAGGACCGGCGAGCTGAGCCTGCTCAACGACGGTGAAACGAGCAAGAAAACGGAGGTGGGATAGGTGGGAAATGCGGGTGTCGTGCAACGAGATGTAGGTGAAGTGACTAATGGCGCGGGCGATCGAGTAGGGGTCGGGGTTAGGCCTACCGAAGATGGTGATGACAATGCTGCGGTGGTGGAGCTTGGAGACGTCGGAGCGCATGGAGCCGGAGACCTCCATGCAGATGTGGGCGGAGGGGGGGTGCCGGGTGGCCAAGGTGGAGCGGCGCGAGGGGCATGGCGTGTAGGAGTGGCAACGGGGCCATTCCTCGGGTGGGGAGTGGTGTCCTGTGACCAAAAAATTCCCCCGCTCCCTGTCCCCTCTCTCGTCTAAGTGTTCAACCTGTCCCCGTCCCCATTCCGGTAACGGAAACCCGACAGGGAGCCATCCCCGTTCCATGTTTACACTAAACGCTCCATCATCCTACTATTCGATGCATGCACCACCATGCTAAATCCTCTACCATTCCCAAATGTTGTGTCTATCGTCGTCGCTGCCACGACTCCTGCAGATCCATCGCTACCGCTCCCGCCGCTCCTCCACATGTTGTTGCCATGGCACTCTCGATCCTGTAGCATGATGCAGAGGAGAGGGATGGCTAGGCTAGGTAAGAGTAGGGATTTGCAGGCGGCACCGGCAAGCAAATCGGAAGAGACCGAGAGGACGACGACGGTTGGCAACACAACGCTGGATTGGATTGGACCACTATTACCACTCCATAAGCTACGGCGATAAGATGGTTGGATTATCAATGGCAACAACATGGCCTAGGCTGAGAAAATGGGCCGAATGGAGTGCACGAGATTGAAATTTGGGGTGAAAGTAAGGTCTCAAAGTAAATTTGGGCTAGATAAAAATTTTGGGTACCCATGAGGGTCCTCGTGGGGGGAAATTTATCTGTGCTCATCCCCGCGATACCCGTCGGGGAATGGTTTTCCCCATTTTCATTCCCGTGGGGGAACAATTGCCCTATTACCTGTCCCCTAATAGAGGAATTCCCCGCCGGTGATCAGGAAACGGGGCCCTATCGCCATGTCCAATGGTAAGGGAAGTTGGCGGAGCCGAGAGGAGCGTGATGTAGTGGCGGATTGGCAGCATGGGCATGTAGCGTAGAGGGAAACATCAAAGGAAATAGTTAACCAGATCCCGGGAAGCCATGGCGAGGTGATCCCGATCGAAGCACCGAATGCATCGGCCTTTAAGCGTGGTGAGCGTGGTACGAATGCGTTGGCGCAGCTCACACGCCAAGAAACCAGCCGGCGAAGAGGAATAGCGTGGAGGGGGCTTCCTCCGCTTTTGGCGAACATATAACCATTTCGGGGCCGTGGGATAGCCGAGGGAGCGACGACGATGGAACGGAGCTGTGCAGCTCTGTCAGACGGTGGGTGGCCATGAATGCCAGCCCGAACGGGCAAGGCAACAATAAATGGAGGGGAGGGCGAGGTAAGGCGGTGGTAGTAGGGTAGCAGGCCGCATCCGCGTTAGAACAGCGAGTTATGGCGGAATGGGAGGGCGAAGTGGGGTGGGGGGACCAACGGTCACGAGGGATTGAGGGGGAGGCGGACAAGGCGGCGGGGGTGCTACACTCGTCAGCATGGCGGAGTGGCTAGCGGTCGAGCGGACATCCTCTCTCGGCTCTAGCTATCTGTGGAACAAAGTCAAGGCAAGTCTCCCACCGAAGGAAGAAACATTACGTCTATCTTAGTTATGAATAAAGTAGATAGCATCAAAGGTACATAAAGTTGGCTGGAGTTCTCGCCTAGATACATCAACTATGAAACTAGGCATTACTGAGTGTACATGTTGGTTCCCCGTCTCATGGCAGGTCCAAACCGCTTATGTCAGATGGTTTTAGTGTCCGCAGGCCACCAGCTCAGAGCACACACGGCCAATATTTGCATTCAGACCGCTGTAATCGATAGAAAATTGCAGTTGCAATAGAACATTTGTATAAAAGCACTTGTACATATAACAGTTGGTCAAATAAGGCCATATATATAATAGATTTTCTATGAGGGCCCTATAAATGCTGCATTATGTCACAAATTGATCAATTTGTTATTGGATGATGCTTTTATCATGCTTCTTACTGCAATTTTTTGAATCTGAAGGGTGTACACCTCTATAATATTGCAAAATGTTGAATTGATCGGGCCCTTATAGAAATCTACTATATATGGCCTTATTTGACCAACTGTTAAACGTACAAGTATTTTTATACAAATGTTCTACTGTAACAACAATTTTTTTGTCAATAAAAAGGGTCTGAATGCAAATATCAGGCCACGTGTGCTCTGAGCTGGAGGCCTGCGGACACTAAAACCACCTGACATAAGCAGTTTGGACCTGCCATGAGACGGAGAGGCAACATGTACACTCAGTAATGCCTAGTTTCATAGTTGATATAGCTAAGCAAGAGCTCTAGCCAACTTTATGTACCTGTAATGCTATTTACTCTTATGAATATAATTAAATAGTCTCAACCTAGTATTATTATAACATTTGATGGTTCCATGTGATGAAACATGACTAGTCGCCGGTTTAACAGCTAGTAGGTACGTCGTTCGATAGATCGTTATACACCTCAAAGTTATTGCGGGTTGTTTAATCTATATAATTAAGAGAAAATTGCACGGTCGTTCTCCTAACTTGCAGCGTTTCTCACTTAGTCCCCCGAACTCGCATTTTACTTTCTCGGCCGCCTAAACTTGTCTCCGTTTGCACGGTTATCCTCAAACCGTTAGGACAACCGTTAAACGCTGACGTGACAGTTTAGGTGGCCATTAGAGGCTGAGGTGACAACCACGCTGCTGTTAAATACTGACATGGCTAGCCATGTGTAATAGTACGAAGGATAAGTGAAATTTACTTCAAATTTTTTTAAAAAAAATTTCAAATTTTGAAAACAAATATTGTTTTTTACAAGTTCAAACTCCAATTTTCACAATACAGATCTATACAACTTAAAAATTTTAAATTCTGTAAATTCATTTTTAATTAAAAAATTCAAAAAAAAAAATTGAATCACTAAAATTTCAAAATTAGAATTGCAAAAATCTGAAATCTGAATCCCGTAACTTGAATTCTAAAATTTTGAAATTGAATTTCCACCTCAGTGTGAAATTCAACTTTAATACTTGCATTTTGAAATTTCAAAATTCAAAATTTGAATTTTAAAATAAACTTCAAATATTTTTTAAAAAAATTATAATTTTAAAAGTTTTTTGAAGTGAATTTCACACATCCTTGGTTCTATTGCACATGTGGCTTACCATGCCAGCATTTAACTGCAACTTGGCTGCCACCTCAGCCTCTAATTGCCACCTAGACTGTCATATCAGCGTTTGATGGTTTCCCCAACGGTGTTTGGGTAAACGTGCAAACGAAAACAAGTTTAGAGTGCCGTGAAAGTAAAATGCAAGTTTAGAGGGTGAGCATGCAATTTTCTCTATTATTAAATTTCAAATAACATATGTTGTACTACGTATGTAGCAACCTCGCTGAGACGACGGCTCGTTTAGGGTAGTAATGCACCTGACTATGCACGACAATCAGCACGATGCGTTAGCCTGGCACCAGCCGTGCAACATCGAGACCTTGACATTGGGATACCACTGCACATAGGTTACGTACTTACGTATATATATATATATATATATATATATATATATATATATATATATATATATATATATATATATATATATATATATATATATATATATATATATATATATATACTTAATTGTATGAATGGTTTAATAGCGGTTATGATACAAGAGTCATTATATGCATGTTCTAACCTTTTGTTCCAGAAACTAGAACGGATAAAGGTATAAAAGGGATCCAACTCCATTTTTGGGTTCCTTCAGAGAGGTGTTACAAACCGGACACTGGTGCAAATTGGAAAAATCTTTTCGATAGAGGATGCAATCAATCGGACATGGATATATCCATTCTACCTCCATTCCCAATGGACAAAGATCTTCTTAACAATATATGTTATTTTGATAACTCATTACCTGCTGAAAGCATGTCCGCCATCAGATGTAACAACTCTAGTAAAGCTCTTGTCAAACCAAACATTACTTGACATCGATTCCAACAATTCAAGCACCGATTTGTTGCAACAAGAGAACAACGTCTCAAATCCTCCATCTAACTTTTGAATTTGTCATAGTCTTTTGCGCTATACTCTTCTTCTACGTGTCATAGCACCGGATCTAGATTATTATCCTATTCGGAGGTTTCGTCATCAAAATCATTAAAAATGCCTTACGTAATATCATAAGAGTTGGTGTTGACCACCGGCCCTTTCGGGTCCTCGTCGTGCTTATCCCAAAATGAATAACCCAATTTAAAACCTCTGCATATCAAATGTTCTTCAATTTGGTAAGAGCTACGAAACATTTTTATATTTGCCTATGAAGAACTGCTGCGCTCATAAATCCAGACACCTCCGCAATATATTTTTGCGAAAATCGATTCACGTTGCACATCCATCCCTGATTCATCTATATTTTCACAGGCATATTCACTAGTTTACTCTGGTTAGAATTAACTCACACAAGCGAAAGTAAACAACACATAGAAAATCACATGCATAAATTCCAATTCATACATAATATATACATCAAATAAATAAATAGTGCGTACGTAGCAAATATAAGACTTCATGAGATAAAATCCTCAACAATACGAACAGTACTTAATGAAAGAGATAAGACATTAAGATACATCAATCAGTGAGGAATTTGACACCAATCCTAGGCATGAATCTCAACCTCAATCTTGATCGCCGAGGCAAAAGCGCACAGGCCTCAGCGGTACAGGCAGCTCCGATGGATCTATAGTTGTCCTAGGTGGCGCTGGTGGATCAACTCGGACCGGTGGATCCATAGGTTTCAGCGGCTCCATTGGTGGGGAAGGTCTTACCCCCACCTTAGCCTCTGCGTTGACATCTAAGCCCCTGCATCCTAATGCGCCACACCAATCACAGCAAGAACAAGTTAATGCAACGGGCATTGTGCCTGTCCCTGTGACGCTGACCACAACAGATGAAATCTAAGCCAATGAAGTTAATGTGCATCGACCAAATCCTATACTTGTAGTCCTAATGCATAAACACAAATGGGGATACATCTAAGATATTCACAGTAAAATGGAAGGATAAAAGACGATGCAAATGGAGCATTGGGAGACGGGGGGTGATGACAACGACGGGTAGCTGCGACAGCGAGGGAGGCAAAGGTGAGCCCGGGCGATGGTGAGGACGAAATCGAGCAATAGCGCATGGGCGAGGCTAGCGATGGTGGCGGGCTGTCGACGGCGATGGGGTGGAAGGGATGGCAACGGTGTCCTACGGGCTAGAGACGGCGATGGGTGTAGGGCGCGTAGGATGGGGACGGCAATGGGCACTCGTAGGGTGGGCGACCAACGGTGATGGCACCCTCCGGAGGACTACAGCAACAGCTGCAGGTGGGCACGAGTAGAGGGTGTGGAGAAAAGCTCATGCACGCGCACTATGGGATGGGGCGTGAGGCTCGACCTTCATGGAGGCTAAACACATGGGGGGAGAAGTATATGATATAGTTCTGAAAATGAACCATCTCAGAGAAGCGCCATTCATTAACGGTCACATGCTATGACCATCTTAGATACTATCAAAGACTGGTCATTTATAAAACCATCTCAAATGACACCTTTTTTTTGAGACAGGTTATTGTACAACTTGTCGCTCATAGTTTTCGAGACAATTTCTTACAAAGTCATCTCGATTGTCGAAGCATAGATATAGTTCTTGCACGCCTCCAGTATTAGAGATGGTTTTTTAATTCAACTGTTTTCGATAATTGGTGCCACTGGTTTTGCAGTTTATCAGCAACAGTTTTGGGGTTGGGGGGTGGATTTCAGAACCGTCTCTAACGACGTCTCCTATAATAGTGCTTTTCTGATTAATGGAACCGATGAACCTAATGGCAGTGGGATCAGGGTGGGCGATAATTTAAACCAGTGGCATATTAGGTAATTGTCACTTTCTAGATGGCATGCGGAGAAATCCCTTAATTTTTTTCTTGAACATAATCTAGCTAGGTTCTGTACCGTACCACCGTTGAAAAGGTTATAAATATGACCACATTATAATTTTGTTGCAAGAGTAGCCAGTAAATGTAATGATTTCGTTTTTAGTTGCAAGAGTAACTAGTTAACACGGTTATCACTACAGGAGACTGCAACACTCTCGACGGTTTAAGCCGTCAAGAAAATTCAAAAACCGTCGAGATACATTAGTGTCGACGGCCAGCCGTCGAGAAAGAGCTGTCGAGGCAACATCGTCGAGAGAGAGTAGTCTCGACGGCCTGACCATCGAGATTAGTAATGTCGACGGCTAACGCTAAAACAGTCGACACAGGTAGCCAGGACGGCGTTTATATACCGTCACGCCGACCTAGTATCGACGGCCGCGTCTAGTCGTCGATACTAAGAAGTGGGTCCCACCAGTGGGCAGGTACTTGGTGACATGGCACGGACCAGCAGTGTCGACGGTTAATGGTAGGCCGTCGACACTGTCACCAGTGGGTCCTACCAGCTGGCGTGTGCTCGATGACGTGTACGGTTACCGGTGTGTCGACGGCTCAGATATGGCCGTCGACACAGTCATCTGGGGATAGTTTCGACGGCCCAATTATGGTTGTCGATACAACACCAGAACAGAAAAAAAATATTTTTTAAAAGCAGAGAAAACACAAATTTTTGCGTGTGCAATTTGCCCAAAGAGCAAGACGCACCGCAAACCCAAATACCCACAATATTCACATATACCCCCTCGTCGCATAAAAGCGACCACAATTCATCAAAAACATATATATCACACATCCAAATTCATCCGCACACATATATCACACATCCAAATTCAACAGCACATATAAAACACATTCAAATTCATCAGCACATATAAAACACATCCAAATTCATCACATAACACATCCAAGTTCTAGTTTCAAACTAAATGCAACAAACTAATTAGCAATCTATTGATCCGGATCACTCGGCCACGGTTCGCTAGACGGGAGTGGATTGGTCAGCTAGGTAAACATCGGCGGGGCACTCGCGAAGAGGTCGGTAACCCAGGTGGGACCCTCCTGGCTCGCTGATGTGTCTCCTCCCTCCGTGCCGTGAAGTTCACCGATAGCCGCTGAACCGGAACCCTGCATATATAGCACATATAAACGGTTTACAAGATTTATAAATGGTTTGCAACATGAATTTATGTGAGTTAATAACTTACCGTCGATGCCACATATGGCAAGTCACCATGTGGGCGAGGTGGGCCCACGTAGTCACCTGGAGGAGCAGTGTGCGCGCCGTAGGTCATATAGGGAGCCGGTGTCCCGTATCCACCTCGATACGGTGGCGGACCCTCATAGAAGACCGGACCACCAGGGGTACCACTCGGGCCAGCCTAAAAATTTATTTACGACTTACTTATGCATTTAATTGCAATTAACGACATGCAAATGGATAGTAGAGGTTTAAGGACATTACCCCGCCCAGTCGAGAGAGAGACTCCAAATAGGCGAACCTCTGCTCGAACTCCGCTCGCTGCCTCGCCATCTCCGCCTCCTGCCTCTGCCTTGCTTCCTCGTGGCTCCTCAGGCTCTCCCTCATCGCCTGCATCAGCTGCCTATTCTCCTCCTTCTCCCGGTCCCTCTCCTCCCTCTCTCGCTGCCTCTCCCTCTCCATCCGGGCCTCGAAGGCGCGTCGGCTCTCCGTTTGCGAGTGCGAAGCTCGCACCTCTGGCATGTAATCCTCCGACCTGCAAAAAGCGGTGTCACTAGTTACAAAATATCACCTGAGCTAACTCGTTCATAAATAAGACAATATGCTACCTGAGATGGTCATGTCCGAGCGCTAGTCTCCCATGGGCCTTCCTACCCATAGCCTGGTGTATGACTACTGGGTCAAGTAGCTCCTCCTCTGGGTCCTTATCTTGCCCATGCTTCTCAGCATACACCTCTTTGTAGCGTGCCTGCATTGAATTGAAGATGAATTAGATTGTATTAATGTGTAAGAACCTGAAGTTGATGATTTAGTACGTACCTCTCGCTGCGCAGCTATGATCCACGGGCCCAAATAAGCCATCTTTGTTCTAGGAGGTGTGCCCCCTCCGGAACACTGACAGCCAAGACGGAAGCTGCCCGGTCATGGTGCCCTGCATCATACAAAGAGTGTTGACATATTTACGATCACGAAAAGTGAAGTTCAAAATAGCAAATGATACATTACCATCCTTTTCCTCAGCTGAGCGAATGACGACTTCCCTGTCGTAGTCTTGCTCGTCATAGCTGCCCGGTTCTTCTTGGCATTCATGGATTTTTCCATGAATGCCTCGCTGGCCCAGTGCTGCGACAGGGCCTCCCAGGCATCCGGGGCGTTCGACACCCAGTCCGGTCGAACCTGCGCGTACTCTTGAGCATTCAGGTACAGCTTGCGCGCGTCGGACATAGTAATCTTCTCGCCCTTGACAATCCTGACTAGATAACAAAAATAAATCAAATGTTAGTACAAGTTTGCATCGAAAACCTCATATGGAATTAGTGTATACTGGTGAAAATCTTGCACAGCGGCGACCCGTGCACTGGACATCAAATCCCGCACCTTTTGCTTGGCGTTCCTATCCATGACAGAATTGATGTCGCCCTCCTCCAAGCCCAGACGAGGGCGGTACCTAAGCTGAAAACAATTGAAACAAGAGTAAGCGGCGGCGGTGCTGACACAGATGGAAAACAAAAAAGTTATCACGCACCCGAACTCCGTCTTATACGCTCGTGGCGGAGCTATCACCGTCTTGGCGCCACCTTGTAGTCATCCCAAGAATAAGCGGATCTTGTGCCTCGCCACCGACCATACCAGGGTAGTACTGGCGGACGAGGATGCCTAGTGCGTTACCTGGCTGGGTATAGTACTTATTGTGGTGGACATTGGAAAAGTTGCTATAAAGAACAAAAGAAAGTTAGTTAATTTAATTGACAGTGGATTAATGAATTACAATAAGATCTTTGAAATTACCTATCGCCATCTGGCTCAATAACAATACGTTGATGCACATGTCTCGCCTCCTTGGGCAACTTGTTGTGCCCCCTTCTACCGCCCTGGGAGCTCCCAGCCTGGCTAGAGCCCTCTCCGGCCCCAGACTCCTGTGTAAGTGCTAGATCATCCTGATCTAGCGTACCCTCCTGTCCAGACTCTGGAGTGCCCTCCTGGCCCCCCTCGAGATCACAGTCGTCCTCCTCGTCCTGCGAGGCCCTCCTCCTAAACTGTCGTTGTGGCTACTGCATTTAAAAGTAAATGTTGGTCCACATATTATTAAAAATAAAAAAATTAAAAGGAAAATATGAATCATTAGAAATACCATTGAATTAGAAATATGTATCATCTACATCGAGAGGATCATCGATAAGCCCTTCTTGTTGTGCTTGCGGTGCTTGTTGTGCTTGCTGATTAGGTAGATTTATTTCTTCAGTCACATCGTCATCTATTGTGGCTACTAGGTTATCTAGTCCATTACCAACATCAATCACGACATTCACATTCAAACGTTGCTCTTGTGTTGGTTGATGGTAATCATCGGACGTTGGTGTAGCCAACCTTATAGGTCTTCGAACTTTGTACGCAACCCACCATGACCGAAGATCTTCCTCGTGGCGTTTAGTACTACCTTTCATAGTTTTGCGGCATGGATAAGATAGATAGTACACTTGCTCCGCCTGGTTTGGTAGTATGAATGGATCATACCCTTGTAATCTTGACGTGTGATTAACCTCCACCAAACCTGCCGGGGATAAAATCACGGCCCATTGCCATGGCCCACTCCCTGACGGCCCAGTCGAACAGCCTACCAGGGCCCAGCTCCCTGGAAGGTCCTGTAAGGCCCATGTGCATCGTGCCGAACAGCCTCCTGGTCGGTACGATTGCGTGGCGCCCAAGGCTTCGTGTTTGAGTCGGACTCGAACAGAGTTCTGCACGGCTACGTGAAGACCCGGACGTGGTTTCCCGGATTGGAATAGAAGTCGTGATCCCCAAGACTAGGAGTATGCCTTATCTGTCTCGGGATATATTTGGCATGTCGAGTTCGTTACGATCTCGTTGTTAGCCCGGCCCGATATTCCCTCGGTAGGTCGGTTTGCTCACCACTATATAAACCAAGCCCCTACGGCGTGTAGAGGATACGAGTTTACGCATCTGGCATCGAGTTTTACGTATTAACATCTCGTAGACACCTGAGTATAGCACATTGCTTCCTGCACATCCACGATTTCGTCGAGACTTGTTCGTCTCGCCGAGCCATCTCTTGTATTCATCCTTGATATATAAGAAAGGCTGGACGTAGGGCTATTATCTCTCCCGAGAGGCCTGAACCAGGATAAAAACCCCTGTCTCCCTGTTCGTTTTTGTTCGTTCTGTTCGGCGTGTCTCCTATCTCCTTCTTGAAGAACCTTAGTTGACTTGGGTCAATATCCCAACCGTCGACAGACGACAGTTGGCGCCGTCCGTGGGGATACGCAGATCGAGCATGTCGAACTCCATCAGCGATACGGACATTCTCCCTGAGAACTACGACTCAGAAGGGCAGGATGTTTCTTCCCTTGCCAGCTCGAATCGATCTTATCGGCCTAGATCGATGTCTGTATCCGAGACAGAGGTCTCTGGATACGCCCCGGAGATGGTCTCTGGTCGAGCTCCCGTCATCGACGATGAATACGGAACCGACGATCTTTACGCTGGTTTAGATCTATCGGATTCCAGGGCTATGTCGGTTGATTCTTCCTGTGGCGACACAGTGATGACGCCGTCTAGCGCACACACGCACGGCCACCGCGTCATCAACATGGCTGGTGCAGGGACCTCAGGGGATCCTGCACGGGTCACGGCGGCCGAAGAGATCGAGCGAGTCAATTCCGCTCGGCACCAAGATGGAGCCGCACAATCTGCTCGCGAGCAAGATATTGTTCGCCGCACTTTTGATGAATCCATAGACAAAACGTTGGCGCAGATCCGTGATCAGCGCAAGCGTCAGCGACGCGATCAGTCTCGCGCACCTACGCCAAGACCCTGGCAGAAGTTCACCCTGCCCGGGCTGAATCCCCGCGTGCCCAGACTCCAATGGGCAAGACGCGGACGCCTCAGGGATCCCAGGACCAATTGAGCAGAGCCGGGACAATCTCGTCCTTGTGGGCGATACTGTGGCTACTCACCTTGAGAAACTGGCCGAGGGCCTTACATCTATAGGTGAAGCTTCATCCGGGCAGCGCGGCGAGCCTGTCCTTGTGGATTCGAACAGCGAGCGATCCGATCAATCGCGTGACCGCCGTCACCGTCGGAGGATCACTGTCCATGAGCAAGCTGCCTGTGGTCGCCGCCGCTCACCAAGTCCCCATAGTCATCACGACCATAGGGGCAAGCGTGTACGCGACGATCACGGACGATCCCCTTGCGAGGAGCGCATTGTCGCGACCACGAGGAAGGAGCGTGGGGGCTTATCACGGAGAGAGTTCCTCCAGACAGAAACCTCCCGCTCAGCTAGAGTTCCCCCAACCAACAGGACCAACGTCTCTTCAAGGCTAGGTTCTGCAGGGGAAGGTGGCCGGTCTTATGCCTTGGGCTGCAGGGCCTTTTCTAACGAGCTTCGCTCTGTCCGGTGGCCCTCAAAGTTCAAGCCGGACACATGGAGAGGTACAATGGGGCCGCAGAACCGGAGGAGTTCCTTTCCATCTACGCAACGACCATCATGGCGGCGGGGTGATGAGCTTGTTATGGCTAATTACCTCTGTTGTTCTTGAGGGTATTTGCCGAACGTGGCTGTTCAATCAGCAAGAAGGTTCCATCGGCTCTTGGAACTAGCTTTGTGACGCCTCGATTTCTAATTTCGGAGTCACATTACGTGCGTCTGGGCAAGGAGGATGATCTGCACCAGATGATCCAGATGAACGGGGAGACCCTCCGCAACTTCGTGAAGCGTTTCATTAAGATTCACAACACAATCCCGAACATCTCGAATGAATCTGTTGTCCGCGCCTTTAAAAACGGAGTCCGCGACGAGCGGCTCACCCAGGATCTCGAGATCAACGAGACCTGGACCGCCAACGACCTGTTCAAGGTGGTTGATCGCTATGCCAACGCGGCAGAGCGCGTTCAGTACAAGAAGGCGTTCGACAAGGGCGAGTTGCCCGCCCAGCCTGGTGTAGAAGAGAAGAAGAAGAGCAGCAACAATCCTGGTGACAAGAAGTCCCAGAGGAAAAAGAAGGGTGATGCGAACAACACCGTCGCTGGTATAGATCGTAAGCCTCCTCCCAAGGATGGGCAGAAAAAGCCCAACAATAACTATAAGGGCAAGAAGCCCGCCCAGGGAGCCGACCAAGATAAGAATGGTCCAAGTGACCGATATTGCAAGTTCCACCAGCACTACGGGCATGACACACGCCACTGTAGGACCTGGGCCGCAAAGCTCGAGGATTTCTACAACGGCAAGGGCCCAATGCCCAGCCTGCCCGAAAATGGTGAAGCCGGTAAGGCCAAGCGCCAAACCGATGATGGTGACCGGGAGGATGATGACGAATATCACGAGCCCGTGAACCATATCGCAGTCATCTTCGGCGGCTCCTCGGCTTACCCCTCTCGGCGCAGCCTCAAGGAAGCTGTCCGGGAGGTCCACAACGTTGAGAAGGGCAAACCACAGCCCGAATCGATGAAGTGGACCGAGGTCCCATCTCCTTCTCTCAGGAGGATTGTCCCACTGGGATGACCAAGCCTCAGCGGCTCCCATTGGTGGTCGCTCCGACCATCAGCAACGCCAGAGTTGGTCGTGTTCTGGTCGACGGCGGGAGCGCTTTGGACTTGCTTTCTGCTAAGGTCTTGAACGAGATACAGATTCCTCGCTCCAAGCTTAAAGAGGTCGCGATGCCTTTCTATGGCATTGTGCCGGGAGAAGCTGTTCGGCCGTTGGGGCAGATTGTTCTACCTGTTACTTTCGGCAGTCCAAGCAACTTCCGGACAGAGTTGATCACGTTTGACGTGGTTGACTTCCCATCTACGCACAACGCAATTTTGGGCTGTCCATCACTTGGCAAGTTCATGGCCGTGTCCCACCACGCTTACCATTGCGTGAAGATACCGGGTACCAACGGTGCGATCACGGTCAAGGGCAACTATAAGGCCGCTCTCGATTGCGACGAGCAGTACCTCGCCCTAGTTGACCAGCTTCCACCGTGAGGTCCCGAAGCTCCGCAGACCAAGTCTGCACGCCCTAGGGTCTCCCTTTAGCCAGCAGGTGAGACCAAGGAAGTTCCGCTGTCTCCGGATGACTCCTCCAAGACAGTTCATCTGGGGGCCAATCTGGACCCCAAATAGGAAAGCGAGCTCATTGCCTTCCTCCGAGCTAATGCAGACGTGTTTGCCTAGGAACCGTCTGACATGCCCGGAGTCCCAAGGGAGGTTATCGAGCACAAACTGGCCGTCCGGCCGGACAAAAAGCCTGTTTCGCGGAAGCCGCCGCCGGATTTCAAGCGGGGATCATCAAAGATCGACAGCAAGTCGCCGCCGCTGGTTTCATCCGCGAGGTTGATCACACCGAATGGCTGGCCAACCCTGTCATTGTAAATAAGAAAGGCGACAAGTGGAGGATGTGTGTCGATCACACAGATCTGAACGCTGCTTGTCCCAAGGGCAATTTCCTGCTGCCTCGCATAGACCAGCTGGTCGATGCGACTGTGGATGCCTAGCTCTTGAGTTTTTTGGATGCTTACTCTGGTTATCACCAAATAAGCATCTCCCCCGTGGATGAAGAGAAGACCGCCTTCATCACCCCCTTCGGCACTTTCTGCTACACGACCATGTCTTTCGGTCTGCGCAATGCTGGTGCCACGTTCCAGCGCTTAATGGAGAGGACTTTCCTAGAACAAATATGAAGAAACACGGAGGTCTATGTCGATTTACATAGTTGTAAAAACAAGTATGCTCCGGATCATGTAAAAGATCTGGCCGAGACTTTTCGAAATCTCAACAGGCATCGAATAAAGTTAAATCTAGAGAAGTGTACCTTTGGTGTTCGATCTGGAATGTTGCTCGGTTATGTAATTGGTTCGCAAGGAATCTCTGCCAACCCCAAAAAAATCGAGGCCATTCAAAACATGCAGGCTCCAACTACTGTCAAGGAAGTTCAGAGCCTCACCGGACGGATGGCTGCTCTGAGTAGGTTTATTTCCCGTTAGGGAGAACGCGGGTTGCCCTTCTTTAAGGCCCTGCGCAAGCACAATAGTTTCGAGTGGACGGAGGAAGCTGATCGATCTTTCCAAGATCTAAAGCAATACCTGTCAAACCCACCTGTCTTGACCACCCCGCGATACGGCGAGCAGCTCTTGCTCTATCTTGGTTGTATGCCTCAAGCGGTGAGCGCGGTCTTAACAGTGGAAAGAGAAGGCATCCAGCGGCCAATCTATTACGTGAGCGAGGTGCTTCACGGATCAAAGGAGCGTTACCCTGAGGTCCAGAAGTTGCTCTACGCCTTGCTCATGTCCTCCAGGAAGCTTCGGCATTATTTTCAGGCGCATCAAATACTGGTCCCAACCAAGTTCCCTCTTGGAGAAATCCTAAGGAACAAGGAAGCTGGCGGACGTATAGCTAAATGGGCAATGGAGTTGACAGAATTCGACATTCTGTTTGCTGCTCGAACTGCTATTAAATCCCAAGTCCTGGCTGACTTTATCGCTGAATGGACTTGCCCGCCCACATCACAGGAAGCTCCCGAGCAACCTGATGAACCCTCATGGACTATGTTCTTTGATGGCTCGCACACTGGAAACCCGGGGGCTGGTTTTGTTCTCATCTCCCCTCAAGGAGAGCAACTCCAGTATTCTATTCAATTACACTTTGCGGCGACTAACAACGCTGCGGAGTACGAAGCCCTCCTCGCGGGACTAAGAGCGTGCAAGTCGCTCGGTGTCCAACGACTGACTGTGAAGGGAGATTCACAGCTGGTCATCAACCAGGTCAACAAGGAGTATCAGTGATGCGATGACTCAATGACGCGATACCTGGTTGAAGTGAGGAAGTTGGAACGGCACTTTCTATTTTTCGAGGTGCTCTTCGTGCCTAGGAAGGACAACTTCCTGGCCGACCAGCTGTCTAAATTTGGATCCTCACGCGAACCTGCTCCGGCAGGGGTGCTCGTCGAGCACCTTCACAAGCCCTTAATCACGTCTCCGGACGAGGCAACAGAGACAGGTGGTGCTGTCTCCGGCATGGAGCAGGCTGCGTGCTAGATAACGCCATTTGTCCGGTACCTAGCAGATGGGACCCTGCCCGAAGACGAAGCCGAGCGTTCCCGGCTTATAAGGCGTGCTAGTCCATACAAGCTTGTGGACGGCATCCCTTACCGTCAAGGTGCTCTAGGAGTCCTCTCCAAGTGCATCTCTCAACAGGAGGGTTTGTTCCTTCTTAGGGACATACACGAGGGCGCCTGTGGCAACCACGCCTCCTTCAGAACTCTGGTCGGCAAAGCGTTTCGCATGGGCTATTACTGGCCTACAGCGTTACAAGATGCCCGGGACATAGTGACTAAGTGCAAGGCTTACCAATTTCACGCTCGGAAGGCACATAAGCCCGCCCAAGAGCTCCAAATGATCCCCCCATCCTGGCCTTTCTCCACATGGGGTCTGGATCTGCTCGGCTCGTTCCCTAAGGGGTACAAGGGCTACACACACTTGCTCGTCGCCATCGACACTTTTACAAAGTGGATTGAGGCAGAGCCTGTGTTGTCTCTTCACGCCAAAACGGCTGTGCGCTTCTTCAAAAGCAACGTGGTCACGCGCTTTGGGATCCCCCACAAGCTGATCATGAATAACGGTACCCAGTTCCGACGCGAGCTGTTCCAGGAATACTGCGAACAACTGAGCACCAAGGTCTGCTTCGCCTCTATGGCACATCCACAGAGCAATGGAGCAGTCGAGCGAGCTAATGGACAGATCGTCCAGGGTATCAAACGGTGCGTGTTTGCGGCACTCCGCGAGCACAACAAGGCCTGGGTTGACGAAGTTCCTTCCGTCCTCTGGGCAGTCTGCACCACGGCCAGCCGGGCAACCGGAGAAACTCCTTTCCAATTGGTCTACGGTGCAGAAGCCATCCTGCCCGCCGAAATAGTACTCGGTTCGCCTCGCACGAGCTCGGTCAACTTGGTTGAAGACGAGCAAGAGCGCTTGCTCGATCTCAATGTCCTTGAAGGCACACGCGAATGGGCACAAGTCAGAATGGCGCGCTACCAGCAAGCTCTTCGCCGGCACACTACCAAGTCAGTTCGACCAAGGGCTTTGAAGGCGGGCGACCTGGTTCTGCGCCGTGTCCAGAACATGTCCAATGCCAACAAGCTAACTCCCCGTTGGAAGGGCCCGTTCACGGTCGTTTCATCTGCTTGCCCGGGGGCTGTTCGCCTAGCAATGGAGGACGGGAGAGAGCTGACCAACACTTGGAACATCAACCAGCTTCGTAAGTTCTTTGTGTAGGTCTTTCGTGTGTTCGCTTAGCTTCGCGCTTTTTGTAAAACTTCGTGCCTTTGTTCGTCCAAGTCTCTCGGGCTGCCATGTAAAGTTCAATCCAATAAACAGTGAATTTTTGCGGCCCCCTGCGGCCCTTTTCACATCTCTGTCTTCTCAGACTACCCTTTTTCTGGTAACACTTGATGGCTGCCCGGCCTTGCGAACACTTGGTTCCGCAAGCTTAAGGATTTTTTCCTGCTCGTATCTAGTTTCAACAAGTTTCTAAACTCAAGGTTGCGTAAAAAGGCTTTCTCGCCTCGCGGTTAAGTCTGCTCTCGTAAGCCCTCCGCGGCAGAGGCACATACCACTCACGGCACAACCACTTGGCAAAGCCCGCTCTCGTAAGCCCTTCACGGCAGAGACACTTTCCTTGTTCGGTTACCTATGGAATCGCCTAACTTACGTCGCCGAGCAGTTCTTGGAATAAGTCGATCAGGATACGGGTGTCACTCTAACTCTCTACGCACGTGCTCGAATTCGCAAACTTGGGTCTTCGAGCATCGTCCGTACCAGGGGCTAGGGTGTCGCTCTTTCTCTTGTGCACCTGTTCGAGTTCGCAAACTCAGGTTTTCGAACAGCTGCACAACAAGGGCTGGGAGTTAGGCTAAGCGTTTTACCGATTTCCCTTAAAACTTTCTAGTGCTGTTGTGCCTTTGCTCTTAGTTTCCTGTTCGTTCTTATCTTTTTGCTGCTCTTTTTGCAGGGAAAAGGTGAGTCTCGTTGTGCAAAAATTATATCTTTTTTGCATTTCCAAAATTTACAGGTACAAGGAGTACAACCCTACTTCTACTTTGAAGCGAGCTGCTCCTTCAGCGCCTCATTCTCCATCTTTAGGCTGAGGACTTCTCCTCGCGCCTTGAAGCCTTCTCTTGCCTCAGCTCGGAGACGATCTGTTTCCTCCTTGCTGAGACGGGCTTGCTCCGCTTCCTCTACGCGAATCGCCTAGACCTCTTCGGTCTTGGCGCGCAGCTGCTCGGCCAGAGCCTCGCTCTAACTGGCTTGCTGCTCGACGATCTTGTGCTGCTCTTCTAGCTCTTTGACCTTGTCCTCCGCGGTGCTTGCCTCGCGGCTGCGCACAAGAACTCCTCGGCCTCCTCTGTGTAGCCCATGTGGTGGAGATCTTCTCTGGGCGTCGCGGATGCAGCCTCTCTTGATACAGTGGGCACGAGCTTCTTCACCTTCGCCTTCAGCCGGCGTCGTCTTCTGGATGGTGCTGGGGCCTGCTCCTGGACGGCCGCCATGACGGCACTGCGCTCGATGGTGATGCCGTCCACGAGCTCTTCCATAGTGCCCTTCATGAACTAAAAGAGGGAAGACCAAGTTAGCCTTGAGCGGTTGCTGCTCGAGCAAACAAGGTATGGTTTCGAAGTTTACCTCTCCAAGCCGGCGCTTCATTCTTTGGCGCAGGCAATCCTCGAGGCCGTGGGTCACGAGGCCTCTCCTGTTCGGGATCAGACTTGGGCGGCTCTTCCTCCGCTTCGTCTTTTCCCTGTGGGAGCGCGTCCGCTTGGGTGCAAGGGCGACCACCCCTCCCTCCAGCTCCTCCGTCCGTTCGCCCTCGGGCAAGACGGGAGGCGCCGGAGCTTCCACGGGCAAGGCGATCTTGTCGCCCAGCCCGTGGCCTTCGACTTCTTCCTTGGGAGCAGGCGCTTCGCCCCACTCGCCAGTGTATTCTCGCTCCCCGGCGGTAGGAACTCCTTCCTGCTCGCTGGAAGCCACCGTCGCCACAGGGACGATTTGCCCCTGCGACGAAGTGCCCTGCAGGACTGCCTGCTCGGTCCCGCCTTCGGCAGCCGGCAGAGCCAAGACTTTGGCTCCTCTCGCCGTGGCTCCGTGCTCCTCTTCCTTGGTCTCCAGCCAATTGATCGCCCGCCTCAGGGATTCGATTCGGTCGGTGGAGCCGGACGGGAGCGCTGACCACGCTGCAAATTTTTGTCTTCCGGTCTGAAAGCCTCATCATCCACGGCACCGCGACAGTGCTCAGGCAGCAAGGACCGCTCCAACGCCCCGTACACATAGTCCGGGTCGACTTCTTCCTTGGCAGCTGATGAAATAAGCCGAAGAGTTAGTTCATGCGCGGTTTGGTGCAATGTACAAGGAACAGCTTGTTCGGTATATACCTGCCGCAGGGAACGAAACCTTCTTCTTCACCCCTTGTGCATCTTGCGCTTCTTGCTCGGGGGCTCCTCCACTTCCTCGCCTTTGCCTCCAGGGGCTCACGGCGAGAGGCTCAGCTCCCTGCTGAGCTGAGCGCTCTTTTGGTGCAACGCAAGATGTTTCCCCTTGCGCGCTAACTCCTCCTCGAGCCTCCTCTGCTCGGCGATCTGCTGCAGCCGTTCCAGATGGTCCGGGTGAGCTTCGGTGAACCGCCTCAGCCAGAGGGTCAAGTTCCGTACCTCTTCGTCGCTCTGCTCGGCGAGGAGGGAGGGGCTTGGGCATTCTCCCCTCGGCTGGCCGCGCTCCCGCTTTTGCTGCTCGGGGCGCTTCTTCGCCGCAGGGGGCTTCGGGGTTGGTTGGCGGCCGCTGCGGCGTGGCGAAGTCCGCTTCGGCGCTGCGGCCACCTTGGGCTTCTCGGCCACCTTGGCCTTCCCTTCTTCGCTCCCTCAGTATCGGAGAGCTCCTCTACGATCCCTCCTATGATCAGTTGGTCCTCCTGCTTGTTCGGGAAGTGAAAGTCAGCACATACAATAGTACAAGTCCAGCTACGCAGGTTGGGGTAAGAGACTTACCTCGTCTGTGCGGACGAGTACGTTGCACGGGCAGGTGTAGGCCACCTTGCCGGTGACTTCCCCGTCTTTTTTCGCTGCCTTCAGCATGGCGTCAACCTGCTCGGTCACCCATGCGTCGGTTGGCATCACTGCCCGAGCAGAAGTAGTTAGTTCCTGTTCGAATGAATCATCAAAAGAGGTCGAGTCTTAAAGACACTTACCCGTGCTCTCCCTGGTGATGTCTTCCCATCCCTCTATCTTGTAGAAGGGATAGGGTCTTCTCCGCAATGACAGATTCTGCTTTTGTGTAGTCGCGGATGATCTCCCTGCCCGTGAGCCCAAGGCCCACGAGGGAGGCGAGCTTCCTCGTCAGATGCCAATCCTCGGCGGACATCTCCGGCCGAGGCATTGGCGTTCCCTTCGCCGGCGCCTTCCTGGTGAAGACGAGCTTGTTGTCGATGCTTCTCTTGCTGTAGAACCACCTCGTCCACCATGCGCCCATCGAGTCGAGCAGCGGTGGGCGAGGGTATGGCGCGTCGTCGGCAGTGCTCCAGAGCTTGAGGTAGTAGCACCCAAGCGCCGAAGCGGCGGAGCTGCTCCTCGTCACTGTGTAGTAGTGCAGGAAAAGCCCCACCGGCGGATCGATGCCCAGATAGCCCTCGCACGCGGTGTGAAGAGGCCAAGCGGAGGATCTTTGTTCGGATTGAGGTTCGCCACCTCCAATCCGCTGATGTTCAAGAAGGCCTTTACGAAGTCACTCTCGGGAGATCTCAACCCGAACAGTGCGAACTGTTCGAAGTTGACGAACTCTTCCTTAAGCGGCTCCGGAGTTTCCTCCTCCCCGGGCAGCCTCCAGCTACCAGCGTCGATGTGGCCCTCTTCCTCCCAAACTCTCAAGTCCTCCTCGGTCATGCTAGTGCTTACGAACTTAGCCATAGCAGTTCCCAGGGCAGGACGAGCAGGTTTGGTGTGGATTTTGGCTCTTTGGTGCTAAGTGCGGTTGGAACTAGGGCTTGGGAAGAGAAGGTGTGAGAGCAGAAGTGGCTGGCCACGGGCAGCTTGGGTGCTTTTATAGGCTCAAATGAGCAGCCTTGCAACGGTTTTTTGCTGCAAAACGGCTAGTTTTTACCTCAACGGCCGAGTAAAAACGGTCGGCTGTTTTCACTGCGCAGCGCAAGTTACCGTTGAGATCTGCCAACGGCTACTTTTTCCAACGTCGACGCTGAGAGCTGGGTGCTCTGCTCGGATGGATGCGTTTTCCTGTTCGACGCAACAGAGTTGCTCGGCACTGATCGGGTTTGTTCGGTCCCGAACAAGTTGTGTTCGGTTGAACCATAACCTGTTCGGTCGATTGTTGCAAGTCTCTGTAGCAGCATAATTTCCCTCTTCGTTACTTTGAGTCTCAAGAGGATGACCTCACTCTAGTGAGTCCTTCCACTTGAGTCTCGGGGGCTAGCTGTCGGGGATAAAATCACGGCCCATTGCCATGGCCCACTCCCTGACGGCCCAGTCGAACAGCCTAAGAGGGCCCAGCTCCCTGGAAGGTCCTGTAAGGCCCATGTGCATCGTGCCGAACAGCCTCCTGGTCGGTACGATTGCGTGGCGCCCAAGGCTTCGTGTTTGAGTCAGACTCGAGCGAGTTACGCGGCTACGTGAAGACCGGACGTGGTTTCCGGATTGGAATAGAAGTCGTGATCCCCAAGACTAGGAGTATGCCTTATACGCCTCGGGATATATTTGGCATGTCGAGTTTAATTCACGATCTCGTTGTTAGCCCGGTCCGATATTCCCTCGGTAGGTCGGTTTGCTCACCACTATATAAACCAAGCCCCTACGGCGTGTAGAGGACACGAGTTTACGCGTCTGGCATCGAGTTTTACGTATTAACATCTCGTAGACACCTGAGTATAGCACATTGCTTCCTGCACATCCACGATCTCGTCGAGACTTGTTCGTCTCGCCAAGCCATCTCTTGTATTCATCCTTGATATATAAGAAAGGCTGGACGTAGGGCTATTATCTCTCCCGAGAGGCCTGAACCAGGATAAAAACCCTGTCTCCCTGTTCGTTGTTGTTCGTTCTGTTTGGCGTGTCTCTTATCTCCCTCTTGAAGAACCTTAGTTGACTTGGGTCAATATCCCAACCGTCGACAAAACCTAACTCAGGTCGACGCCCTAACCCCTTTAAGACGAGGCTCCACTGGATACATCCACCTATACTGAACAGGACTTCCCAATCTAGCTTCGGCAGGCAAATGAACCAATAGATGCTCCATTGGGTTAAAAAACCCAAGAACATATATCTTCTCAAGTTTACACACAAGCACGACAATATCCTCTTCGAGCTTAACCATCTTAGACCGCTTTATCTCTTTAGCACACAGTTTTCTATAGAAAAAACTCAATTCCGAAAGGGCTCTCCATACACGACAGGCATGAGATCACGTATGAAAATATGATAGTCGTGACTTTTCATTCCATCTATCTTACCTTGAGTAATGTTGACATCACGACCAAAATTAGCTGTGTACCCGTCGGGGAACTTTAACTATCCCTCGAACCACTTGAGAACTTCTTTCCTCTATGAGACTGTCAGGTAATACGGAGCCTTGGGCTTTTTTGACCTTCCTTCTATCATATTCATTGATGGTCGATTACATATTTCAGCGCAATCGAGACATGCCTTGACATTACCCTTGGACTTGTCAGGAATGCCAAAATTGCTCCCAAAGATTGCTTGTGCCACATTCATCTCTTGATGCATAACATCAAAATTGTGGGGTAATAGCAAATCGTTTGAATAAGGAAGTGAGTACAAACTACACTTTTGTGTCCAATGGTGTGACTTGTCGTAGCCCTCGTAAACACCATTTCTTCCTTCCACCAACTCGGATTGCAAACCTTTGATGGCAGCCATGGTCATCCGCCCACGTTTTTGTCCTTTGACAATGGTATTTTTTCGAAAAGCATTTCTTTGTTTCCTAAAAGGATGATCTGGCTTAAGAAAAGCACGGTGACAGTCAAACCAACATGCCTTCCCCCGTGTGTTAACTGGAACGCACTTGTGTCATCCATACAAACAGGACATGCTAGCTTGCCATGCGTACTCCATCCAGAAAACATTCCTTAGGCCGGAAAATCATGAATAGACCACAAAAAGACAGCCCTCATGGAAAAGTTGGTATTGGTCTTCCTATCATACGTTATTGCTCCATTCTCCCATAACCCCTTCAACTCTTCGACCAAAGGTCTCATGAAAAAATCGAGATTCTTTTTCGAATTCTTTGGACCAGGCACAATGAGTGATAGAAACATGAACTCCTCTTTCATTAAAAGTGATGGCGGAAGGTTCATGGGCATAGTGAACACAGGCCAACAGGAATACGATGCAGCGATCATATTGAAAGGGGTGAACCCATCGGTGGCAATAGCTAGGTGCACATTTCTCTGATCAGCTGCAAAATCCAGATGTTTCTGATCGAAGTGCTTCCACGCGTCTCCATCTGACGGATGTACCATCAAGTAGCCCTTCGTACTTTTACCCTCCTTATGCCACCTCATCTGCTGCGTCGTCTCTTCGGTTATAAAACACCGTTCTAAACGTTTAGTCAGCGGGAAATAACGAAGCACTTTCCTCGCCACACTAGTCTGTCTCTTATTTCCTTGACCGTCCTCTACGTCGACATATCTGGACTCCCCACATTTATCACAAGACAGCTTAGCTGCATCATTTTTATAGTATAACATACAATGATTTGGACAATAGTGTATCTTCTCATATGGCATTCCGAGACCACCTATCAGTTTCTTACACTCGTACCAATTAGGAGGCAACTTGTGACCTTAAGGAAGGACATCGGACCACAAGGATATGAGCTCGTCGAAACAGTTGATAGAAAAATTATATTTGCACTTAATTGCTAACATATGGGCCACAACAGACAAGAGAACCACCGTTGTGCTATCATGCAGAGGTTGTTTTGCAGACTCGAGAAGTTCCATGAACTCAAACACAGCTGTGGGTGGCTCTGCATCGGGGAAATTTTGACCGAAGTCATCCATCGTTCACTCGATCAATCTCATCGAAACCTTCTTCTGTTGGTGGTGGCGGTGGTGGTGGCTCCGCCCACCGAGTCTCCCCATGATAGACCCATCGACGGTACTCGGCCTTGTAGCCATGCATATACATGTCTATCTCCATCTGAGTGCGGGTTCTTTTCTTGTAGTTCCCGCAATCAACACACGGACAAGTTACCCGGGTGTTATCGTTTCGAGCATCCTGAAAAGCACGATTCAGGAATATCTCGGTCTTGTCGTACCATTCGTCCGAGTGGTGTCCGTTCCATTGCCATCCTTCATACATCCAACTCATGTCTTCTTCCATCTGAGTTGCCAGCCATCGTCACACACGAGGGTTTTGTATTAGGCTTTGGAAGGCTTCTAAACCCACCTACGAACGACCGCTCGAGCACACGTTGCGCTGCAGTACCGGGGCTTCGAGACGAGATTTCGGCAGCATAACCCTAGGGATTCTCCTAGTGCAACGATGACCAGGGAGTCGTTAAAAACTCCGAAGCACTTATTTTAAGCACAGGAGAACCTCTTAGGTTATGCCGTCGAAAACCTCATCTCGATCCCTCTGGTACCACAACGTGACGTGTGCTCGAACGGTCATTCATAGGCTGTCCACTGGGGCGCCCAAAAGGGGTGGACAATTCGGAAACGCGTGTCACATCTCGTATTACAACACAACGAATCACCGTTCGTGTTTCATACGAGATGTGCCGTTTCCGAACGGGTGACGTACGGCTTGGGAACATCCACTAATTCACGTACACTACCTAATCGCACGATAAATAATACAAATCACCATTAACAGTCATAATAAATAAATTAATAACTGATAACAACAACCCTAAATTTGAAACTACATATTCTAATATTTTTTATTTTTTCTATTTTTTATTATTTAATTTATGCTAATCATGATTAATAAGCAATTAGTCTCGACGGAATATTAGTGGCCGTCGACACTACACTGCCAACATTTTAAAAAAAGGCGAAAAATACCTCGATGTAGGTCACGGAGGCGGGGGGACGGTGGCTGCGTAAGTCTTGAAGTCTGGCGCAAGAACGGGCGGCGGGAGGCATCGCCGACGGGAGGCGACGGGCGGCGCGACTGCCGGGCGAGGCGTCGATTCTTCAGAGGGGGGCGGGTTCTTCGACGGCGGCAGCGGCGGCGTCTGGGCAGCACCAGCCGGTGGGACAGCAGCGTTAGGGCGGCGGCGGCGCTGTTGGGACGGCAACCGGCCGTCGGGCGGCGTGTGGCGTGGGCGGCGTTAGGCGGCGGCGAGCTGCGGCTGCGCGTCGGGGTGGCGAAGCGGCGACGCGTTGAAGCGGCGCGATAGGGAGGCGAGCGGGCTCGGGACTTGGCAAAAATGCCAAGTCCAGAGCCCTAACGCGGTTTCTAATACAGTATAGTGTCGACGGCCATGGAAAAGCCGTCGACACTGTGCCCTAACGGTCCCCATGTATCGACGGCCCAGTAATGGCTGTCGACACTGTGCCCCGAGATTAGTCTCGACAGCTACATGGAGCCGTCGACACTGCTCCAACTTTATCGATGGCATCTCAAAAGCCGTCGAAACTACACCTATCCACCAGTCTCGACGGTATTTCCTCAAACCGTCGATACAGTCGTCGGGGAAGCTAGTATTGACGGCCACCTCAAAAGCTGTCAAGAATATCAGTACCGAGGGTATCTGTTGACTACCGTCAATGTAGCAGCACTGTATCGACGGTTTTATTTGCTACCGTCGAGAGAGCTGTTAGTCTCGAGGGCAGCACCCCCCTAAGGGCATAATCAGTCAAACCACTCTATTTCAATTTTAAAAATTTTAAATAAAATATTTTCAAATATCAGACCACTCCATGCTGTTTCCTACATAAATTTACACATGTACAAACAAAATCAAAATTTTTAAAGCTCACCGTGCAGTAACTCCTTTTTAAATGGAAGCTTTCTGAAACATTAGAGGTAAACGTTTATTATTCCATGCGTTTCAATGATCACTAAAGATGCTTTCGAATTTAACTTATTTTTATTAATAAGTTTAAATTTATATATGGCTTAGTACACTAATCGATAACCTCATCCGATAAAAATTTAAATATTTAGCTTTCAAAATTAAATTTTAATTTTTAATCATTATTTAAAAGCTAGGTCGACGTATATTATTCGATGGTAACATAACAAAAAACATAGCAACATACATTTAATCAACACGACATTCGTATCATTTAACTTGATATCATTAAAAACATAAAAGAATTTGAAATAAACTTTACAAAAAAATAAATTTAAGAAAAATAGGAATAAAAGTATTTACAACAAATACAGTGTCGACGGCCACTTATTAGCCGTCGATACTATGCGGATTGTATCGACGGCTTAACGGTTGGCCGTCGATACTACAACGACGCCGTCAGCTCGGACATCCTCCGGCATCTCCATCGACGGCTGATTTTGCGGTCGTCGAGATTATTCCATGTGTATCGACGGTTTAGCACTACTGCGGATCGGGGTAGGCCAAGCGGCTCGTAAGGCCTGTGCAAGCGGTTTTAGAACCGCTTGCGAATCATGACGATGCGAGGGGCATCTGGCGGCTCCCAGAGCCGCTAGTGATGCCCCTCTACAAGCAGTTCGCAGGGCGATGGCGCGGGCGGGCTTGTAGGCCATGTGGGGCTCTCTGCAAGCACGTTGAGCCACCAACCGCCTGCAAAGAGCATCTCCGCAAGTGGTTGAATAACCGCTTGCACAAACGTGCAGTTTAATTACCACCCGGTTAATTCATTTCGGGGCGGCGCAAATAGATATTTAAATATATATTTCGGCAGGGGATTTTTTTATTTGTCGTTTAAATTTAAATACATATACGATGAGCATATAATTAGCGATCACACAATCTTAAATATATTAGATAATACATGTAATATTGTACACTTTATATACACCGGCCTAGACACATGCATGAAGTAATAATGAGCCAAATTTACAAAGTTTATAATTAATATACATTTTACAAAATGGACCAAACAGTTCATTGTTTTCTTACAGTACTCTTCTTGACGCTCTTTGACGACGTAGAAGTCGTTCCTAGTTCGTTCGTGTTGGAATATGGTTCTCGAAAATGAAACTCGCCCTGGGAGTTAATGACCTCATCGAGAATGAAGCCGAATAGCTACTCTTGTAATGCGAGCACCCGATGTTGTGGTAACACGTCAGTATGTTTATCCATGTCGGGCTGCCAATTCAATTAAAGTGAATAATAAATAAATACGTGCACCCATGTAAATTAATGGAGTACATAAGAACGTTATTAAGTTGTAGCTAGATGCATGGTTGCGTGCATATATATACGAACCTGTTCAGGAGTTTGAGGCTCAAGCTCGCCGTGGCACATCATTTGGATATAGTGGAACACATAGTAGCCACATAGGTTGTTTCCCGCAGATTGTTGTTTTACCTATAGTCGACGTGGGGCAATCACAGATCAGTAAGGGAAAGAATATTAATTGACAAGGGGCAATTACGTCGTTTTAGCGTACCCAGTCGCTTATCTTGACATCGAATTCCTTCTTAAAATGTCCTTTCTGAATCTCTTGAAAGCTCAGGAACGCCTTGTTAAGGAGGTCAATTATCCACTGGTATTCTTTTTGCGGTTTTCTCCTTGAGTCTTGGATGATGATCATGCTTTGCTCAAGCTTTATGATTATAAGGTTCCATTGGAAGATATTCATATATTGCAACAGTTATGAAATGTAATTAAGTAATATATAGTTTGCCATCATGTGCCTTAAGCAATATAAGAACGAGATGTTAGTGAGGACACCAGCACGTACTTAAAATTGAATGGTAGAAGTATGTATGGCTTGTAGTGCTGTTGTACTAGTGCATGTACAACGTAATCGTGGATTTCCTTTGGTTTTCCATGGTATTGCCAGACAGCCTCGTTGACCAACCAAGGGTCAAGGAAGCCAATCGAGTTCGGCTTCTGCTTTCTAAGTCTTTGTATCTCCATTCTACAAAAAATGGGTTAATTGAGTTAATTAATTAGGGTTATCGGCAAGCAGCCGGTATAGATATATATAAACTCGGATGATCGACACTCACAGGCACCAGCAGGTCATGAAGGACGCGTTGATGGCGTCTGCTTGGTACACATTGTACCAGTCTTCAAAATCAAGATTTATCAATTGATCATTCCCTCGAAACAAATGTTCTTCTTGAAACGAGACGCTTAGTAAAGCATATCCCCTGGTGGGCATGTGCTCGTACCATTCATGCGCGCGTCGCATCTTGACCGGTAGTTTCCGTATGTCCTTAGGGTCTAGCAATGGCTGGCCCAACTTAAATGGCCACCTGACTTGTGCCGTTGGAAGATCATCAGTTAATCCACGGAAGACGTTTTGCCTCCTCCTGTTCTTCCTTGCACATGTATGTGCCCAGAGGTTGTTTACTCTTGAAGACGTGCTTTCTAACAGTCCTTTGGTAGTCGGTACAGAGAGGCGGTCGATACTGAACAGTTGTCGCGAATTTTTCCGCGATCTTTGGATCAATTCGTTCCTTTGGCGGTGGATTTGTTTTATCTTTGTACCCCTGTATCCATGCGTCCACAGCTTTCTTCGACTCTCTCTTTAGCTCCTCAGGCGTCATCTCATATGGTGTTTTTTCGGGTTCCTTCATTCTCTGTCTGAATGGGAAACCGGCCACCCTGCTGCTTGGTGTCGTTCTAGCTGCAGGAATGCTCCTTTTGCTAGCAAGCTTCTTACTGGGGGGAGATGCCGGCGCCGTTGCTCCCCTCGGAGGCTGCTGCTTCCTTTTGCTTTAAGGGGCTGCCGGCGGTGTTGGGCTTCTGTGCATAGCGCTAGCGGGTGGTGGCGTGGCCTGTCTCGGTGGAGTGTTCTGTCTTGGTGGAGGAGGTGAGCTCCGTCTCGGTGGAGTGTTCTGTCTTGGTGAAGGAGGTGAGTTCTGTCTCGGTATAGATGTCACCTCCACACCATCAGCAAACACGATGTACTTCTTCCGCCAGAGGATGATGTTATGGACGGCCTCTCCAAGCTTGGTCACATCGTCTCCTTCTGCAATATCGAGCTCCATATCATCAAATCTGGCCACCACCCCGTCCACCGTGACCTTGGAGTATCCCGCGGGTATCGGGTTACAGTGGAATGTCTGGCCCAACTCCACCGGGAAGGCCATGCCATAAGCCACCTTGAGGGTGAGGTTGTGCAGTTGGACGCGTAGCTCACATTGGCGGGACACGGTGATGTCGTCCACGGGATAACGGGCCTGCAATTCGTCGATCGACACGTTGTTTGGCGCCAGAAGTCGCCCGCCGACCGGAGGCCGGAGGACTAACCACGTTGTCCGGAGGCATGACGACAACCCCACCTGGTCTTTGAAGACTGGCGATTGCAGCCTGCACTTCCCGCTTTAGCATTTCTGCCATGTTTTCCTTGTTACTTTTCTTTTTTCCCGGCTCCGGTATGTGGCTTGATCATTTGAGAAGCCAGCCAGCCACGGCACCTGCTTGCCAATTCCTCGTGTCCTTTCTGGATGCTCTGCGTTCCCGAGTGCGTAGGTAAGCTCGTCATTCTCCCTGTCGTTGCTTCTCGATGGCTTCCACAATCCTTTCTTTGACGGGTTGCACTTGAGGTGCTATCACCAGCTTGCCATCATCCTTCAGCCTCCCTCCGTGGCCCAAGGTCTAGTTGCGTGTATGAGCTCCCGATCTTCATTTACGATACTATACCCTTTTTTCTAAGCTCATCTTCCTGCTTCTCCCATTTTGGCATAGCCTTGATGTAACCACCGGACTCGAGATGGTGGTGATATTTTTTCTTCTGTGCATTGGCCTTGTTCTGCTCACTCACGGCCTTGCCTTCAGCCGACAGCTTGTACTCCTCGAATGCTTGCTAGTGATCCGCTAGCTTCGGATACTTATTGAAGTCTGGGGTTGTTCCGGTCTCCACATACTTTTTAGTGAGCTCGCTCTTCCACGACTGAAAGCATAACGCCATCTTGCTCAGGGTAAATTTCTTGCACTTGTTTTCGTAAGCCGTCGGAATCGTGAAGTTTTTCTTTATATCCTTCAGAGCAGCTCTTTCAGAGTCAGAGGAACCTTGGGCCATGTCTTGATGCTAATAGGGCGTGATCACGACAATGACTCATGGCGTTGTTGAAGGGGGCAAGTGCCGACAGAGGGGCTTCGGGCTTTCCGGTGGTTGAAACTTGAGTAATCACATACTTTGTCGACGGCTTTTTGTTAGGCCCTCGTATTTGCTTGGATTGGTCGTTGGGCGTTTTGACGAAGAAATAACAGAACACGTGTCAGAGGTTTATTGCTATGAGACGTGTAAGAAACGGTCATTTTAGTGTCCAGGCTATATATACCTCACAGCAGTCGACATTAGTTTCATCGGCTTCAGCCTGGATGGATTGATCACCAGCTTCAGCCTGGCTGGTTGGATCACCGGCTTCAGCATGGACGGCGTGATCACCGGTTTGAGCCGAGGCGACCTGGTCACCGGCTTGAGCCGGGACGGCCTGATCATCGATTGGATCTACCGGGTTGGCCTCAACGTAGCTTATGAGGGTGCCCATCATGATTTCGTTAAGTAGAAACTCATGTCCCGCATCGAAATCAAGGTCATCGCGTCTGGAGTGCGCCATCTATCACTGTGCATGCACGCGAAATAATAGAACATTTAATACAACATATACATCTCTTTTTATTTGAATACAACATTTGAATACAATATTTGAATACAACATATACATCTCTTAGATGCCATCCATCTCGACACCCATCAAAACGTACAATATTTGAATACAATATTTAAATGTACAGTTTTTAAATGTACCCATCTCGACACCCTCTAAACTACTTGGTTTTAGCCTGCGAGGTCGATGATTGCCTTGTGCCCTCCACAAATTGGGAAAGATATTTTGTCAAGTTAACCAACTGAGAAAAAACCAAGCTGAACATATTTAAGCCATCTATCTCCTCCATTTCAATTTTTTCAAGTTTCAAATGTAGCATGTTCATGTCATCTTTAACAGCACCTTTTTAGCCACCAAGTTCACATACACATGCAAATTTCTTTAGCTGCATAAACCGAGCTTAGATAGGGTGCTTGGCGGTTGCCGTCGGGAGCTCCTAGAAAACGTACTCCAGCTCCCTGGCGCCATTTTGATTTCTAGAGCTGCAACCGAGGCCATCCAGCCCTTACACCCTACCTAAAACCCCCATATCCCAAGCACATTACAATTCAAGCCAAGCAACCAAGCAAGTAATGACCAACACAACCTCCAGAGCCCTTGCTGCTGCCCCAAGTCACCAGGCCGCAAGAGGGAAGGGAAGAGGAGGAAGTGATCCAAGCAGCCAGGTGGGACAGCAAGGAGGAGCAGGAGCTAGGAGGCTGCACACCCCCATTCCTAGACCAGATCAAGTTGGATATAACAACAAAACCTGCATGCAACATCGATCCACACATGCTCATCTATTGCATTAAACTTTGGAGAACAACAATAACAAATTTAGCATGGCAGGGCTTCCTAGTGGCCATAGTAGCTAGCCACTAAGTTCATATGCACATGCAAATATTGTTGCTGCATAAACCCAACTCGGAACCTTAAGTAAGAGCCTAGACAAGGATGCTTGACGGTTACCGTCGGAAGCCCCTAGAAACCTACTCAATCTCCCCGGTGCTCTTTCGATTTCTAGAGCTACAACCGAGGCCATCCAGCCTTTGCACCATAGCTTAAGCCCATATTGGCCCCTAGATTTGATTAAAAGCAAGAGCATGCAGCCCAAGGGACCTACTGAACATCGCAAGCACCTTGCAAATTAGGCCAAGTAACCAAGAAAACCAGCACAACCTCCAGAGCAACATCCACCGGCATACCCAAACCTTAAATCCAATAGCATCACAGAGGAACATCCAATAGCATCACCAAACCCTAAATCCAGTAGCATCACAGAGCAACATCCAGCAGCATCACAGAGCAACATCACATGAGTTCAAGTCACAGAGAAGGGAGGGGAGGGAGCGAGGCGGCTGCGCATTCCGTCGAACAGCATGTGTGCATCACAGAGCAGAGATGTGAGGAGAAAGAGGGGGGCTCGATACCTCGGCCCTTCATCTTCAAATCGGCGGGGAGAAGGTCCACGGAGAACGGGAGCGAGGGGCTCGCCGGCGAAGGGGCTCGATGGCAGGGTGGGCAGAACCGGCCTGCGCGGTGCTCGACGGCGAGGTGCACGGTGCTCGACAGCGAGGTGGAGCGTCCGGGAAGGGGCCGCGGCGCGGTGCTCAACGACGGCGAGGTGCGGCCGCGCGGTTCTAGACGGCGACGAGGGGGCTCGACAGTGGCGGCGGCGGCACGCTCCCAGATCGCCACGGAACGGTGGTTCAAGAAGAGAAGAGAGGGGACTTAGAAAAGTTTCGGGTTCGTGGTCGGATCAATATATAGGAAACAGCTCTACAAGCGGTTTGTACCAACAACCTGTAGAGATCATCTCTACAAGCAGTTCGTAACATGAACCGCTTGCTGTTAGGGTCTCTACAAGCGGTTGGTTCGACCAACCGCTTGTAACGTTGGTTCCGTGCCACGGGTTGTTCGCACCACCCTATCTACAAGCGGTTAGTAACACGAACCGCTTGTAGATTTGGCGGTTTGTTCGACCAACCGCTTGCGATCCGTCCTTTTTTTTAAGAAATATGTACTGAGCCCATTATTTTGTTTGAAAAATACTAAATTTTTTCATTTCTAAATATGTACTTAACCGATTATTCTTTTCAAAAATACTAAAAAAAATTTTTTGGCATTACTTTCATTTCTAAATATGTACTTAGCCAATTATTTTTTCCAAAAATACTAAAACATCTTTTTTGGCATTACTTTCATTTCTAAATATGTATTAGACCATTATTCTTTTCAAAAATACTAAAAAATCTTTTTTAGCGTTTGTAACATCCCCATTTTCAAAAACCTAAAAACATGGAATCATTATTTCAATATTTAAAAATAATTAATTTGAAAATGTGTATGTTACCTTTAGAAGGCTAAATTCAATATTTTGAATTTTAAATTAATTATTGTAAATGTCAAAGTAAAATTTTGGTGAAAATAAATATTTTGGTTTTGAAATTTTAAAATAAGTAATTGCAAATGCCAAAAGAATATTTTGGTAATTAATATTTTAGCTTTAATATAAAGAATGTTTAATATTAAATTTAAAAATAATATTTTGTGTTTCAAAATAATCATTCAAAATTTATATTTGATAATAAATCCTTTGATTTGATTTTGATAAAATATACATAATTAAAATCAAAATTTGAAAATAATTGCACTATTTTGACAAAATTTGATTTAATCAAATTATGTCTAAATTTTATACCAAAAATTTGGAAAAAAATTTGTTAAAAATAAAAATTCTGAAATACTAATTTAAAAATAAAAATCTCTTCCAGTGGGCCCCACCTCTTTATTTTCTTTTCTTTTCTTCTCTCCCTTTTTCTTCTCCTGCCGGCTTGTCTTCTTCCCCGAGCTCTCCTGCGCCACTCCTTTCCAGCGCGGTGGACCCCGCCACAGTACCTCGCCGGCGTGGCCTCCGGATCACGCTGCCGTCCCCCACTTGCCGCCGTGGTCCCCACCCCGCTGTCGCCTTCCGCATCGTCGGCTATAAAGCCGTGGCTCCCCACCGCTGCTCCCTCCCGCTCCCCCTCTCTGTCCAGACGCCTTGTGGGTTGTCATGTCGCCATCATGCCGTGGCCGACGTCGGTAAGACACCGCCGCCGGTAAGCCGCCCCCTCTCCCCGGAGTTGCCCCGGAGCTCGCCGTCGCCGCATTCCCCTCTGCCCGTACCGCCTCCGTGCCGCTGCGTTGGCTGGAGCCACCCCAACCCGCGCCCGAACCTCCCGGAGCTCCCCCTCAACCCCAGGAACATCGCCGAGCACCTGCAGCCCTCATCTCCTCGCCGGTTACTCCCTCCGCCGTGCGCCACCGACCTCCACCGCCCCGGCCCGCCACTAGGTCGCCGCTGGCGATTTCCCGAGCCGCCGACCCTTCCCTTAGCTCCCCCTCAGTGCCCTCCCCCTTTACCCACACTCGTCCCCACCGGAGCGCCGCCGCCGGCGCCGGAATCCTGCCGCCCGAGCCGCTCCCGCCGCCTCCCCTGCTCTCTGTCTCTGTTGAGCGGGCCCCAGCCGTCAGCCTCCCCTTTCCCCTTCAGCACCAGCCCCAGCCGCAGCCCAGTCACCTCCGGCCCAAGCCGTGTTCACACACACGGGCAGTGCGCCCAAAGCCGAGCCGAGGCGGCCGGTCGCGCAAGCCAAGAAGACCAGAGCCGAGCTAGCTTTTTCCCCTCTCACGCGTGTAATTGGGCGGTGCAAGAAGAGCCAACCAGCTTCTTTTCTTTATTTATTTGCTGCTGGAACTTTGTTATTTTTGTACCTTTAAAATTACAAATCCATTTTCAGTAAAATAGATTTCTATAAGTTCATAAAAATACACACTTTAATTTAAAAATACCATTTTCACCATTGCATTCATATTTTTGTATGTGCATTTATTGTGTGATTATTTGTTTGCGCTAGATCCGGATACCGGCGTTGTTGGAGCCGAGGACCTACCCGTACACCCGGAACACTGGATTCACGGCAAGTTATTGTTGACCTTTCCCCCAAATGATTATTGATCATATTGCCACCTAGATTTATAAATGCTTTTTTCTAGAATTGTGAATATGCATGATAGTTGAAATTTAAAAATGCTAATTACTTAGGCTGATTAGTTAAATGCCCATTAAATTTATCATTATCGTATAAACCTGATCCTTGTCAACCCTAGGAATATATAACTTGTTTATTGCCATTTCATTGATTAGTTCATCGTTAAATGCTTAGCCTCGCTATGTGTTGCTTTATCGTCCTTTGTTATTTCATGTGAAATGCAATGTTTGAAATCGTGATTTAAAGGCGCTTGATCTTTGTCATGTTTAATAAAATGGGACTATTGGGGTACGATAGTTATTGTTATAATGGGAAATTATTTTCGGAAAACCCTGATTTGGGTGGATGGTTGTATGGATTGGTGCAGAACGCACGAGAGTCGGGCACAGTGTGGGAACCACCCAAATCCTTTAGGACCGAGTCCTTGAGGTAGACAAACTAAGTTCAACAGTTGGACCACGAGTGCTTGTATGGGCAGGCCCTGGTTGAGTACCCTTCAAACTCTTAGTTCGGGTATCTCACTTGGTGGAATAGGCAGCGTAGAATCCGTAGCACACGGTGTCGCGCAGAATCCGTGGTTAACGGAATTGAACCGTGGATAACGGAGACCGCTCAGATTCGAGCAGATTTTGATAGTGCCCGCAGATGACGGTGCCACAGAATTGAGTGCAGCATCCGTGGATAACGGTGTCGCATAGATTTGAACCTATTGGCGCAAGAGGGGGCCGCTGGCAACTGAGTACCAGACCAGAGGTAGAATCCTTAGCGGTGATGCCTGAGCTTGGAGCGAGCTGGTTAAAGACCTTGTGGTGGTTTACTAAGTAAATTACCTCTCGTGGGTAAAGCGTGCAACCTCTGCAGAGTGTAGAACTGTCTAGACAGCCGTGCCCACGGTCAAGGGCGGGCGACGGAGCGCTGCCTCATGGTAGTAATTTTCTCAATTTGTTTTCGAAATGGCACTTTAAAAGAAAACCACGACAGAACGTCGTGAGTCTTGTTTTGGGCCTTCGCAGCAGGACGCTGTGAAGTGATTATGTTAGCATGACAGGTAGTCATGAGATTTGCATGGCGGCTAGCCCTGAGATTATGATTTTGACATGGCGGATAGCCCTGAGATTTGGATTTGGCGGCTAGCCCTGATATTGGATTTCTTTGGCAGATAGCCATGTGATCATTGGATGGATATGGCAGGTAGCCATGAGTTGACCTTGGTTGGTTAAAACCGGCAGGTAGCCGGAGTTTCAAAAGAAAGAGACTTGTTTTCACTCTTCTTAACTGTTTTCCATATTTTCAAAGATATAGGAAAATTTATAAATTTGGCTTTCCGCAAAAGAAACCCTAATCCCTCCTTTGCTAAGCCCTCATTACATATGTCAATTTGGCTTGCGAGTATTTGCACATATACTCACCCTCGCGTTCACTCGCGGGGCTGCTCATTCCAACGAGCAGGAACGGAGCCTCAGTATGACGACCCGGATAATGGTGAGCCCGAAGACGGTGACATCGCCGATGGTGTTCAAGACGTGGATTTCTCCGATGCCTAGGATCGCTACTACAGCCTTGCCTATGGGACTGTGTTGGAGTTCTCTTTTGGATTTTACTATGTACCCATGATTCCGCAGTCGTATGGCCTGCGTGCCAGTCTTTTGTATTAAGAGCCTTAATGGCTGCACTCTGATGTAATATTAAATGTTTTAATAAGAATGGTTATGATCCAATTTCTGGAAATCTGTGTGTACTAGCTACTGATCCAGGGACTAGTACAGTAAGGCACAGAAGGGACTCGACTCGTTCAGGCGGGTCCCGACAGAGTTGGTATCAGAGCCTTGGCTGTAGGATGCATCCTAGGTAGACTGGAAATTCTTTAGAAATTATTTTGCCATAAACTATATTTTCCAAAATGTTTGGAAAACCTTCTCATCTATTTAACTCTTTATGAAATTCTTCATTCTCCCTTATCTTAATTCTATTTCCTCAAATTACATTTCATTTTTCTACCAAAATATGTTCTAACCAAATGTGTTTCTGGATTCTTTTCCTGAATAAAAAAAGATTAGGAACTCTCCTTTTCACTAGAGACCCATATCTTATAGATGCAAAGGAATAGAAGGAATAAAGCCTAAAACCGTAGTATCCCATATAAGCTAAACGTATTAGACGATATTTGGATTTTCTATTTGGAATTTTTGAGATAGTGCGCAATGACTAAGTCATGCAGCTATCGCTTGTGTGTTTTCGAAACCGTTTTCTATGATTGTCTGGTGTGATTGTTTTGTGTGTGCATTAGATGTTATACCTCCCCATTAGTATCTCTGCACTCTCTTATCTCATTTCGACCCTCGTTCAGATGGTGGACACTCGAAGAGTTAATGATGGTCGTGGTAGAGGAAGTGGATTGATACCGTCTGAGCCCCAGGATCAACCTCAAGCCGCTGGTCACCATCATGATCAACCAGCTAATGTTGGAAACCAAGCCAATCAGGATTTGCCACCACCGCCTCCTTATCCACCCCGGCTGGACCAAGTTTTGGCAATGCACCTGCAATCTTTCCAAGCCATTGTCAACAACCTCAACAATCTCAACAATCAGGCCGCTCCCACCCAGGCTGAGCCTCAGCAATATCAGCCCTAGTCCAGATTCAATGATTTTATGAGGACTAGACCCAATAATTTCACTGGAATCGAGGAGCCAGTGATTGCTAAAGATTGGATCGAAGAAGTGGAGAGAAAGCTTGACATAGCTCAATGCACTGATCAGGAATATGCCAGTTTTGCGGGTCACATGCTTCAAAATGACGCCGCTGTTTGGTGGCAGCATTTTCGCGCAGCACATCAGAATGCTGACGCTATCACTTGGAATGAGTTCAAGGATGCTTTCAAATCGACATATGTTCCTAAGGGTATCATGGACATGAAAAGACGAGAGTTTCTTGGCTTGAAGCAAGGAAACATGACCGTCAGTGAGTATCTGAGCAAGTTCAACTACCTTGCCCGCTATGCTAACACTGATGTTAAGGAGCAGTCCGATAAAATCTGGAGGTTCGTAGAAGGATTGGATCTAGATATTAAAGCTTTTGTGGTTTCCAAGAACTGTGCTACTTTTCTGAAAGTGGTCAACCAAGCTTTTGTTCAAGAGGACGTTGAGCGCCAGCGTATGGATAAGCGCAAAAGGAAGATGGATCAACAAAATCGCCAAAGGTCTAGCAACTCCAGGCCTCGGTTCACTCCTTACCAGCATACTCAGTATCCAATGCAGCCAGCACCACCAGTTCAACTGCTAGTGCCTCAGAATCAACTGCCTCAGACACCTCGGCAAAACCTTGTCACTCGCACTCCGCAGAGCAACAAGACAGTGCAATGCCTTCGCTGCAATCAATGGGGTCATTATGCCAATAGATGTCCCCAGAGGCGTCCGACGGTGACTCCTGTTCCTTTCAACCTTGGATCAGCTTCACGTGCACCAGTTACTGCTAGAGATCAAGGAGCACCTCAGACCGTTGGCAGAGGACAGGTCAACCATATCACCGCAGAAGCAGCCCAGGATGCCCCAGATACTGTCCTTGGTGAGTTTTTGAATAGGTTCAAATCCGAATAGAGTTCTCCGACCCTTTTTCCCCAGCCTTCCTGAATCTCGGGGTCGAGATTCTTCGTAGGGGTGGAGGTTTGTAACATCCCCATTTTCAAAAACCTAAAAATCATGGCATCATTATTTCATGTGCGTGCGTTTTAAAAAAAAATAATTAATTTGAAAATGTGTATGTTACCTTTAGAAGGCTAAATTCAATATTTTGAATTTTAAATTAATTATTGTAAATGTCAAAGTAAAATTTTGGTGAAAATAAATATTTTGGTTTTGAAATTTTAAAATAAGTAATTGCAAATGCCAAAAGAATATTTTGGTAATTAATATTTTAGCTTTAATATAAAGAATGTTTAATATTAAATTTAAAAATAATATTTTGTGTTTCAAAATAATCATTCGAAATTTATATTCGATAATAAATCCTTTGATTTGATTTTGATAAAAATATACATAATTAAAATCTAAATTTGAAAATAATTGTACTATTTTGACAAAATTTGATTTAATCAAATTATGTCTAAATTTTATACCAAAAATTTGGAAAAAAATTTGTTAAAAATAAAAATTCTGAAATACTAATTTAAAAATAAAAATCTCTTCCAGTGGGCCCCACCTCTTTATTTTCTTTTCTTTTCTTCTCTCTCTTTTTTCTTCTCCTGCCGGCTTGTCTTCTTCCCCGAGCTCTCCTGCGCCACTCCTTTCCAGCGCTGTGGACCCCGCCACAGTACCTCGCCGGCGTGGCCTCCGGATCACGCTGCCGTCCCCCACTTGCCGCCGTGGTCCCCACCCCGATGTCGCCTTCCGCATCGTCGGCTATAAAGCCGTGGCTCCCCACCGCTGCTCCCTCCCGCTCCTCCTCTCTGTCCCGACGACGCCGGGCTGTCGCCGTCGCCACTGTGCCGTGGCCGACGTCGGTAAGACACCGCCGCCGGTAAGCCGCCCCCTCTCCCCGGAGTTGCCCCGGAGCTCGCCGTCGCCGCATTCCCTACTGCCCGTGCCGCCTCCGTGCCAGCTGCGTTGGTGGAGCCACCCCAACCAGCGCCACGAACCTCCGGAGCTCCCCTCAACCCAGGGAACATCGCCGAGCACTGCAGCCCTCATCTCCTCGCCGGTTACTCCCTCGCCAGGCGCCACCGACCTCCACCGCCGGCCCGCCCGCTAGGTGCCGCCGGCGATTTCCCGAGCCGCCGACCCTTCCCTTAGCTCCCCCTCAGTGCCTCCCCCTTTACCCACACTCGTCCCCACCGGAGGGCCGCCGCCGGCGCCGGAATCCCGCCGCCCGAGCCGCTCCCGCCGCTCTGTCTCTGTTGAGCGGGCCCCACCGTCACCTCCCTTTCCCTTCAAGACAAACCCACCAGCACTCAGTCACCTCCGGCCCAAGCCGTGCCCCCACACACGGGCAGTGCGCACAAAGCCGAGCCGAGGCGGCCCAGTCGCGCAAGCCAGCAGCACCAGAGCCGAGCCGGGCTAGCTTTTTCCCCTCTGCGCCGCGTGTAATTGGGCCGGTGCAGTAAGAGCCGGCCCAGCTTCTTTTCTTTATTTATTTGCTGCTGGAACTTTGTTATTTTTGTACCTTTAAAATTACAAATCCATTTTCAGTAAAATAGATTTCTATAAGTTCATAAAAATACACACTTTAATTTAAAAATACCATTTTCACCATTGCATTCATATTTTTGTATGTGCATTTATTGTGTGATTATTTGTTTGCGCTAGATCCGGATACCGGCGTTGTTGGAGCCGAGGACCTACCCGTACACCTGGAACACTGGATTCACGGCAAGTCATTGTTGACCTTTCCCCCAAATGATTATTGATCATATTGCCACCTATATTTATAAATGCTTTTTTCTAGAATTGTGAATATGCATGATTGTTGAAATTTAAAAATGCTAATTACTTAGGCTGATTAGTTAAATGCCCATTAAATTTATCATTATCGTATAAACCTGATCCTTGTCAACCCTAGGAATATATAACTTGTTTATTGTCATTTCATTGATTAGTTCATCGTTAAATGCTTAGCCCTGCTATGTGTTGCTTTATGCGTCACTGTTATTTCATGTGAAATGCAATGTTTGAAATGCGTGATTTAAAGACAGTTGATGCTGTCATGTTTGATAAAATGGGACTATTGGGGTACAATAGTTATTGTTATAATGGGAAATTATTTTCGGAAAACCCTGATTTGGGTGGATGGTTGTATGGATTGGTGCGAGCATACGAGAGTCGAACCGGTGTGGGAACCACCCAAATCCTTTAGGACCGAGTCCTCGAGGTAGACAAACTAAGTTCAACAGTGCGACCACGAGTGCTTGTATGGGCAGGCCCTGGTTGAGTACCCTTCAAACTCTTAGTTCGGGCATCTCACTTGGTGGAATAGGCAGCGCAGAATCCGTAGCACACGGTGTCGCGCAGAATCCGTGGTTAACGGAATTGAACCGTGGATAATGGAGACCGCTCAGATTCGAGCAGATTTTGATAGTGCCCGCAGATGACGGTGCCACAGAATTGAGTGCAGCATCCGTGGATAACGGTGTCGCACAGATTGGCGCAAGAGGGGGCCGCTGGCAACTGAGTACCAGACCAGAGGTAGAATTCTTAGCAGTGATGCCTGAGCTAGGAGCGAGTTGGTTGAAGACCTTGTGGTGGTTTACTAAGTAAATTACCTCTCGTGGGTAAAGCGTGCAACCTCTGCAGAGTGTAGAACTGTCTAGACAGCCGTGCCCACGGTCAAGTGCGGGCGACGGAGCGCTGCCTCATTGTAGTAATTTTCTCAATTTGTTTTCGAAATGGCGCTTTAAAAGAAAACCACGACAGAACGTCGTGAGTCTTGTTTTGGGCCTTCGCAGCAGGACATTGTGAAGTGATTATGTTAGCATGACAGGTAGTCATGAGATTTGCATGGCGGCTAGCCCTGAAATTATGATTTTGACATGGCGGATAGCCCTGAGATTTGGATTTGGCGGCTAGCCCTGATATTGGATTTCTTTGGCAGATAGCCATGTGATCATTGGATGGATATGGCAGGTAGCCATGAGTTGACCTTGGTGGGTTAAAACCGGCAGGTAGCCGGAGTTTCAAAAGAAAGAGACTTGTTTTAACTCTTCTTAACTGTTTTCCATATTTTCAAAGATATAGGAAAATTTATAAATATGGCTTTCCGCAAAAGAAACCCTAATCCCTCCTTTGCTAAGCCCTCATTACATATGTCAATTTGGCTTGCGAGTATTTGCACATATACTCACCCTCGCGTTCACTCGCGGGGCTGCTCATTCCAACGAGCAGGAATGGAGCCTCAGTATGACGACCCGGATAATGGTGAGCCCGAAGACGGTGACTTCGCCGATGGTGTTCAAGACGTGGATTTCTCCGATGCCTAGGATCGCTACTATAGCCTTGCCTGTGGGATTGTGTTGGAGTTCTCTTTTGGATTTTACTATGTACCCATGCTTCCGCAGTCGTTTGGCCTGCGTGCCAGTCTTTTGTATTAAGAGCCTTAATGGCTGCACTCTGATGTAATATTAAATGTTTTAATAAGAATGGGTATGATCCAATTTCTGGAAATCTATGTGTACTAGCTCTCGATCCAGGACTAGTACTGATAAAAGCTCGAAGGGACTCGACTGCTCAAAGGGTCCCGACAAAGATTACTTTCATTTCTAAATATGTACTTAGCTCATTATTCTTTTCAAAAATACTAAAAAATCTTTTTTGGCATTACTTTCATTTCTAAATATGTACTTAGCCCATTATTCTTTTCAAAAATACTAAAAAATCTTTTTTGGCATTACTTTCATTTCTAAATATGTACTTAGCCCATTATTCTTTCCAAAAATACTAAAAATCTTTTTTGGCATTACTTTCATTTCTAAATATGTACTTAGCCCATTATTCATTTAAAAAATACTAAAAAATCTTTTTTGGCATTACTTTCATTTCTGAATATGTACTTAGCCCGTTATTCTTTCCAAAAATACTAAAAAATCTTTTTTGGCATTACTTTCATTTCTAAATATGTACTTAGCCAATTATTTTTTCTAAAAATACTAAAAAATCTTTTTTGGCATTACATGATAACATAGTTCATACAACGACATAATATATTTAGTATGACCACATAATAAAGGTCATCCTAATCATTTACATTTTTTGTCTTTACAATTCTTCCTTCATCGTGATCGCAAGTATGATGCGTGAGCATCCATGCTCGTGTCATCCAGATGCTTATGTCAACATCTACTGCAAATGGAGGGATCTCATCGAACTGATCGTACTCTTCCTCGTCAGTAACATCCTCTACTCCGACAATCCTTCGTTTGCCTTGGAGAACCACGTGTCGCTTTGGCGGTTCCTTCTTCTTGTCTTTGATTTGATTCTTCTTTGGTCTACTTGACATGTCCAATACGTAGAAGACCTGTCTCACCTCGTTCGTGAGAACAAATGGTTCTCTCAGGTAGCCGACTTCTTGAAGGTCGACGGTAGTCATGCCGTATTTATCGACATTCACGCCGTCTGCGTTTAGTTTTACCCACTGGCACTTAAACAATGGGACCTTCAAAGGCCCATAGTCGAGCTCCCATATCTCTTCTATGAATCCATAATATGTGTCCACCCAGCCTCTATTGTTGGCGGCTTCTATACGGACACCGCTGTTCTGGTTTGTACTATTGTTATCTTAAGATCTCGTGTAGAATGTTTAACCATTTATCTCGTAACCCTGCCATCTCACAATTTTAACGGATGGTCCCCGAGTCAGGCGTTGCAACCGTTCATTGTTGGAATTGCTCTTTAGAATATGGTTTTGTAACCATGCACCGAAAGAATCCATGTGTCTCAGCGTTATCCACGTATCAGTCTTCTCTGGGAACTGGCGACGTGGAGCATTCTTGTGTTGGAGGACATATGGGGCGGCCACTGCCGATTGCTTCAACACAGTGAAATGTGCTTGCTTAAATGTCTGAAGATCGTTGCATGCAACTACTTTTCTTCCAAATGTCCCTTTACCTCGTAGCCTGCCCTCATGGCGTGATATTGGGACACCGATGGGGTCTAGATCATCAATGTAGTCCACACAGAACTCGACCACCTCCTCTGTCACATAACCCTCGGCAATGCATGCTTCTGGCCGAGAACGGTTACGTACATACTTTTTTAGTACGCTCACGTACCTCTCGAAAGGGAACATACTGTGGAGATAAAAGGGCCCAAGAATACCTATCTCTTTGCTTAGATGAACAGTGAGATGAACCATGATATCAAAAAAGGCAGGAGGAAAGATCATCTCGAGGCTAACCACACTCTGTAACATGTCAGCCTGCAGCTCACCCAGTTTCTTTGGATCGATGACCTTCTGGAAAACGGCGTTGAAAAACGAACACAACTTTGTGATTGTCCCCCTTACCCACTCGAGCAGTACACCTCTCAAAATCACCGGGAGCAACTGTGTCATCAGCACAAGACAGTCATGGGATTTTAGGTGTACAATTTTGTGCTCTTTCATATTTACAAATCCCTTTACGTCCGACGAGTATCCGGAAGGGACCTTCACACTGCTAAGACACTCTATCACGCTTTTTTTCTCTTCTTTGCTTAGAGTATAACTCGCTGGCCGTAGGTACAGTTGTTCTGTACCTCTTTTTTCAGGGTGTAGGTCCTTCTTGATACCCAGGACTTCAAGATCGTTTCGAGCACTCACTGTATATTTCGATTTCCCTTACAGATCTATATAGCGTAGGAAGCTCACACAGACGTTCTTGGTGATGTGCATGAAGTCCAGTGAGTGGCGAACATCCAAATTTTCCCAGTAAGGCAAGTTCCAAAATATTGACTTCTTCCATATGGGTGCATGGCCATTTTCATCATTCGGCACAGATTTGCTTTCCGGACCCTTTCCAAATACTACCTTCAGATCCTTCACCATAGCAAACACCTGCTTGCCACTTCGATTCCTCGGCTGGGAACGATGTTCTTCATCCCCATTAAATTCCCTGCGTTTCTTCCGCAACGCATGGCTCCGAACAAGAAACCTGCGATGCACCATGTACACCATCTTCCTAGAGCCTTTCATGTACGTGCCATCAGTTTGATCCAAGCACTGCACACACGCTTTGAAGCCTTTGCCAGTTAGGCCAGACAGGTTACCAAGCGCTGGCCAGTCGTTGATTGTTACAAATAACATTGCACGTAGGTTGAAATATTCCCTTTTGTATTCCTCCTAGACCTTTACACCGTTCCATAACGTCTGAAGATCTTCAACCAAAGGTTTCAGGTAGACATCGATATCAATTCCGGGTTACTTGGGGCCTTGGATCAACAACGGCATCATTATGTACTTTCTCTTCATGCACAACCATGGAGGAATATTATACACACATAGTGTGACTGGCCAGGTGCTATGGCTGCTGCTCATGTCTCCAAAAGGATTCATCCCATCGGTACTCAAACCGAACCTTATGTTTCTGACCTCGTCTGCGAAGTCCTTATAATTGAAAAGACATCAACATTCTTTTCTTGAAAAAAAGAGGGATAATTTATTGGGAAGTTTTGACTTTCACGACTTGGAGATTTTGAACACATGTGTTCCTATCTTTTGCTCCAAGCGTGATTTGGCATTTTCAACATGCCTTGTTCGACAAATCCAAAAACTTCAAAATATTTTTTCGAGGGTTTGTCAATATATTCATCAAGGGGGAGTGTTGAGACCCTTGTGGAGGGTACCCCGGTTTGATGATGAATATATGTGACAAGATGGAATTTGAAGTGTTTTGAAGAATGTTAAATGATGCATTTGTGGAAATTGCCGTGGAATTGGTACCGGACCATTGTGCTGAGCTTGGGCTAGGTAATAGTTTTGATCGGAAGTGGTCCGGTGGAACTTAGGCTGACACGTGGTGTGTTAGGGCTTTCTAATTGTGTTGTCATGAAGGGATTATTGTGTTGGTAATTTTGTGATGGACTAATCTTGCAGGTAAGGTAAGGTGTGTTGGTTTCGTGTGTGTTCACCTCAGTGATGATGTATCGGCGGTACGTGGTCGATGCTTCATGGGACAACTGGAGGTCAGTGCGTCCCGGGGCGTCTGCGATCGGGTTCATGATGGTGGCGGTCACATGAGGTGGTGCACTCGAGAAGCTTAGCCATGGCGAGAACTGAGGCACTGGAGGTCATGGCGCCAAGAACACAGTGGTGAAGCTGGTTCGACCGGTGGGCCCGTGGTGGCGAATCAAGATGTTTGAAGATATTTCCCAGAGGAATATGTGGAGAATATTCCATCTCGGGAATGTGTCTTGTAGTGTGTGTGGTGTACACCACTCATCCTCAAATGAAGGGTGGAGATGGGCTCTAGGTGTTAGGGCATCTCACCCATGGGCTATAAATAGAGGTGGAGGGGAGCACCTCCTCCTCATTCCCTTAGAGCTGAAATTTCAGAAATATAGAGGGTGAGTTGGGTGTGTAAGGGTGGCACTTAGAGTGCTTGTGACCACATGGAGTGTGGTTTGTAATCCCCAACTCCTATGCAATGAAATCTCTCATCTTCATGATCATCTTGTGTTGATTTGCTCCAAGTTCTTCTTCCTTTTGTTTTCCCCTTTTGGAGCTCTTATTTGAAGATGAGTCTTGGTGATTTCTTGCTGGTTCTTGATGGTCTATGAAGCCTTGAGGTTGCTAATATGATTTACCACACTCTTTGCAACCATATGAGAGGCAAGAGATCAAGTTCTTGACTTGTTGCAAATCTGTCCAGAAACTTTCATCCGCGCGACAGTCAGTAAAAGATTTATATAAAAATCTAGAAATATCATTTTGGGATGATTTCAATTGAAAAAGATGCGTGACTCATATACCCATCTGTGGTAAAAATTTTAAGTCCACTGGTTTCTCCATTTGGGAGCTATGAAGTGAAAACCGAGCCCCAAACTTTCTGCTCGATGTTCTTGACCGCTCTTGGTGTTTGATTTTTCATCTTTTCTGTGGATGGATTATTGAGATGATTTTTGGTGGAGTGCTTCATGACTCATGGTTGCATAGGGACCAAAATTCTCACAATTTTTGGAGCAACATAAAGCCACCATCTCTCTGGTCCAAATAGAATCAAACTCTGAAGAATCTGCTTTTGCTTTCCTGAAAGCAGCTTGTGTTGTTTGAATTTTCATATTTTCTCTGTAAGGATCTTTAAGGAGATTTTTGGTGGAGTGCTTCATGACACATTGTCACACAGGGAGAAAAATTTCCATGATTTTTAGAGCACCAGAAAGCTACCAACCTCCTGCTCCATTAGAGGACAAGTTCTGAAAGAATCTGCATTTGCTTTTCTGAAAGCCACTTTGGTCATTTGGCTTGATTTCTTTTCCTAAAGCAAGATTTGAATTGGTTCCTCTCTTTTGAACACTTGACAACCAGGATTGTGTTTTCAAAATCCCAAATATTTCATGGCTCTCATGCACCCAAGTGAAGGGCACACATAGTTGTCAAGTTGTTCGGGTTTTTGGTCGAAACGTCGAAAAATGTTGTGGCGTCTATTCACCCCCCTCTAGCCGCCTAGCTCGGGTTTTCAACTGGTATCAGAGCATTAGGTTTGATGCTTCTTTGTAAATCTTGACCGATTTTTGAAGCCGATCCATCTTGCTATTTGAGCTATGGTGGACAAGTATTCCACCAAACCCCCGTGTTCTCCGGAGCCGATTTTTCCTATTGGAGGGCTAGGATGGAGACATATGTGATGGCTCAGGGCTACAATGTTTGGCTTAAGATCAAGGAACCATATGAGTTTCCCGAGGAGGTGACGGCCGCGAATCAAGCCGATGTGGAGCTTAATGCAAAAGCTCGAAATTTTCTGATTCAAGGCCTTAGCCGAGGGGAGTATGAGCGGGTGTCGGACATCACCACAGCCCACAAAATCTGGACGACCCTCCAAGCTTACCATGAGGGGACGGCTAAGGTTAAGGTGGTGAGACAAGACCAACACAAAAGAGAGTACAATTGATTTACTCAGAAGCCGGGTGAAACGCTTGACTTATGTTTCTCCCGCTTCACCAAGATTCTTGCTGATCTCCGTTCGGTTGAAGTCAAATATACCGATTCGGAGATTGCTAGGCATTTTCTCTCTGCTTTGGATCTTAAGGTTTGGGATGTGAAGGTGACTGCAATCCGACAGGCACCCGATCTCTCGACGCTGACCTTGGAAGCGCTCTATGCTAGTCTCAAGACGCTTACGAACTTGAGCATCTCCCGAAGAGCCCACTTCCTCATCCATCGCTTTGATAGTGACCCTCCGGTCGTGGTTCTTCCGATGTTGCAGTTTCTCCTTCTCGCCTCTCGTGAGCTGTCCAATGATCGATGGACAAGATTTACGAGGGGCTTGCCTTGTTGGCCGTGAAGTTCTCATTTGCTTACAAAGTGAGTGGCCGATCGGAGGAGAGGCATCATGAGGTGCTTCGGTTGTGATGGTCTCAACCACATGAAGCGTGATTGTCCAAAGTCTAGAGGAGAGGAGCGGAATGACTACGTCGCGCCGGCACGGAACGCCAACATCAACAAGAAACGCAACATCAAGGCCGGCGGTGGAGGAGACAAGAAGAAGGCCGCCAAGCCGATGTTCAAGAATCGCCGTGCGATCGAGAAGGTGCTTGTCGGGGATAAAATTACGGTCCATTGCCATGGCCCACTCCCTGATGGCCCAATCGAGCAGCCTACCAGGGCCTAGCTCCCTGGAAGGTTCTATCTGGCCCATATGCGTCTTGCCGAACAACTTCCTGGCTGGCGTGATGCGTAACGGCCAAGGAATCGTGTTTGAGTCCGTCTCGAACAGGAGTTCTGCACGGCTACGTGAAGACCCGGACGTTGGTTTCCCGGATTGGATTAGGAGTCGTGATCCCCAAGAATTGGAGTTTACCTTATCTACCTCGGGATGTATTTGGCATGTATGAGTTCATGACGATCTCGTAGTTAGCCCGGCCCAATATTCCCTCGGTAGGTCGGTTTGCTCTGCACTATATAAACCAAGCCCCTGCGGCGTGTAGAGAGAAGATGATGTTTTTTGGTCACCCTGGCATCTCAATTTACGTTTTAGCATCTGGCTTAGAGCTTACACGGTAATCTCGTCGAGACTTGTTCGTCTCGCCGAGCCACCTCTTGTAATCTCCTCTGATATATAAGAAAGGCTGGACGTAGGGCTGTTATCTCTCCCGAGAGGCCTGAACCAGGATAAAAACCCCTGTCTCCTGTTCGTGGTTGTTCGGCGTGTCTCCTATCTCAATCTTCAAGAACCTTAGCGACTTGAGATCGTTATCTCAACCGTCGACAGTTGGCGCCGTCCGTGGGGATCCGCAGATCGAACATGTCGAACTCCATCAGCGATAAGGAGATTCTCCCTGAGTACTACGACTCAGAAGGGCAGGATGTCTCTTCCCCTGTCAGCTCAAATCGATCTTATCGGCCTAGATCGATGTCTGTATCTGAGACAGAGGTCTCCGGATATGCCCCAGAGATGGTCTCTGGTCGAGCGCCCGTCATTGACGACGATTACGAAACAGAAGATCTATACGCTGGTTTAGATCTGTCTGATTCCAAGGCTATGTCGGTCGATACCTCCTGTGGCGACACAGCGATGACATCGTCTAGCTCGCAAACCCGCGGCCACCGCACCGTCAACATGGCCGGCGTAGGACCTTCAAATCCTGCGCAGGAGGCGGCGGCCGAAGAGATCGGGCAGATCAATTCTGCTCGAAACCAAGATGGAGCCGCACAATCTGCTCGCGAGCAAGAAATTGTTCGCCGCACTTTTGACGAATCCATCAACCAAACCCTGGCGCAGATTCGCGACAGGCGCAAGCGTCAGCGACGTGATACGCCTCGTGCGCCTACGCCAAGACCACCGGCAGAAGTTCACCCTGCCCGGGTGGAATCCCCGCGCGCCCGGAACCCAATCGGGCAAGACGCGGACGTCACAGGGATCCCAGGGCCCCTGGAGCAGAGCCAAGAGCGACTCCAGGCCTTGGCGATCAGAATTAGATCCGCCACCAAGACAATCTTGTCGCCGTGGGGCGCCGTGGCTACGCACCTTGAGAAGCGGCCGACGGCCTCAAGTCTTTGGGTGAAGCCTCATCCGGCAAAGGCCGAGCCTCGTCGGGTGGATTCGACAGCGAACGATCCGACGATCGCGTGACCACCGTCACCGTCGTAGGATCATTGTCCACGAGCAAGCTGCCCGTGGTCGCTGTCGCTCGCCAAGTCCCCGTAGTCATCGCGACCACAGGGGCAAGCGCGTGCGCGATGATCACGGAAGATCCCCTCGTGAGGAGCACGTTGTCGCGACCACGAGGAAGGAGCGTGGAGGCTTGTCGCGGAGAGAGTTCCTCCAAGCAGAGACCTCTCGCTCTGCAAGAGTTCCCCCGACCAACAGGACTAACATCTTTTCAAGGCTAGGTTCTGCCGGGGAAGGTGGCCGGTCTTATGCCTTGGGCTGCAGGGCCTTCTCCGATGAGCTTCGCTCTGTTCGGTGGCCCTCCAAGTTTAAGCCCGGACACATGGAGAGGTACAATGGGACTCAAAACCCAGAGGAATTTCTTTCCATCTACGCAACGGCCATCATGGCGGCCGGAGGTGACGAGCTTGTTATGGCCAATAACCTCCCGACTGTCCTTGAGGGTGCTGCCTGGACGTGGCTGTTCAATCAGCAAGAAGGTTCCATCTCTTCTTGGAACCAACATTGTGACGCTCGATCGCTAACTTCCGGAGAGTCGTTACGTGCGCTCGGGCAAGGAGGATGATCTGCACCAGATGATCCAGATGAACGGGGAGACCCTTCGCAACTTCGTGAAGCGTTTCATTAAGATTCGCAACACGATCCCGAACATCTCGGATGAATCTGTTGTCCGCGCTGTCAAAAACGGAGTCCGCGACGAGCGGCTCACCCAGGATCTCCAGATCAATGAGACCTGGACCGCCAACGACCTGTTCAAGGCGGTTGATCTCCACGCCAATGCGGCGGAGCGTGTTCAATACAAGAAGGCGTTCGACAAGGGCGAGCTGCCCGCCCAGCCTGGTGTAGAGGAGAAGAAGAAGACCAGCAGCAATCCTGGTGACAACAAGTCCCAGAAGAAGAAAAAGAAGGGCGATGCGAACAATACCATCGCTGGTATAGATCGCACGCCTCCTCCCAAAGACGGGCAGAAAAAGCCCAATAATAACTCTAAGGGCAAGAAGCCCGCCCAGGGAGGCAATCAAGGCAAGAAAGTTCCCAGCGACCGATATTGCAAGTACCACCAACACCACGGGCATGATACACGCCACTGCAGAACCTGGGCTGCAAAGCTCGAGGATTTCTACAACGGCAAGGGCCCAATGCCCACCCTGCCCGAGAAAGGTGAAGCCGGTAAAGCCAAGCGCCAAACCGATGATGGTGATCGGGACGATGACGAATATCAAGAGCCCGTGAACCATATTGCCGTCATCTTCGGCGGCTCCTCGGCTTATTCCTCTCGGCGCAGCCTCAAGGAAGCCGCCGGAGGTCCATTAACGCCAAAAGGGCAAGCCTCACCGAAGTCAATGAAGTGGACCGAGGTCCCCATCTCCTTCTCTCAGGAGGATTGCCCCACTGGGATGACCAAGCCCTAGAGGCTCCCACTGGTGGTCGCTCCGACCATCAGCAACGCTAGAGTTGGCCATGTCTTGGTTGACGGCGGGAGCGCTCTGGATCTACTCTCTTCTAAGGTTTTGGACGAGATGCAAATTCCCCGCTCCAAACTTAAAGAGGTCGCGATGCCTTTCTACGGCATTGTCCCGGGAGAAGCTGTCCAGCCGTTGGGGCAGGTTGTTCTACCCGTTACCTTCGGCAGTCCTAGCAACTTCCGAACAGAGTTGATCACGTTCGACGTGGTCGACTTTCCATCTGCGTACAACGCAATCTTGGGCCGGCCATCACTTGGTAAGTTTATGGCTGTGTCCCACCACGCTTACCATTGCGTGAAGATACCGGGTCCCAACGGCGTGATCACGGTCAAGGGCAATTACAAAGCTGCTCTGGATTGCGACGAGCAGTCCCTTGCCCTGGTCGACCAGCTCTCGCCATGAGGTCCCGACGCCCGCAGACCAAATCAGACGCTTCTAGAGTCTCCTTCACCAGGGGCGAGACCAAGGAGGTTCCATTGTCTCTGGATGATTCCTCCAAGGCAGTTCATTTGGGGGCCAATCTGGACCCCAAATAGAAAAACGAGCTCATTGCCTTCCTCCGAGCTAATGCAGACGTGTTTGCCTAGGAGCCGTCTGATATACCCGGAGTCCCAAGGGAGGTTATCGAGCATAAACCGCTGTCCGCCGACAAAAAGCTCGTTTCGCCAAGCTTCGCCGCCGGACTTCAAACAGGGGATCATCAAGGATCAGCTTGGCAAGCTGCTCGCTGCTGGTTTCATCCGCGAGGTTGATCACACCGAGTGGCTGGCCAACCCTATCATTGTAAAGAAGAAAGGCGGCAAGTGGAGGATGTGTGTCGATCACACAGATCTGAACGCTGCTTGTCCCAAGGACAATTTCCCGCTGCCTCGCATAGACCAGCTGGTCGACGCGACTGCGGATGCCCAGCTCTTGAGTTTTTTGGATGCTTACTCAGGTTATCACCAAATAAGCATCTCCCCCGAGGATGAAGAGAAGACTGCCTTCATCACCCCTTCGGCACTTTCTGCTACACGACCATGTCTTTCGGTTTGCGCAATGCTGGTGCCACGTTCCAGCGCTTGATGGAAAAGACTTTCCTAGAACAGCGCGGAAAAAACCTGAAGTCTATGTCGATGACATAGTTGTAAAGAGCAAGCTTGCTCCAGATCATGTAAAAGACCTGGCCGAGACTTTTCAAAATCTCAACAGGCATCGAATAAAGTTAAATCCAGAGAAATGTACCTTTGGTGTTCGATCTGGAATGTTGCTCGGTTATGTAATTGGTTCGCAAGGAATTTCTGCCAACCCTGAAAAAATCGAGGCCATTGAAAATATGCAGGCTCCAACTACCGTTAAGGAAGTCCAGAGTCTCACCGGACGGATGGTCGCCTTTGAGCGTGTTTATCTCCGTCGTATGCAGCGGCTGCCCTTCTTTAAGGCCCTGCGCAAGCACAATGGTTTTGAGTGGACGGAAGAAGCTGATTGATCTTTCCAAAATCTAAAGCAATACCTGTCCAACCAACCTGTCTTGACTACCCCGCGTTACGGCGAGTAGCTTTTGCTCTACCTTGGTGCATGCCGCAAGCGGTGAGCACGGTCTTGACGGTGGAAAGGGAAGGCATCCAACGGCCAATTTATTACGTGAGCGAGGTGCTTCACGGATCAAAGGAGCGTTACCCTGAGGTCCAGAAGTTGCTCTACGCCTTGCTCATGTCCTCCAGGAAACTTCGCCATTATTTCCAGCGATCAACATCTTGGTCCCGACCAAGTTCCCTCTTGGAGAAATCCTAAGGAACAAGGAAGCCGGCGGAAGAATAGCTAAGTGGGCAATGGAATTGGCAGAATTCGATATTCTGTTAGCTGCTCCAACGGCTATCAAATCCCAGGTCCTGGCTGACTTTGTCGCTGAATGGACTTGTCCGCCCAAATCCCAGGAAGCTCCCGAGCAACCTGATGAACCCTCTTGTACCATGTTTTTTGATGGCTCGCGCACTGGAAACTCGGGGGCTGGTTTTGTTCTCATCTCCCCTCAAGGAGAGCAACTCCAGTATTCTATCCAACTACACTTCGCGGCAACTAACAACGCTGCGGAGTACGAGGCCCTCCTCGCGGGACTAAAAGCGTGCAAGTCGCTCGGCGTCCAACGGCTGACCGTGAAGGGAGATTCACAGTTGGTCATCAACCAGGTCAACAAGGAGTATCAGTGCTGCGATGACTCAATGGCGCGGTACCTGGCTGAAGTGAGGAAGTTCGAGCGGCACTTTCGATTTTTCGAGGTGCTCTTCGTGCCCAGGAAGGACAACTTCTTGGCCGACCAGCTATCCAAATATGGATCCTCACGAGAACCTGCTCCGGCAGGGGTGCTCGTCGAGCACCTTTACAAGCCCTCAATCACGTCTCCGGACGGGGCAACTGAGACAGGTGGTGCTGTCTCCGTTATCGAGCAGGCTGCGGGCTGGACAACGCCATTTGTTCGGTACCTTGCAGATGGGACCCTGCCCGACGACGAAGACGAGCGTTCCGGGCTTACAAGGCATGCTAGTTCATACCAGCTTATGGACGGCATCCTTTACCGTCGAGGTGCTCTGGGAGTCCTCTCCAAGTGCATCTCGCAGCAGGAGGGTGTGTTCCTTCTTAGGGACATACACGAGGGTGCCTGTGGCAACCACGCCTCCTTCCGAACTCTGGTCGGCAAAGCATTTCGCATGGGCTATTACTAGCCTACAGCGTTACACGATGCCAGGGAGATAGTGACCAAGTGCAAGGCTTGCCAATTTCAAGCCCGGAAGGCACATAAGCCCGCCCAAGAGCTCCAAACGATCCCCCCATCTTGGCCTTTCTCCACATGGGGTCTGGATCTGCTCGGCCCATTCCCTAAGGGGTATAAGGGCTACACACACTTGCTCGTCGCCATCGGCACTTTTACAAAGTGGATTGAGGCAGAGCCTGTGTCGTCTCTTCACGCCAAAACGGCTGTGCGCTTTTTCAAAAGCAACGTGGTCACGCGCTTTGGGATCCCCCAGAAGCTGATCACGGATAACGGTACCTAGTTCGGTTTAGCTATTCCAGAATATCGCAATACCGGGCACCATGGTTCGCGCCGCCTCCGTGGCACATCCACGAGCAATGGAGCAATGAGCGAGCTAACGGACAGATCGTCCAGGTATCAACGGCGGCGTGTTCGCGGCACTCCGCGATCACAACAAAGCCTAGGTCGACGAAGTTCGTTCCGTCCTCTGGGCAGTTCGCACTACGGCCAGCCGGGCAACCGGGGAAACTCCTTTCCAATTGGTCTATGGCGCAGAAGCCATCCTACCCGCCGAAATAGTACTCGGTTCGCCTCGCACGAGCTCGGTCAATTTGGTTGACGACGAGCAAGAGCGCCTACTCGATCTCGACCTCCTCGAAGGCACACGCGACCGGGCACAAGTCAAAATGGCGCGCTATCAGCAAGATCTTTGCCAGCACGCTGCCAAATCGGTTCGACCACGGGCTTTGCAGGCGGGCGACCTCGTTCTGCGCCGTGTCCAGAACCTGTCCAATGCAACAAGCTAACTCCTCGTTGGGAGGGCCCGTTCACGGTCATTTCCACTGCTCGCCCGGGGGCTGTTCGCCTGGCAATGGAGGACGGGAGAGAGCTGACCAGCACTTGGAACATCGACCAGCTTCGTAAGTTCTTTGAGTAGGTCTTTCTCTGTTTGCTTAGCTTCGCGCTTTTCGTGAAATTTCGTGCCTTTCTTCGTCCAAGTCTGTCGGGCTCCATGTAAAGTTAAATCCATTCATAGTGAAATCTTCACGGTCCTCTGCGCCTTTTCACCTCTGTCTTGTCAAGACTACCCTCTCTCCGTAACACTTGATGGTGCCCGACCTTGCGTAACACTTGGCTCCGCAATCTTAAGGATTTTCTCCGTCAGATCTAGTTTCAACAAGTTCCTATACTCTGGTTGCGTAAACGGCATCCACCACGCTGCTAAGTGCTCTCGTAAGCCTCTCATGGCAGAGGCACTTACCGCCACGGCAAGACAACCACATGGCAAAGCCCGCCTCAGAAGCCCTCCACGGCAGAGGCACTTTCCTTGCTCGGTTACCCTTGAATTGCCTAACTTACGTTAACGAGCGATCGTGGAACGAGTCGAACAGATACGGTGTCGCTTATCTCTCTACGCACATGCTCGAATTCGCAATCTTAGGTCTTCGAGCATCGTCTGCATCGGGGCTAGGTGTCACTCTTTTCTTGTGCACTGCTCGAAGTTCGCAAACTCAAGTTCTCGAATCGCCGCACAACGGGGCTGGAGTTAGGCGAAGCGTATACGGTTTTCCCAAACTTTCTAGCGCTTTCGTCTCGCTCTTAGTTTCTGCTCGTTTGTCTTTTTTTGCTCTTTTTTTGGGGAAAAAGGTAAGTTTGCATTAATCAAAAGTGCAGGTATAAAAGTCCCCTTCGGGTTACAGCTGTGGTGCTACTTAGGAGCAAGCTGCTCTTTCAGCTCCTCGACTTCCAACTTAAGGCGCACGACTTCACCTTGAGCCTTGATTCCTTCCCGGGCTTCAGCTCGGAGGCGTTCGATCTCCTCCTTGTTCCGCTTGGCTTGTGCCGTAGCTTCCCGGATGGCCTCGACCTCTTCGGTCTTGGCCAAGAATGGTCCATCGAGCCTCACTCGACTAGCTTGTCGCCGACGGTCTTGAGCTGCTCGTCCAGCTCCTTGACCTTGTTCTCCACGCCGATCGCCTCACCGCCATCCCGCAAGATCTCCTCGATCTCTTCCGTGAAGCCCATGTGGTTGAGATTTTCACCGAGTCCCGCGGATGTCGGCTCTTCTTGGCAAGCCGGGCCTTGAGCTTCTTGACGTCCGCCGCAAGCGCCTTCCGCCAATGGGACGCTGCCGGGCGAGCTGCTCTTCGAGCCACTTCGTGCGGCCGGCTTCTTCTTCGCATGGTTTCGCCTTGGCTCTGCTGCTAAGCTCCTCGGCTTTTTTAAGAGAGCCTCTGAGGAACGCCTCTCTCGGGTTAGCTCGGCTTTGAGCTTCTTCGCTTTGCCTTCACCGGCTTCACTTTGGGCTAGTGCAGAGGGCTCACTCAAGCTCCCTCGCTCGAGGTGTCCCGGAGGACGCCAAGACTGGCGCCCACTCGATGGTGACGCCGCCCTCGAGCTCCTCCATGGTGTCCTTGAAGACCGAGGAGAAGAACAAGTCACCGCTTTTACGATGATATAGCTCAATCTGAACTAGGTTTCGTCTTGGGGCTTACCTTGCTGCCGATGCTTCAGCTTTCGTCGCAGCGATCTTCGAGACCATGCGTCACGAATCCTCGCCTGTGCGGGATGAGACTGGCGCGTTGCTCTTGCCACCGTCTTCTGTGCTCCTTCTTCCTGCGGGAGCGCTTCCGCTCGGGAGTAGGGGCGACCGGCAAAGCGCTTTCGTCCCCCCGCTCCTGCCTTTCTTCCTCCTTCGCCGGTCACCTTGGGCAAGGTCGGTTGCCCACCGACGACACCAAGCCTCCACCGGTAGGGCAACTTGTGCTGCTCGCCGTGGGTCTCTTCTTGTACCTCGGCGGCGGGAACTTCGCCCTGCTCGTCGATCGCCTCCGCCGGCTCAGGGATGGATTGCCCCGGCGACGGAGTGCCCGGAAGGACCGACTGCTCGGTCCCACCCGGGGCAGCTTGCAGAGCCATTGCCTTGGCCTCATTGTCTGCGGTGGCGCCGCCGCCGCTTCTTCGCCTCCAGCCTCTCCACGCGCGCTTCTTGAGCGCTGCCGAGTTCTTCGCTAGAGCTTGGCGGAGCAGCTCCACGCCGCCATCATCTCTTGAGGTGGCGGCCACCATCGCCTCATGATGCACCGTAGGTGCTCGGGCAAAGAACGATCGCTCGAGCACCGTCTCGACGTCGTCCGTGACAGTCTCCTCTTGGACAGCTGATGAATAAGAAGATGTTAAGCCCAACACGATCATAAAGTGTGTAAGGTCAAAGAGATTCATTACTACATACCTGCCGTGGAAGGCTTGATCTTGATCTTCCTCGCTGGAACTTTTCGCCTCTTCCTGGGGCTCCTTAGCGGCCTGCTCGCTTTGGCCCTCGGGTGTTGTGGCGATGAACTCAGCTCCCCATCGAGCTGAGCACTCTTCTCGCGTAGCGCAAGAAGCTTTTCCTTGCGCGCGACTTCTTCCTCGAGCCTCCTCTGCTTGGCGACCTGCCGTAGCCGTGCCATATGGCCCGGGTGAGCCCGCGTGTAATGCCTAAGCCAAAGGGTCATGTTCTTTACCTCTTCGTCGCTTTGCTCGGTGAGGAGGGAAGGACTTGGTCTCTTCTCGCTAGGCTGACCACGCGCCCGCTTGGTCTGTTCGGCACGCTCCGTCGCCTCGGGTGGTCTCTTCGATGGATGGCGGCCGCCATGTCGCGGCAAGCTCCGCGTAGGTTCGGCCGCCACCTTGGGCTTTGTGGCCACCTTGGCCTTGCCCTTCTTCGCCTTCTCTTTCTCCGACCCAGAGAGTTCTTCCACGATCCCTCCGAGGATCGATGGTCCTCCTGCGCAGATTCGGAAAGTAAAGTGTCGGCACATAACGGTGCAAATCCAGCGGCACAGACGAGGGTTCGAGCAACTTACCTCGGCTGTGCGGACGAGCACGTTCCGCGGACAGGTGTAGGCCACCTCGCCGGTGACCTCGTCGTCTTTCTTCGCTGCCTTCAGCATGGCGTCAACCAGCTCGGTCACCCATGCGTCGGTAGGTTTTTCTGCCCGAGCAGAAAGTCCTCTCAGTTTCTGTTCGGAAGAAGCATCAAAGAAAGGTTGAGTCTTAAAAGCACTTACCTGTGCTCTCCCTAGAGATGTCTTCCCATCCCTCTATCTTGTAGAAGGGATAGGGTCTTCTCCGCAACGGACAGATCCTATTCGCTGTGAAGTCTCGAATGATCTCCCTGCCTATGAGCCCGAGGCTCACGAGGGATGCGATCTTCCTCGTCAGGTACCAGTCCTCAGCGGTCATCTCTGGCCGAGGCATTGGCGTTCCCTTCGCCGGCGCCTTCCCGGTGAAGACGAGCTTGCTGTCGTCGCTCCGCCTGGTGTAGAACCACCTCGTCCACCACGCACCCATCGAGTCGAGCAACGGTGGGCGGGGGTACGGCGCGTCGTCGGCAGTGGCCCGGAGCTTGAGGTAGTAGCACCCAAGCGCCGAAGCGGCGGAGCTGCTCCTCGTTACCGTGTAGTAATGGAGGAACAGCCCCACCGGCGGATCAATGCCCAGATATCCTTCGCACAAGTGTGCAAAACGCCATCCTGGAGGATCGAGTTCGGATTGAGGTTCGCCACCTCCAATCCGCTTATGTTTAAGAAGCCTCGACGAAGCCGCCGGAGACCTCAACCCGAACAAAGGCGAATCGCTCAAGTCGATTTAACTCTCCTCCAAATGCTCCGAGTTTCTCCTCCCGGCAGCCTCCAGCTACCAGCGTCGATGTGGCCCTCTTCCTCCCAAGCCTTCAGGTCCTCCTCGGTCAAGCTAGTGGCTAGGAATTTGGCCATAGCGATCCCCAGGGTTGGACGAACAAGTTCTAGGGTGGAGTTTGGCTGGTTGATGTTGAGCGCGGTTGGAATTAGGGCTTAGGAGAGGAAAGGCGCGAGAGCAGAAGTGGCTGGCCGCGGGCGGCTTGGGTGCTTTTATAGTCCTAAACGAGCAGCTCTGCAACGGTTTGCCGCGAAACGGCTAGTTTTTATCAGAACGCTAGGTAAAACGATCGTTCAGCCATCGCAAGAGAACAGAAGTTACCGCTGGAGTCTCACAACGGCTAATTTCTCCAAAGGTTCTGCTACTGAAGGCCGAGTGCTCGCTCGGGCAGATGTGATTCTCGCTCGACGCAAATGAGTTGCTTTCGGATCGATCGGGTCTGTTCGGTCCTGAACAAGTCTTGTTCGGTTGAACCATAACCTGTTCGGTCGCTTGTTACACGTCTTTGTAGCAACAAAATTTCCCTCTTCGTGACTTGAGTCTCAAGAGGAAGACCCCACTCTAGTGAATCCTTCCACTTGAGTCTCGGGGGCTAGCTGTCGGGGATAAAATTACGGCCCATTGCCATGGCCCACTCCCAGACGGCCCAATCGAGCAGCCTACCAGGGCCTAGCACCCTGGAAGGTTCTATCTGGCCCATATGCGTCTTGCCGAACAGCTTCCTGGCTGGCGTGATGCGTAACGGCCAAGGAATCGTGTTTGAGTCCGTCTTGAACAGGAGTTCTGCACGGCTACATGAAGACCCAGACCTTGGTTTCCCGGATTGGATTAGGAGTCGTGATCCCCAAGAATTGGAGTTTACCTTATCTACCTCGGGATGTATTTCGCATGTATGAGTTCGTTACGATCTCGTAGTTAGCCCGGCCCGATATTCCCTCGATAGGTCGGTTTGCTCTGCACTATATAAACCAAGCCCCTGCGGCGTGTAGAGAGAAGATGATGTTTTTTGGTCACCCTGGCATCTCAATTTACGTTTTAGCATCTGGCTTAGAGCTTACACCGTAATCTCGTCGAGACTTGTTCGTCTCGCCGAGCCACCTCTTGTAATCTCCTCTGATATATAAGAAAGGCTGGACGTAGGGCTGTTATCTCTCCCGAGAGGCCTGAACTAGGATAAAAACCCCTGTCTCCTGTTCGTGGTTGTTCGTGGTTGTTCGGCGTGTCTCCTATCTCAATCTTCAAGAACCTTAGCTACTTGAGATCGTTATCTCAACCGTCGACAGTGTTGGCCGCTCTGGAAGGAGTCACCTTCTCCGACAAGGAGGATGAGTGCTCGGATGATGGCGAGGACGATCCGCCAGAGAACGATGACGTCGACTACACCGGCATGTGCTTCATGGCACACGGTGACAATGGCAAGAAGCCGACTTCGGACCTCTACCACACCGACGATTTATGAGGTAATCAAGAAGGTCCGCCCTACTGTTCTTGAGGATGCTTTGCTTAAACTCCATGACAAGTACACTAGGGTTGTGGCCAAGAACAAGTCCCTAGATGATCAACTAAAAATTGCAAAGTCTGCTGCTTGCTCCAAATGTGAAAAACTCACTCTTGAATTGGATGAATTAAAAGTTCACCTTGAGAATGTTGCCATCCAACTAGAAAAGGAAAAATCTAGGCCCATTTCTCAACCTGTTGATTCTGATGAGTTACTTGATTGTGACAAGCTCATTGAGGATTTGACTGAATTAAGGACATATCATGCTAGTGTGCTTGATTTGAATGAACAACTTACTAAGTAAATGTTAAGCTTGTAGCGTAACTAGATGATACTAGGAAGAATTTGTTCCTTGTCACTTCGATCTAGAGTGCATCGCTTAATGAACCCTAGCATGCTTTGTCCTCGATCCCTCTCAGACACTCATCTAAGGACCCAGCCACCCAGCTTATGGTCAGAGCAATCATGCTCCACCTAAGGACCCGGTCATTTCAGATGAGAGTTGTAGCTTCCACTCACTTGATTCTACTTGTCGTGATTGCACATGTTGAAGCTTGAGAATTTGAACTTGCAAGCTAAAATTTCGAGCTTAATGAAACCGTTTTAATGCCTCGTGTGTGATCGATGTCTTGAGCTTGATGGGGAGATGGATAGGGTCTACCAGATTTGAGTGATAGATTTGAGGGTAGGTTGACCCAAGCCCAAAATGTCGAAAGTGTCTTTCTGTCTGCTCTCACGAGGGAAGTTACGATCCTAGGTGAGAAGTGCCGCAAAGCCTTAGGAAAGGGTACAACCGATAGCAGTGACTCTTTGGACCCTTCCTCTTCTTATGGTTTTGTCCCCAACTCCATCAGAGTGCGAGTACCTCATAAGCACTCTTGAGAAGTTTGTTGGGGCAACAGAATCGAACTTGATACTTGACAAAAGCAAGATATCAATGGGTAGAGGTCTAGGTTACAACTGCTAGAGCACACCAAGAGACACCCACCTAGAGTGCTTGGAAGGGATGAGAACAGGCAGCACAGCTTGTTCTTAGGGACAGGTTCTTGAGACTACTGCTTTCAGTCCGCAGGATCGTTAGGGAAAGTCCTACCACACACTGCTGGGCCTCGTAACAAAGCTCCACAGAATCCACCTACGAAGAGCTGCCTCTTACCACTCCCCGCCTCGAAATGGCAGAGAAGTAGTTTGCACCTTGCGATAGGATGGGACACACCGAGCGTAACTGCCTGTCGTGCTAAGGACCCACGTGAGGAGCGAGAAAACAGGCTAGAATTCAAGGACCTCCTAAGAAACCTGCACCTAGGTTCGCTCCCCCTCAGGGTAGACCAGTGGTTAGACGGCCAGGACTTGGAGCATGACCTTCGTTGTTCATCCTGTTGTCGATGCTGGGCGTGAGCAGCTGCTGCCCTCGGGACGCACCTCCGTGGGTTACAGAGGTGAGCGTTCGCGACGTGAGGTGCCAACTCCATGGTGGAGGAATGGCAAGAAGGGTAGGAAGTGCGGACAGGATGCACCCGCCTCAGCTCAACGGCCGGTTGCTCCTAATCCAGTGCCAAGACGTTTCCCTTGTAGAAGGGATGGCCTAGTCCGAGTAGAGTCTGTTCGGTATGGTCGTGTGACTCAGTTTTGGGTGCCAAAAGATGCACTGGTATTTCCCAATGCTGACCCACGTTTCTTCACTCGTTGACTCAGGCACGTCGGACTGGGAAGGGGGACATGTGGATCATCGATTCCGGGTGTTGTCGCCACATGACCGAAAACTCTTAGTGGTTCTCCTCCTTAGTCCGTGAGCCCCAGGGTGAGAGAATCACCTTTGGGGATGCTTCGTCAGGTCGTGTGCTCGCTCGAGGCTCTATTCAGGTTAGTGACCAGGTTGTACTTAAGGATGTGGCCCTTGTCAGCAAGCTTCGCTATAATTTGCTTTCGGTTTTCAGCTGACTGATGAGGGTTTTAAGGTTCGTTTTAAGCAGAATGAAAGTTGCATTCTTGATTCTTCTGTGAGTTTTGTTTGCGGGATTCACAGATTTGGGAGAGTTTTTCGTGTTGATTTTCGATCTACAGTTGGCTCTTCTCATTACTTGATTGCTTCAGAGTCCCGTGACACCTCCTTCTGGCATAGGAGACTGGGTCACATTGGTTTTGATCACTTGACCAGAGTTAGCAGCCAGGATCTGATTCGTGGTTTGCCCAAACTCAAAATGATTAATGACATTGTTTGTTCTCCTTGCCGGCATGGGAAGATGGTTGCCGCTGCTCACCCACCAGTCACCCTAGTGATGACTGATGCACGTGCACAATTGCTTCACATGGACATTGTTGGTCCCTCCCGTGTGCAGTCTGTGGGTGGCAAGTGGTATGTGCTCGTTGTTGTCGATGACTATTCTCGATACTCCTGGGTCTATTTCATGGTGAACAAGGACGAAACATTTGGCCATTTTCGTTCCTTGATTCGTAAGCTTTCGTTGAGTTCCTGTGAGCACTTGGCAGCAATTGCCTGCATAATGGCACTGAGTTCAAGAATGCACAATTTGAGAACTTCTATTATGATTCTGGTGTTGAGCATCAATTTTCTTCTCCGCATGTCGCACAACAAAATGGCGTTGTGGAGAGAAAGAATCGCACATTGGTAGAGATGGCTAGGACTATGCTTGATGAATATTCTACTCCTAGGTATTTCTGGGCTGAGGCTATTTCTACAGCTTGCTATGTTTCAAACAGGGTGTTTCTGAGGTCCAAGTTGCATTGCACATCCTATGAACTTCGATATGGGCGTAAGCCAAGTGTTTCACATTTCAGGGTGTTTGGATGCAAGTGCTTTATTCTGAAGTCTGGAAATTTGGACAAATTTAAATCTCGATCTTCAGATGGCATTTTCCTTGGATATACAGCTTCTGCGGTTAATTACCGCATTTGGGATAGTGCGAGGCATAGGGTAGTAGAGACTTGTGAGGTTACCTTTGATGAGGCTATGCCTGGGGCAAGGCCAGATATCTCAGGATCCGACTTGTCCTTTGAGCCTATCTTTGTTGAGGAGGGAGTTGTTGGAGATGACGGTTCTACGGAGCCTGACCTCGACTTGACTCCACCGGTGGCGCCTCCAGTTCCAGTGCTGTTCCTCAGTCTCATCCCTTACCTTCTGATTCTACTCAGCTCTCACCTTGTGCTTCTAGGTTCTCACCTATAGAATCTGATTCGTCCGGTGGCTCTGATCCTACCTCTCCTGCTCCCGAGGTAGAGGCCATTTCTAGGGCTCCTCGTCACATCTAGAAAGACCATCCCCCTGCACAGATGATCGGTGGTTTGAGCGAGAGGATGCTAACCCGATCAAGTGCTGGCTGTCTCACCTTTGCTTATCTGCTTGCGCTGCGTTGCTTCCTTTGAACCAAGGACGCCACCCATGCACTTTCTAATCTGATTGGGTGAATGCGATGCACGAAGAGTTAGAGAACTTTGAGAGGAACAAAATGTGGCAGCTTGTTGAACGCCCTAAAGGACATAATGTAATAGGTACTAAATGGGTGTTCAAGAACAAGCAAAGTGAGGATGGGGTAGTGGTTAGAAACAAGGCTAGATTGGTTGCTCAAGGTTACACTCAGATCGATGGGATAGACTTTGATGAGACATACGCTCCGTGGCTAGACATGATTCCATCAGATCTTAGCAAGATTTATGGCATCCAATGGGTTCAAGTCAGATCAAATGGATGTCCGTAGTGCTTTCTGAATGGCTATATTAAGGAGGAAGTGTATGTGAAGCAACCTCCCGGTTTGAGAATTTAAGATATCCTAATCATGTATATAAGCTTGATAAGGCTCTATATGGGCTAAAGCAAGCACCCAGGGCCTGGTATGAGAGGCTTAAGACCTACCTGGTGAGCAATGGGTTCCTAATGGGTAAGGTAGACAAGACCTTGTTTACCCGTAGGGTTGGCTCTGATTTCCTTCTGGTGCAAGTGTATGTCGATGACATCATCTTTGGTGGTTCCTCCTCTGCTCTTGTTTCTGAGTTCTCAGAGTTGATGAGCTCGGAATTTGAGATGAGCATGATGGGGGACCTCAACTTCTTTGTCGGCTTTCAATTCAAGCAAACACCAGATAGGACCTTCCTTCACCAGAGCAAGTACACAAAAGACCTCCTGAGTCGGTTTGCCATGTCTGATAGCAAGCCGGTCTCTACTCCGATGGCAACCACTGTTGCCTTAGGACCCGATGAGAATGGTGAGCCAGTCGACCAGAAGGAGTATCGTAGCATGATAGGCTCCCTGCTTTATCTTACCTCCTCCCGACCGGACATCTAGTTCGCTGTGTGTCTTTGTGCCCGCTTTCAGGCCTCACCTAGAGTGTCTCACCTTCAGGCGGTGAAGCGGATCATTCGCTATCTCCGAGCGACTGCAGACTTTGGCCTCTGGTTCTCTGCTGCCTCTTGTCTATCTCTTAGAGCCTTCTCAGATGCAGACTTTACTAGCTGTAGGATAGATAGGAAGAGCACTTCTGGTACCTGCCAATTTCTTGGCACTTCTCTTGTCTCTTGGTCCTCTAGGAAGCGATGAGTGTTGCGCAATCAATCGCCGAGGTCGAGTATGTTGTTCTTCTTTGCATGTTGCGATCAAAGTTGTTTGGCTCTGCTCTACCTTGAAGGACTTTGGGTTAGTTCAAGCAAGTGTGCCACTTCTCTGTGACAACACCTCTGCCATCAACATTGCCAAAAACCCAGTGCAGCATTCTAGGACAAAGCACATTGACCTGAGATATCACTTTCTTAGAGACCATGTGGAGAAGGGTGATATTGTCTTGCGATTCGCTGAGACCGACCGTCGGTTGGCTGATATCTTCACCAAGCCACTGGACAAGGCTAGGTTTGAGGCTCTCAGGGGAGAGCTCGGGGTTGTGAGCTTGGCTAGCTTATAGTCAGGGGGAGCTTGGGCTACTTGTACTATATGTAATATATTCTTTTCGCTTTCCCTGCATTGCATTTGGGTTGCATTCAGGCTTGGTTATATTATGTAGGCTGTCAGCACTCTTCACTTAGACTTCTGGCGTGCAGTGGCACGGACCTCTTATCTTGTGCTTAGGTTGCTATCATGTGTAATAGGCTTCCTTCTCTCCTCTGGCTAGGTTGATTCCACAGTCTTATAGGTCTATGAGTAGGCGGTGCGTGTCGTATCTCCGTAACCGAGGTGTAGAGTTGTCTTTCCTTGTAAGTCGCAGCGCAGATGAGAGCGAGTCCGAGCTTGAGTGGTTTCTGTTCTTGCCTAATTCTTTATGTTTTGCCCTGTGCATTTCCTCGGTTTTCGGCTCCTTATTCATTGTTCTTTGTTTTTATTGCACATTATTTTGGGATGAAACTGTTGACTCACTTGTTGAGGGGGAGTTTTCAGAAAACTTTGCATTTGCATATAGACTTCTTTTGCTTTTTGGAGCTTTGTCTATTATGCTTTTGAATTTAGGCTTTGCAAGATGCCGAGACTATTCACATTTCAGCTTGTGCTAGCTCGACCAATTGGTGTCTAGTCCAAAAATTTGCATTATTTTTGGTTTTCCAAAACTTCGATGTGGCATAAGATTTTTACTTTCTGAATGTTGTTGCTTGATGAGGCCCTTGCAGTTTTCGTTCAGTCATCTTTGCAACTTGGTGAAATCTTTGTTGGTCAAATCTTGCTCTTGTAAATTGAAAAACCAAAAATATGCAATTTGAAGTTCTGGAGAGCTCTCACTGGTCATCCTTCATGAGATAGCTTGCCATTGCACAAAAGAGGCATGAACTTGGAAGGACATCGGATCGCCAAGATGAGTGAATCCTTCAGTGTAATGCTGGGCACCGTCGGCCATTGGTATGAGGCTAGAGGCTCTCCCACCTAAATTCAACAAAATATTTGCAAGAAAAACAAAAAAAAATTGAAAAATGCTAGTTAGTTGAGCTGTCGATTTGTAACTACTTTGATTTTCAACTGGTTGCACGTGGTGTTCTGTCGAAGTCGTCTTGATGCCTTGCTAGGCCACGGCATTTGATCGTGATTTTCTAAGCCACGTCTTCCAATATGAAAAATCGATTTACTAGCATCTCTTGAACTTGTGAGCACCGAACTAGAATTGCATTGCTTCGAACATCTTTGCCATGTGCTTCACGTTCAAATGAATAATTTTGAAAGCTCCCTAGGACTTGCATTTGCTTTTGCATCTGCATCATGCCTTGTGCTTGTTCCCTCAAATTTCTTGATGTATATATTGCCAAAAGGGGGAGAATTGAAAAGACATCAACATTCTTTTCTTGAAAAAAAGAGGGATAATTTATTGGGAAGTTTTGACTTTCACGACTAGGAGATTTTGAACACATGTGTTCCTATCTTTTGCTCCAGACGTGATTTGGCATTTCCAACATGCCTTGTTCGACAAATCCAAAAACTTCAAAATATTTTTTCGAGGGTTTGTCAATATATTCATCAAGGGAGAGTGTTGAGACCCATGTGGAGGGTACCCCGGTTTGATGATGAATATATGTGACAAGATGGAATTTGAAGTGTTTTGAAGAATGTTAAATGACGCATTTGTGGAAATTGTCGTGGAATTGGTACCGGACCATTGTGCTGAGCTTGGGCTAGGTAATAGTTTTGATCGGAAGTGGTCCGGTGGAACTTAGGCTGACACGTGGTGTGTTAGGGCTTTCTAATTGTGTTGTCATGAAGGGATTATTGTGTTGGTAATTTTGTGATGGACTAACCTTGCAGGTAAGGTAAGGTATGTTGGTTTCGTGTGTGTTCACCTCGATGATGCGGTATCGGTAGTGCGTGGTCGACGCTTCATGGGACATTTGGAGGTGGTGCGTCCAAGGCGTCAGCGATCGGGTTCGATGACCTGGCGGTCACATGAGGTGGTGCACTCGAGAAGCTTAGCCATGGCGAGAACTGAGGCATTTGGAGGTCGCTTGGCGTGTAACACAGTGGTGAAGCTGGTTCTGACCGGTGGGCCCAGGCGTGGGCTGGCGACCGAAGATGGTGCGAAGATATTTCCCAGATGAATATGTGGAGAATATTCCCTCTCGGGAATGTGTCTTGTAGTGTGTGTGGTGTACATCACTCATCCTCAAATGAAGGGTGGAGATGGGCTCTAGGTGTTAGGGCATCTCACCTATGGGCTATAAATAGAGGTGGAGGGGAGCACCTCCTCCTCATTCCCTTATGGCTGAAATTTCAGAAATATAAAGGGTGAGTTGGGTGTGTAAGGGTGGCACTTAGAGTGCTTGTGACCACATGGAGTGTGGTTTGTAATCCTCAACTCCTATGCAATGAAATTTCTCATCTTCATAATCATCTTGTGTTGATTTGCTCCAAGTTCTTCTTCCTTTTGTTTTCCCCTTTTGGAGCTCTTATTTGAAGATGAGTCTTGGTGATTTCTTACTGGTTCTTGATGGTGTATGAAGCCTTGAGGTTGCTAATATGATTTACCACACTCTTTGCAACCATATGAGAGGCAAGAGATCAAGTTCTTGACTTGTTGTAAATCTGTCCAGAAACTTTCATCCGCGCGACAGTCAGTAAAAGATTTTTAGAAACATCTAGAAAAATCATTTTGGGATGATTCCAATTGTAAAAGATACGTGACTCATATACCCATCTGTGGTAACAATTTGATGTCCACTGGTTTCTCCATTTGGGAGCTATGAAGTGAAAACCGAGCCCCAAACTTTCTGCTCGAAGTTCTTGACTGCTCATGGTGTTTGATTTTTCATCTTTTCTGTGGATAGATTATTGAGATGATTTTTGGTGGAGTGCTTCATGACTCATGGTTGCATAGGGAGAAAAATTCCCACAATTTTTGGAGCAACATAAGGCCACCATCTCTCTGGTCCAAATAGAATCAAACTCTGAAGAATCTGCTTTTGCTTTCCAGAAAGCAGCTTGTGTTGTTTGAATTTTCATATTTTCTCTGTAAGGAGTTTTAAGGAGATTTTTGGTGGAGTGCTTCACGACACATTGTCACACAGGGAGAAAAATTCCCATGACTTTTAGAGCACCAGAAAGCTACCAACCTCCTGCTCCATTAGAGGACAAGTTCTGAAAGAATCTGTATTTGCTTTTCTGAAAGCCACTTTGGTCATTTGGCTTGATCTCTTTTCCTATAGCAAGATTTGAATTGGTTCCTCTCTTTTGAACTCTTGACAATCAGGATTGTGTTTTCAAAATCCCAAATATTTCATGGCTCTCATGCACCCAAGTGAAGGGTACACATATTTGTCAAGTTGTTCGGGTTTTTGGTGGAAACGTCGAAAAATGTTGTGGCGTCTATTCACCCCCCCTCTAGCCGCCTAGCTCGGGTTTTCAACTTTCGATCGACCATCCTCCACTACGAGCCATCTGCTGGATGCCTAAGCATTCCGTCGACCTTACGCTCTTCTTTATGCCAACGCATCATTTTCGCATGCGCTTTGTTTGCAAACATACGCTCCAGCCTTGGAATCAGAGGAAAATACCACAACGCTTTTGTCGGTGCTCTCTTCTTCACACGCACCCCATCTACTTCACCTGGATCGTCACGCTTCGTCTTATACCGGGGCTCCTTGCACGCTGGACAGGCATCCAAGTCGGCATATTCACCGTGATATAGGACACAGTCGTTGCGACATGCATGTATCTTCCGTACTTTCAATCCTAAGGGACACAGGACCAGTTTGGCTTGATACGTGGATTCTGGCAGGGTGTTATCTTCCGGGAGCAACTTCTTTATGAGCGACAGCAACTCATCGAAACCCTTATCTGACACACCATTCACAGCATTCCATTGCATGAGCTCCAGTGTAGTGCGTAGCTTCTTGTGCCCCTGACCACAATTTGGGTACAAAAGTGTTCTCTGGTCCTCCAACAAACCCTGGTACTTCCTATATTGTTTGTCCTCTGTGATATCTCCCTCTGCGTCACGCAGCATCTGGTCCAGGTCATCATCCACACCAAACTGATGGCCTTGTGTATCTTCGATGTCCTCGTATGTCGTCGCGTTCGGCATACCATCATATGTCACTTCCTCTTCATCGGCTTCTTCTTCGTCTTCTTATGCTGGTATGCTCTACTTTGTCGTGGTGAGTCCAACATGTATAGTTCGGCATGAAACCTCTCATCAACAAGTGGCCCTGTATCCGTCCTCGCATTGAGTGCTCTTTTTCGTTCTCGCAATCTACATACGGACATCTGTCTGAAGCTTCCTAGAGGCAAGTCTCAAATCGACATCGAGAAAAGCATTCACGCCATCGATGAACTCCCTTGACCGACGATCCGCATACATCCATTGCCGGTTCATCTGCACCAATTAAATTAATAAGAACACTTATTATATTTTTCAAATTGAAATATTTAACTCGAAATAACTAATTGTTATATTTTTTAATTATCTCTAAACTTTCTACATTTTTAAAGCTAAACCAACTAAATCTCACAAATTAAAAAACTTTTTTCAACTATTTTCTATACTTTGCCTAAATTATAAACATATGTAATTTTTATTGTGTACCCCTCTAATTTTTTTAATTACAGTTCATACACAAAAATAATTTATTCCCAACCTAGCAAAAAATCTAGGTCTATTTAGCTCTATAGCAAATGAAATAATCACCCTACCTACTATTTTAAACTAATTTGAAACAAAAACCATCCAATGGATCACCACATTGCCTCAAAAGATCTAGAGGGGAGAGCTAGCAAAATAGACATCTTCCGACAAAAACTAAGACACCAACCTAGATCTAGCTCTCTAAAATAAATAATCACCCTACCAACTAATTTCAACATCTTATACAACATCAAAAGAAGGATACAAAACTAATATGGGACTTAAACCCCCCAATAGATCAACATCTTGTCTCAAATTATCTAGAGAGAGAGAGCTAGAAAATCAAACACCCTTCAATTCAAACAAGATCAATTCAATATTTCTCCACATGCAATGCAAAAATATAAGCAACAACTACACGAAAATGATGTTGGGACCATGTTTACTTATCTTGAAAACCTTAATTTGGAGCTATTAGCCTCAATTAAAATTTTGGCAAAGACTTTTCACGCATGAACATTTCGGCCCTTCAAGCTATTGTGCGAGCTGCTCGGGGAGGAAAAAGGGCTTAAATGTCGTGGGCGGGAAGGGGAAAATGCATATGCAAGCGGTTGAAGGTATGAACCGCTTGCATTGAGTTACCTCTCGAAGCGGTTCGTATCACGAACCGCTTAGTAATCGCAAGCGGTTCGTGATCTTAAACGCAGACCGGCTTATCTTTGCAAGCGGTTCTTACATGGAACCGTTTGTATATCTCTTTCCGCCAACCTCCCACCCGTTGGCCTACAAACCGCTTATGGCGATCGGGTCATAGCGACTTAAAGCAGCGCCGCTTGTGATGGGCGCTTTGGAAGCCCGATCTGCGAGAGTGTAGAAATGGCCGTCGATACTCTCGAGTGTGTATCGACGGTCGCCTAGTAACCGTCGACATTGTAGTTTGGCGATGATTGTCTTGCCGATTCCTATAGTGTATTTCTTTTTTTATATATAATTGATTTATTAAACTAAAAACAAAAAATACAACGATGCATGACTATATCAATATAACAAATATATTAAAATAAAATAAATTTCAGACAACAACGTTAGATATTGTAATGAAATTTATTTTGCGACAGTTTTTTTCTAGCATAAGCTAGAATTCCTTGTACTGAAGGAAAGCTAGCAACGTAATTAGATGTTCTAACCGGAACGCCATGAAATAAGGTTGCCATCTAACGTTGCAATGAAATGCCAACTGGAACGCCATGAAATGTGTATCCGGATCTTCTAACATAGAAATTTCTACGTCCGAGGGACGTCCGAGCAGCAGGTCCATTCGTTCTGTGTCGAACGGCAGCACGCTCAAATAGGTCACAACCCAGAATCACGATGGAAAACCTACTTCATTTGGCCCATACGTAAACCAAGCGGACGGGAAAAAACGCCGCGAGGGCAAACGAGGAGTGAAAAAAGGCGCAACAACAACCCTTGTCAGGCGTTTTGGCGCAGGGAGCGGCGGAGTCAATCGTCGGACAGTTGCTTTGAACTTGATCGAACATCCCCTTTTCTCATGGAACATAGGTGTGTATTACATTTTTTTGATTGTTCTCTTTGAATATGTGTGGCAAATGGTAATATCTAGCATGGTGTTTTCTTACTATACAGAGAGAGCTTGCTGCTTGGTTTGGTACCTCATGTTGGCATGGAATTTCAAAATTCGGATGAGGCATGAGCATTTTGGCTTAGCTACGGTGGGCAGAAAGGCTTTGAGGTTAAAAAAAGGTATACGAACAAAAGTCCATCGGTTGGCAAGGTTACATCATGTAGATTTGTTTGTGCAAATGAGGGTCATCGATTGCAGGACAAAAGGGATCATTTAACAAAATGCCCTAGAGCTGAAACTAGAACCGATTGTCAAGTCCACATGAATCTTAAAATAGACCGAAAGAAGGAAATTCTAAAAGTGACTGAGATAGTTTTAGAACACAATCATACGTTGCACCTGGAAGAAACCTTACACTTAATGGTCTCACAAAGGAAAATTTCAGATTTACAAGCTTTTGAAATTAAAACAGCAGATGATGCGGGAATTAGGCCAAGAAGCTACGCACGAGTTGGCTAGTCGGTAAGTTGGCGGACCACTCAATCTTAGCTACACCCTTCGTGATCACAAGAACTTTTTGCGGATGAGAAATAGCATATGGCCAAGCAGGTAGCATGCTTAAGTATTTTCAACACAAAATTGTTGAAAACCCAACATTCCAATATTTGCGGATGAGAAATGGCATATGGCCAAGCAGATAGCATGCTTAAGTATTTTCAAGACAAAATTGTTGAAAACCCAACATTCCAATATGCATTACAAATGGATTCTGAAGAACAAATTAATAGCAAACATATTCTGAGCTGATGCTAAAATGATCATGGACTATGCGCATTTTTGAGATGTTGTTAGTTTTGACACTACTTTTGAAACAAACAAGGAGAGTAGGCCTTTTGGTGTCTGTCGACGGTTGAGATAACGATATCAAGTCGCTAAGGTTCTTTAGAAGTGAGATAGGAGACACGCCGAACAACCACGAATAGCAACAAACAGGAGACAGAGGTTTTTATCCTGGTTCAGGCCTCTTGGGAGAGATAATAGCCCTACGTCCAGCCTTTCTTATATATCAGCGATGAATACAAGAGGTGGCTCGACGAGACGAACAAGTCTCGGCGAGATTATGGGTGTACAAGCGCGACAATGCTAAGACTCTTGGCCCTAACAGATGATGGATTGAACAGATGCTAAAAGCTAGATTCAAGTCGTAAAAACTCGTCCTGGATTGGCCCCTCAATACGCCGTAGGGGCCCTGTTTATATAGTGCGGAGCAAACCGACCTACCGAGGGAATACCGGGCCGGGCTAACTACGAGATCATAATGAACTCGACGTGCCAAATATATCCCGAGGCAGATAAGGCATACTCCTAGTCTTGGGGATCACGACTCCTATTCCAATCCGGGAAACCAACGTCCGGGTCTTCACGTAGCCGTGCAGAACCACTGTTCGAGACGGACTCAAACACGATTCCTTGGTCGTTACGCATCACCCCTGCCAAGAGGCTGTTCGGCAGGATGCATATGGACCAGATAGAACCTTCCAGGGAGCTAGGCCCTGGTAGGCTGTTCAACTGGGCCGTCAGGGAGTGGGCCATGGCAATGGGCCGTGATTTTATCCCCGACAGCTAGCCCCCGAGACTCAAGTGGAAGGACTCACTAGAGTGGGGTCTTCCTCTTGAGACTCCAAGTCACGAAGAGGGAAATTTTGCTGCTACAAAGACATGTAACAATCGACCGAACAGGTTAGGGTTCAACCGAACAGTACTTGTTCGGGACCGAGCAAACCCGATCGAGACCGAAAGCAACTCCGTTAATCGAGCAGGAATCACATCCGCTCGAGCAGAGCACTCAGTCTTCAACGCGGACGCTGGTAAAAAGTAACCATTGGCAGAACTCAACGGTAACTTACGTCGCTGCGCAGAGAAAACAAGCGACCGTTTTACCTGGCCGTTGCGGTAAAAACTAGCCGTTTTGTGGCAAACCGTTGCAGAGCTGCGCATATGGGACTATAAAAGCTCCCAAGCCGCTCACAGCCAGCTACTTCTGCTCTCGCGCCTTTCCTTCCCAAGCCCTAATTCCAACCGCACTCAGCTCCGAGCACCCAAACTCCACCACCAAACCTGCTCGTCCAACTCTGGGAACCGCTATGGCCAAGTTCGTTAGCTCTAGCGCATCCGAGGAGGACTTGAGAGTTTGGAAGGAAGAGGGGCACATCGACACCGGTAGCTGGAGGCTGCCCAGGGAGGAGGAAACTCCGGAGCCGCTCGAGCGAGAGTTCGTCAACTTTGAGCAGCTCGCACTGTTCGGGTTGAGATCTCCCGAGAGCGACTTCGTCGAGGCCTTCTTGAACATTAGCGGATTGGAGGTGGCGAACCTCAATCCGAACAGCATCCTCCAGATGGCCGTCTTCGCACACCTGTTCGAGGGCTATCTGGGCATTGATCCGCCGGTGGTGCTGTTCCTCCATTACTATACGGTAACGAGGAGCAGCTCCGCCGCTTCGGCGCTGGGGTGTTACTACCTCATGCTCCGGGCCACTGCCGACGACGCGCCGTACCCCCGTCCACCGCTGCTTGATTCAATGGGAGCGTGGTGGATGAGGTGGTTCTACACCCGGCGGAGCGACGACAGCAAGCTCATCTTCACCAGGAAGGCGTCGGCGAAGGGAACACCGATGCCTCGGCCGGAGATGTCCGCCGAGGATTGGTATTTGACGAGGAAGATCGCCTCCCTCATGAGCCTTGGGCTTACGGGCAGGGAGATCATCCGGGACTTCACAGCGAACAGGATTTGTCCGCTGCGGAGAAGACCCTATCCCTTCTATAAGATAGAGGGATGGGAAGACATCTCCAGGGAGAGCACGGGTAAGTGCCTTTAAGACTCAACCTTTCTTTGATGCTTCTTCCGAACAGAAACTGAGAGAACTTCCTGTTCGGGCAGAAAAACCAACTGACGCATGGGTGACCGAACGGGTCAACGCCATGCTGAAGGCAGCCAGGAAGGACGGTGAGGTCACCGGCGAGGTGGCCTATACATATCAGCGGAACGTGCTTGTCCGCACAGCCGAGGTAAGTTGCTCGAACCCTCGTCTGTGTAGCCGGATTCGCACCGTCGTAAATGCTGACACTTTACTTTTCGAACACACAGGAGGACCAACTGATCCTCGGAGGGATCGTGGAAGAACTCTCCGGGTCGGAGAAGGAGAGAGTGAAGAAGGGCAAGGCCAAGGTGGCCACAAAGCCCAAGGCGGCGGCCGAGCCAACGCGGAGTTCGCCGCGCCACGGCGGCCGCCTTCCCTCGAAGAAGCCTGGTGTGACGAGGGAGCGCGTCGAGCAAACCAAGCGCGCGCGCGGCCATCCAAGCGGGAAACGACCAAGTTCCTCCCTCCTCGCCGAGCAGAGCGACGAAGACGTAAAGACACTGACCCTCTGGCTTAAGCGATACGCGCAGGCTCACCCGGGCCATTTGGCCCGGCTGCATCAGGTCGCCGAACAGAGAAGGCTCGAGCAGGAAGTCGCGCGCAAGGAAAAGCTTCTTGCGCTGCGCGAGAAAAGCGCTCAGCTCAGCAGGGAGCTGAGCTCGTCGCCACGAGCATCCGGGGGCCGAGACGAACAAGGCACCAAGGAGCCCCCGAGGAAGAGGCGGAAGGTTTTGGCGAAGAAGATCAAGATCAAGCCCTCCACAGCAGGTATGTTGTAATGAAACTTTCGTCTTTTACAATTTCCCTAACCGCACCGGGCTCAACCGTTCCCTTTTTCATCAGCTGCCCAAGAGGAGACTGCCACGGACGACGTCGACGAGGCGATCGAGCGATCTTTGCTGCCCGAGCACCTGCAAGGTGCGTCGCGGGCAGTGAGGTTGGTCAGCCTCAAGGACAAGCTGGCAGCGTGGAGCTTGCTCCCGCCGGGCTCCAACGACCAGCTCGATGCGCTGAAGGGCGCAGTGGAGCGGCTGGAAGCGGAAGAAGCGGCGGGCAGCGCCACGGAGAGCGGGGCCAAAGCGTTGGCTTCGCAAGCTGCCCAAGGTGGGACCGAGCAGGTCCTACCGGGCACTTCGTCGCAGGGGCAGATCGTCCCTGAGGCGACGGAGGCGACCGATCGAGCAGGGCGAAAGCCCCGCCGCCAAGGAGCAAGAAAACCCACGGCGGGCGCATGTTGCCCCGCGATGGAAGCTCCGTCTGCCGCCGGTGGAGCGAGCTCGACCATGCCCGAGGGTGATCGGGCTGAAGAAGAAGAGGGGCAGGAGCGCGAGGGTGAAAGTTCTTCGCTCGCCGCTCCTGCTCTTGGACAAAAGCACTCCGGCAAGAAGAAGGAGAAAAAAAAAGACGGCGACGAGGGCGACGCGCCGGTCTCATCCCGCACGAGCGAGGCTTCGTGACACATGGTCTCGAAGATCGCTTACGCCGGGGACTGAAGCGCCGACTCGGCAAGGTAAGTTCCAAGACCAACCTGATCTAGTCGAGCAACATCAGAGCGAAGTGGTTAACTTGTCTTCTCTCTCAGGTTTTCAAAGATACCATGGAGGAGCTCGAGGATGGAGTCACCATCGAACGGAGCGCCGTTCTGGCGGGTTTTCGAGAGCAGCTCCGGATGAGGGGGCTCGAAGGGGAGCCCTCCATGCCAGCCAAGAGCCGGAGCAAGTTGGCGGCAAAAATAAAGAAGCTCAAGGCTCGGTTGACCGAGGAGACGCAATCCTCGGGGGCCCTTCGGGAAGAGGCCGAGGAGCTTCGCGCGCAGGCCGCGAGGGCGAGCGTCGCGGAAGGTGAGCCAGGCCGCACGAAGTGGCTGGAAGTGCAGCTCCACGATGTGTCCGAATGGCGGAAGCTACTCGTGAACCAGGTAAAGCAGCTCGAGGCCCAGCTCGCCGAAGAGAAGTCGACTTCCGCGGCACTCCAGGAGAAAATCTCCACTCTGTGGGCGTCACAGGAGGAGGCCGAGGAGATGCGCGGGCTGGCCTCAAGGACTAGCACCGCAGAGAAGAGGGTCGAGGAGCTGGGCGAGCAGCTCAAGACCGCCGAGCAGCGAGCAAGCCAAAGCGAAGATCTGGCCGAGCAGCTGCGGGCCAAGACCAAAGAGGTCGAGGCTCTCCGTGTGAAGGCAACGGAGCAGGCCAGGAGCAGCAAGGAGGAATCCGACCGTCTCCGAGCTGAGGCCAGAGAGGGTTTTAAGGCCCAAGGGGAAGTCCTGCGCCTCAAAGAAGTGGTCGAGGAGCTCAAGGAGCAACTCGCTTCTAAGTAGCTGTAGGGCTGTAACCCGAAAGGGACTTTTGTACCTGCAAATTTTGTTAATAAAGAACTTACCTTTTTCCTGCAAAAAAGAGCAGCAAAAGACAAGAACGAATAGGAAACCAAGAGCAGGGCACGAAAGCGCTAGAAAGTTTAAGAAAACTGGTAGAACGCTTAGCCTAACTCCCAGCCCCCGTTGTGCAGCTGCTCGAAAACCTGAGTTTGCGAACTCGAACAGGTGCACAAGAGAAAGAGCGACACCTTAGCCCCCGTTACGGACGGTGCTCGAAAACTTGAGGTTGCGAATTCGAGCACGTGCGTAGAGAATTAGAGCGACACCCGTATCCTGATCGACTTATCCCAAAAACTGCTCGGCGACGTAAGCTTAGGCGATTTCAAAGGTAACCGAACAAGGAAAGTGCCTCTGCCGCGGAGGGCTTACGAGAGCAGACTTTACCAGGTGGTCGTGCCATGAACGGTAAGTGCCTCTGCCGCGGAGGGCTTACGAGAGCAGGCTTAGCCGCGAGGCGAGAAAGCCTTTTTACGCAACCTTGAGTGGAGAGACCTATTGAAACTGGATACGAGCAGGAAAGAATCCTTAAGATTGCAGAGCCAAGTGTTCGCAAGGCCGGGCAGCCATCAAGTATTACTAGAGAGAGGGTAGTCTTAAAAGACAGAGGTGTGAAAAGGCCTAAGAGGACCGTGAAAATTTCACTATTAAATGGATTGAACTTAGCATGGAGCCCGACAGACTTGGACGAACAAAGGCGCGAAGTTTGATAAAAAGCGCGAAGCTGAGCAAACACAGAAAGACCTACACAAAGAACTTACGAAGCTAGTCGATGTTCCAAGTCTGGTCGACTCTCTCCGTCCTCCATTGCGGCGAACAGCCCCGGCGAAAGCAAGAGAAACGACCGTGAGCAGGCCCTCCCAACGGGAGTTAGCTTGTTGGCATTGGACGATGTTCTCGACACGGCGCTTGAACGAGGTCGCCTACCGCAAAGCCCTTGGTCGAACTGATTTGGCAGCGTGCCGGCGAAGACCTTGCTGGTAGCGCGCCATTCTGACTTGTGCCCGGTCGCGTGTGCCTTCGAGGAGGTCGAGATCGAGTAGGCGCTCTTACTCGTCGTCAACCAAGCTGACCGAGCTTGTGAGAGGTGAACCAAGTAATATTTCGGCGGGCAGGATGGCTTCTGTACTGTAGACCAATTGGAAAGGAGTTTCCCCGGTTGCCCGGTTGGCCGTAGTGGGAACAGCCCAGAGGACGGAAGGAACTTCGTCAACCCAGGCCTTGTTGTGCTCGCGGAGTGCCGCGAACACACGCCGTTTGATACCCTGGACGATCTGTCCGTTAGCTCGCTCGACTGCTCCATTGCTCTATGGATGTGCCACAGAGGCGAAGCAGACCTTGGTGCGCAGCTGTTCGCAGTATTTCTGGAATAGCTCGCTTCAGAACTAGGAACCGTTATCGGTGATCAGCTTATGGGGAATCCCAAAGCGCGTGACCACGTTGCTTTTGAAAAAGCACACAGCCGTTTTGGCGTGAAGAGACGACACAGGCTCTGCCTCAATCCACTTTGTAAAGGTGTCGATGGCGACGAGCAAGTGTGTGTAGCCCTTGTACCCCTTAGGGAACGGGCCGAGCAGATCCAGACCCCATGTGGAGAAAGGCCAAGATGGGGGATCGTTTGGAGCTCTTGGGCGGGCTTATGTGCCTTCCGGGCGTGAAATTAGCAAGCTTTGCACTTTGTCACGATGTCCCGGACATCTTGTAACGCTGTAGGCCAGTAATAGCCCATGCGAAACGCTTTGCCGACCAGAGTTCTGAAGGAGGCGTGGTTGCCGCAGGCACCCTCATGTATGTCCCTAAGAAGGAACACACCCTCCTGTTGCAAGATGCTCTTGGAGAGGACTCCCAAAGCACCTCGACGGTAAAGGATGCCGCCCATAAGCTTGTATGGAGCAGCATGCCTTGTAAGCCGGGAACGCTCGGCCGTCTTGAGCGATGTCCCATCTCGCAAGGTCTGGGACAAATGGCGTTGTCGATCCCGCACCTTTCGATGACGGAGACAACACCACCTGTCTCTGTTGCATCGTCCGGAGACGTGATAGAGGGCTTGTGAAGGTGCTCGACGAGCACCCCTGCTGGCGCAGGTTCGCGTGAGGATCCAAACTTGGACAGTTGGTCGGCCAAGAAGTTGTTCTTCTTGGGCATGAAGAGCACCTCAAAAAATCGAAAGTGCCGCTCCAACTTCCTCACCTCAACCAGGTATCGCGCCATTGAGTCATCGCAGCACTGATACTCCTTGTTTACCTGTTTAATGACCAGCTATGAATCTCCCTTCACAGTTAGTCGTTGGACACCGAGCGACTTGCACGCTCTTAGTCCCGCGAGGAGGGCCTCGTACTCTGCAGCGTTGTTAGTCGCCGCAAAGTGTAGTTGGATAGAATATCGAGTTGCTCTCCTTGAGGAGATGAGAACAAAACCAGCCCCGAGTTTCGGTCTGTGAGCCGTCAAAAACATGGTCAAGGGGGTCAAGAAAGGTTGCTCGGGAGCTTTACGGAATTTGACGGCAGTCCATTCGGCGACAAAGTCGCCAAGACACAGGACTTAATAGCGATTCAGGCGACAAACAAAATATCAAATTCTGCCAGTTCCATTGCCCATTTAGCTATCGTCCATTGACTTCCTTGTTCCTTAGGATTTTTTCAAGAGGGAACTTGGTCGGGACCAGTATTTGGTGCGCCTGGAAATAATTGCGAAGTTTCTGGAGGACATGAGCAAGGCGAGAGCGACTTCGGACCTCGTGGTGCGCTCCTTTGATCCGTGAAGTACCTCGCTCACGTAATAGATTGGCCGCTGGATGCCTTTCCTTTCCACCGTCAAGATCGCGCTCACCGCTTGAGGCATACAGCCAAGATAGAGCAAGAGATGTTCGCCGTATTGCGGGGTGGTCAAGACAGGTGGGTTGGACAGGTATTGCTTTAGATCCTGGAAAGATCGATCAGTTTCCGCTGTCCACTCGAAACCATTGTGCTTGCGCAAGGCCTTAAAGAAGGGGAGCCCGCGTTCGCCTTGACGGGAAATAAACCTGCTCAAGGCAGCCATCCGTCCGGTGAGGCTCTGAACTTACTTGATGGTAGTTGGAGCCTTCATGTTTTCAATGGCCTCGATTTTTTCGAGGTTGGCAGATATGCCTTGCGAACCAATTACATAACCGAGCAACATTCCGTATCGAACACCAAAGGTACACTTCTCTGGATTTAACTTTATTCGATGCCTGTTGAGATTTTGGAAAGTCTCGATCAGGTCTTTTACATGATCTGGAGCATACTTGCTCTTGACAACTATGTCATCGACATAGACCTCCAGGTTTCTTCCGCGCTGTTCTGTGAAGGTTTTCTCCATTAAGCGCTGGAACGTGGCACCAGCATTGCGCAAACCGAAAGACATGGTCGTATAGTAGAAGGTGCCGAAGGGGGTGATGAAGGCAGTCTTCTCTTCATCCTCGGGGGAGATGATTATTTGGTGATAACGGAAGTAAGCATCGAAAAAACTCAAGAGCTGGGCATCCGCAGTCGCGTCGACCAACTGGTCTATGCGAGGCAGCGGAAAATTGTCCTTAGGACAAGCAACGTTCAGATCTGTGTGATCGACACACATCCTCCACTTGCCGCCTTTCTTTTTTACAATGACAGGGTTGGCCAGCCACTCGGTGTGATCAACCTCGCGGATGAAACCAGCAGCGAGCAGTTTACCAAGCTGATCCTTGATGATCCCCTGTTTGAAGTCTGAAAAGCGACGAAGCTTTTGGCGAACAGGCTTTTTGTCCGACCGGACGGCCAGTTTGTGCTCGATAACCTCTCTTGGGACTCCGAGCATGTCAGATGGCTCTCAGGCAAACACATCTGCATTAGCTCGGAGGAAGGTAATGAGCTCGCTTTCCTATTTGGGGTCCAGATTGGCCCCCAGGTGAACTGTCTTGGAGGAATCATCCACAGACAGCGGAACTTCCTTGGTCTCTCCTCCTGGCTAAAGGGAGACTCTAGGGCGTGCAGACTTAGTCTGCGGAGCTTCGGGGCCTCGAGGTGGAAGCTGGTCGACCAGGGCAAGGGACTGCTCATCGCAATCGAGAGCGGCCTTATAGTTGCCCTTGACCGTGATCACACCGTTGGGACCCGGTATCTTCACGCAATGGTATCCATGATGGGACACGGCCATGAACTTCCCAAGAGATGGCCGGCCCAGGATAGCATTGTACGCGGATGGGAAGTCAACCACATCGAATGTGATCAACTCTGTCCGAAAGTTGCTTGGACTACCGAAGGTGACGAGCAGAACGATCTGCCCCAACGGCTGAACAGCTTCTCCGGGAACAATGCCGTAGAATGGCATCGCGACCTCTTTAAGCTTGGAGCGAGGAATTTGCATCTCGTCCAAGACCTTAGCAGAGAGCAAGTCCAAAGCGCTCCCGCCGTCTACGAGTACACGGCCAACTCTAGCATTGCTGATCGTCGGAGCGACCAACAGTGGGAGCCTCTGCGGCTTGGTCATCCCAGTGGGACAATCCTCCTGAGAGAAGGAGATGAAAACCTCGGTCCACTTCATCGATTCAGGCTGAGGTTTGCCTTTTTCAACGTTGTGGACCTCCCGAGCAGCTTTCTTGAGGCTGCGTCGAGAGGTATAAGCCGAGGAGCCGCCGAAGATGACGGCGATATGGTTCACGTGCTCTTGATACACGTCGTCGTCTCGATCACCATCATCGGTTTGGCGCTTGGCCTTACCGGCTTCACCTTTTTCGGGCAGGGTGGGAATTGGGCCCTTGCCGTTGTAAAAATCCTCGAGCTTTGTAGCCCAGGTCCTACAGTGGCGTGTATCATGCCCGTGATGCTGGTGGAATTTGCAATATCGGTCATTAGGACCTTTCTTGCCTTGGTTGCCTCCCTGGGCGGGCTTCTTACCCATATAGTTATTGTTGGGCTTTTACGCCCATCCTTGGGAGGAGGTGTGCGATCTATACGGCGGCAGTGTTGTTGTTCGTGATCACCCTTCTTTTCTTCCGGGACTTCTTGTCGCCAGATTATTCTTCTTGTTCTTCTTCTCCTCCACACCAGGCTGGGTGGGCAGCTCGCCCTTGTCGAACGCCTTTTTGTACTGAACGCGTTCTGCCGCATTGGCATAGCGATCACCGCCTTTGAAACAGTCGTTGGCGGTGCAGTCTCATTGATCTCGAGATCTGGGTGACGCTCGTCATGATTCCGTTTTTAAAGGCGCGGACAACAGATTTGTCCGAGATGTTCGGGATTGTGTTGCGAATCTTGATAAAACGCTTCACAAAGTTGCGGAGAGTCTCCCCGTTCATCTGGATCATTTGGTGCAGATCATCCTACTTGCCCAGACGCACGTAACAGCTCTGAAAATTAGTAATCAGAGCGTCACAAAGTTGGTTCCAAGAAGAGATGGAACCTTCCTGCTGATTGAACAGCCACGTCCGAGCAGCACCCTTAAGGACAGTCGGGAGGTAATTAGCCATGACAAGCTCGTCACCCCCGGCCGCCATGATGGCCGTAGCGTAAATGGAAAGGAACTCCTCTGGGTTTTGGGTCCCGTTGTACCTCTCCATGTGTCCAGGCTTGAACTTTGAGGGCCACCGAACAGAGCGAAGCTCGTCGGAAAAGGCCCTGTAGCCCAAGACATAAGACCGGCCACCTTCCCCAGCAGAACCTAGCCTCGAGAAGACATTGGTCCTGTTGGTCGGGGGAACTCTTGCTGAGCGGGAGGTCTCTGCTTGGAGGAACTCTCTCCGTGATAAGCCCCCGCGCTCCTTCCTTGTGGTCGCGATAACGCGCTCCTCACGAGGGGATCGTCCGTGATCGTCGCTCGCACGTTTGCCCCTGTGGTCGCGATGACTACGGGGACTTGGTGAGCGGCGGCGACCACGGGCAGCTTGCTCCTAGACAGTGGTCCTTCGATGGTGACGGCGGTCACGCGATCGATCGGATCGCTCACTGTCCGAATCTACCCGGACAGGCTCACCGCGCTGCCCGGATGAGGCCTCACCTACAGATTTAAGGCCCTCGGCCAATTTCTCAAGGTGAGTAGCCACTTCATCGCTCACGAGGACGAGATTGTCTGGTGGCGGATCTGTTCTGATTGCGTGGCTCGAGCCTTTCCGGCCTCGCTCAATCGCCAGGATCCTGAAGCATCCGCGTCTTGCCCGATTAGTGCAGGCGCGCGATTCCACCCGGCGGTGAACTTCTACCGGAGGTCTTGGCGTAGGTGCACGAGGCGGATCGCGTAGCTGACGCTTGCGCTGATCGCGGATCTGTGCCAAACTTTGGTCGATGGATTCGTCGAAAGTGCGGCGAACAATGTCTTGATCGCGAGCAGATTGTGCGGCTCCATCTGGGTGCCGAGCGGAATTGACTCGCTCGATCTCTTCGGCCACCGTGACCCGTGCAGGATCCCCTGAGGTCCCTGCACCAGCCATGTTGACGACGCGGTGACCGTGTGCGCTAGACGGTGTCATCGCTATGTCACCACAGGAAGAATCGACCGACATAGCCCTGGAATCTGATAGATCTAAACCGGCGTAAAGATCGTCGGTTTCGTGTTCATCGTCAATGACGGGAGCTCGACCAGAGATCATCTCCGGGACGTATCCAGAGACCTCTGTCTCGGATACATACATCGATCTAGGACGATAAGATCGATTCGAGCTGGCAGGGGAAGAAACATCCTGCCTTTCTGAGTCGTAGTACTCAGGGAGAATCTCCTTATCGCTGACAGAGTTCGACATGCTCGATCTGCGTGTCCCCACGGACGGCGCCAACTGTCGACGGTTGAGATAACGATCTCAAGTCGCCAAGGTTCTTTAGAAGTGAGATAGGAGACACGCCGAACAACCACGAACAGCAACGAACAGGAGAAAGAGGTTTTTATCCTGGTTCAGGCCTCTCGGGAGAGATAATAGCCCTACGTCCAGCCTTTCTTATATATCAGAAATGAATACAAGAGGTGGCTCGACGAGACGAACAAGTCTAGGCGAGATTATGTACAAGCGCGACAATGCTAAGACTCTTGGCCCTAACAGATGATGGATTGAACAGATGCTAAAAGCTAGATCCAAGTAGTAAAAACTCGTCCTGGATTGGCCCCTCAACACGCCGTAGGGCCCTGTTTATATAGTCTTGAACAAACCGACCCTCCGAGGGAATCTGGGGCCGGGCTAACTACGAGATCGTAATGAACTCGACATGCCAAATATATCCCGAGGCAGATAAGGCATACTCCTAGTCTTGGGGATCACGACTCCTATTCCAATCCGGGAAACCAACGTCCGGGTCTTCACGTAGCTGCAGTAACTCCCTGCTCGAGACGGACTCAAACACGATTCCTTGGCCGTTCGCATCACCGCCAGAGGTCGTTGGCAGATGCATATGGACAGATAAAACCTTCCAGGGAGCTGGGCCCTGGTAGGCTGTTCAACTGGGCCGTCAGGGAGTGGGCCATGGCAATGGGCCGTGATTTTATCCCCGACAGCTAGCCCCCGAGACTCAAGTGGAAGGACTCACTAGAGTTGCATAAGTGTTTGTGGAAGCATGTCATGGATTATGCACCTTTCACATTTTGCATAACGCTGTCAAACATCTACATGAAGAGAAGAATGAAGATAAGAGAAAGAGAAGAATGAGGACACAAGCATTCTATCAGATTTTAGCGCGTGCATGTATGAGTATGAAGACAAGGCGGAAATTGAACGAAAAATTGACATCATGAGAAAAAAAGGTAAGCAAGCAAACTTGGTTGGATAGTATACACAAGTTGAAAGAAAAATGGGCTTAATGTTATATGAAGGATGTCTTCACATTATGAATGAGAAGTACACAATTAAGTGAGAGTCTAAACAATGACATGAAAATTCATTTCAAATCAAATTTTGATATCATCTGGTCCTTTAAGCATTTTGAAAGGGTGGTGCAAGGAAAAAGGAATAATGAATTGAATTCATAATTTGTTTCAAGGAAAAAGTTTCCTAGAATTTGTATGAGGAGACCAACACCTATGTTGGTGCGGGCTAGCAAGTCGTATACACCTATTATATTTGAAGCTTTTCAAGGTGAATATGAAAGATCTTTGGCAGCTTGCACTAAGGTGTTGGATGGTAATAATGAATATCTAGTAGGAGATTTTACCTATGAGGAGGAGTACAAAGTTGTTGGTGATCCTTTCAAGCAAACAGTTGCATGCAGCTGCCATCAATTTGATAGGATTGGGATATTGTGTGGCCATGCTCTTAAAGTTCTTGATTTGATGAATATCAAGTCACTACCACCACAATATGTGTTAAAGCGATGGACACGGGGGACTATACGAGACAACCAGGGAAGAGATATAATCAAAAATCCAAATATGGGTGCTATGCTTCGTTACCAATTTATGTCATAGAAATTTCTTAATTTGGCACATAAAGCAGCCAACTTTTCAGAATGCACCATGTTAGTAGATAGCACGCTTGACATCCTTGGAAGACAAATTGAAGACAAAATCAATGCATGTACAAGTACTACTTCGGATCCATGTACAGTTCCCACAAATGCTAGTCCACCAAATGAATTGTTGATTAATGCATGTCTAACGAAAAGGAGGTACAAATAAGAAGTTCGAAATGAAAAAGAACTTGGCTCGATAAGAAGCACAAGGCGAGGAAAAAGGGACAAAATAAAGGTACATCACAGTTTGGGGAAGAGGCAAGTAATAAGGGTGCACATGCACAAGTAGCACACATTTCAGTGGTATGTTGCTAAAGAACAGTTGTGTTCCCAATGTTACCATTTTGTCCATTATTTCTTTGAGTCCTCCAATTTTATTTTACTACAAGATACAGGTGGCTGGGGAAGAGGCACGCAGTGGTGGTGCACAAGCACAAGTTACAGATGATAGTGCTTCTAGGGACAAAGGGAAGGGGTCTAAAGATTACAAGGCTAATGTTAGCTTCACAAAATTGTTGACGATAATCTTGCTCATATAGTTAGTTAACAAATCTGTAGATGCTATTTTTTAAAATCTTACTTGTTTATTTAATTTACAGGGACCAATTACATAGGATCTTCATACTGGGTTCTGGTAAAGTACTTTTGTTTTGGGTTCTGGTGAAGTACTTTTGTTCTACAGCGGCAACAAGTATGTATGCCATTTTGGTGCTTCCATATTTTAAGCATTCAATCTGGGAAGCAAGTAATGATGGAAGCGTGGAAAACATTCTTTTGTTATCTTGAAAGAAAACATTATGGAAGCAACAAATCTATACAAATTTTAATTTAGTGTTAACTGTCCAACCAACAACAACAGTACATTGTAATGTTCAGTTCAGTTCAATTCAATGATATGCTCTCCAATTGACAACATTGGATGATCACATTCAATATTTAGAAACAGACGCAATTTTCAATCTCAAATTGACAAAGAGATTTGGTCATCTCAATTGACATCCATTTACAATCTCAATTTATCACTAGTCACAATATTCAGTGAACTCCACTCTTAATTCACATAAAATTTACGGTCTGAATTTAACATTCAGTCACAATTTTCAATGAACTCCACTATCGCTTTCAGAAGTCTCGAATCAGGTAGGCATTTGGCATGTCTTGTGTGCCCCCTTCTTGTTGTTGGCGCTGCTCTCCCTGTCATTCTCCTTCTCACTAGCCATTAAAGAATTCCCAAAACTTATGCAGAAATTGCTGCTCAATTAAGCAAAACAAAAAAGAACAAGTTGCAGCTCGCAAGCTAGCAGCTATATTGTCTTCGTCGTCGTCGCCCTCGCCTTCCTTGCTAGCGGTGCCGGGACCCTACCTTCGACGGCGTTGGATTGGCGGCTTCCGCGGCCTCGACGACGTGGTAGTGCGGGCTAGACAGCAACAACTCCCATGATGGCGATGGCGAGGGTGCGGGACTGCTTGAGGCGGCGGGCTGGCGTGGGGGTTGAGGACGACATCCGGGGAGTGAGGGGAGCATGCGTCGCCTGTGGGCATAGGGGAGAAGGAGCTGGCGTGCGGCGAGGAGGAGGAGTGGCGTGGAGGCGTGGTGTTGTGGCGTGCAGGTGTATGCCTTTTTCCTGCCCAGTTGATTTATGTATGGGCCAAAAGAAGCAGGCTTTCCACCATGAATCTTGGCAGTGGTCTGTTCCAGCGCGCTCCTGTTCGGTGCAAAACGAGCAGACCTGTGGCTCAGACATTTCTCAGATGTAGAAATTTCTATGTTAGAGGATCTGGATACGAAATCTACAGAATGTCATAGGATTACCACCAACCTTTCCTTTATACTGTGCCCATTCTACCTAGCGCCTCCTCTTCACCCTTCCTCTTCTCTGAGTAAAATTTGGTTAGTATGCCACTTGTGTGTATGACATGCGGGACCATGTGGGTCTATGACAGTGGGGTAGAGTGACATTTTTGCAAAGCCACTTGTTGAAAGTGGCAAATAACCAAATCTCTCCTTCTCTGATGCTCTTACGTTTAGGTGCAACAGCTGCAGGAGACGTCTTCTCCAATTATTATATGCTGAAACATACCCTCGAATCCTTTATCCTTGGTTTGTACCTATTTATTCTGCGTGAAAGCGTTAGCACTGCAATAGTGCAGTTAATGTTTGCCAATGGTTCAACTTCTTATGTCAACTCCTCTATCTGTTTTGACCTCTTCTCTGCTCCCCTTCTGTTTGGATTACCATAGAAACCAGGGGCAAATTTGATTGTAGCCACAATATTCTCTATATATACTTATACTACATGAGGCGTCTGGGTCTCAAATCAGCAGCCCCACGCCGCCACCTCCAAAAACACAGGCTCCACGTCGCCTTAAAAATCTGGACCGTTCGTTGCATATCCGGCGGTCCCGGCCGATCGGTGGATTCCGTGGCCGTCGTTTCGCCGTCGCCCTTCGACCTCATCTTCTCACCCCCCATTCATTCCACCCCATCGCCCGCTTCGCCGTCTCCTCCTCGGCTGCTCAGCCTCCAGCCATCGCCGCTTTCACCTCCCCTCTTCCCCCGCGGTGCCTCCTCTTCCTAGCCGCCGCCGCCGCTCTCTCTCGCCCAGTGCCCGGCGGCCTCCTCTTTCCTCCCCCCTCTGCTGCTGCTCCCGATGGGGCCTCCTGACTGGGCGCAACAGCAGGACGGGTCTACGCCGCGGTGAGGCCGTCTTCGGAGAAGGCGGCTTCCCCGATGACGGGCCCGGCGACGGCGGCCCTGGCCAGGCTCGGATCCCGCCTCTTCCTGTCTAGACGCCGCCGTCGCCGAGGTAACCGCCGGTTGAATCCACGTTGCTCTGGCCCCCTTGACACGGTCGTGCTAGGCCCAACCGCCGCCTCCTCGCACGCCGTGGACCACGTGCCTCTGCTCTTCTCGACGACGGGGCCTACGAGGACGCCGGATCCGCCGCCCTCGGCCTGAATCACCGATGCTCCTGTTCCTCCCGTTGCCGCCCTTATCGGCGACGGACCGTCGGTAGCCCTGCTCCTCCTGCCGCCGTCTCCGCCTCTCCCTTTGAGCACAAGGTCGCCCTCCTCCTTCACTGCATCTCTCTCTCTCTCTCTCTCTCTCTCTCGCTCTCGCTCTCGCTCGGCTCGATGGTATAGGTTGATTTGGGGATTCTGGAACGCATCATGTAAATCGATTGGGGATATGCATATGGTGCACGTCGATTTAGGGACTTCTAGCCATTGTTGTGTCATTGATATTAGAAAAGGCCGATTAGCAGTTTCGTCCGTGGAGTACGCATCAGATGCAGGGTATGTGCATCACGCTGTTCTTTGCAGGTTTTAATGGCTTCACCAAGATCTGGGACTGGAATAGCGGCTTGGTTATTGGCAGCAAAAGAATCATGAGAGGAACAAACGAGAGTGGTTTATATGGATTGAACATCTATATCAAAGTGCTCAGGTAACACATTTCTTTGCTCATGATCTTCTGCTTTGGGCCCTGCAATTTTGTATTGTGTTTATTGCGTGCCAAATTAATGGAGTTAGCTATTTAAGCTAGAACCAGTTGGCACATCAGTCTGCAGCATGGTCTGAACATTAGGAGCACAAGGAAAGCCTAAACAATTGTAACAGCCACACCCAGTGATCATTTAAGTGAAATGAACCGGAAGCTTTAGGTGACCATTTGATAGTTTTTAGATCTTCATGGATCACATTTGGATGGGCATCAGTTCATAATCGCAATTTACTGTTTGATTTGAGCTGCTATGCATGTTGCCGATCTCATCCTGCTGTCGTCCAAGCGTAGCCCTTGGACTGCTATACATACTGATACAATGATGTTTCTAGATTTTGCAGGCAATAAACACATGGAGGGAACTCAATTTTTGGTTGTCTGCATTCTTTATATGCTGTAAAAGACTGCTCAATTGAACGACATTGTAGTGCAGCAGCTATATTTTTTATATAGAATATTTATGTTCCCTCTTGCCTGTTTCCTCATACTGTAAATTTCGTGATGTAGTCATGGGATCACCGAGTGAATGAATGAGTACATGGGAAATTGCAGCACTCCTCATTCAAACAAGCCTTTCGTAAATTAGGCATGCCCTCCTGTGAGAAGTTCTCTTCAACCTTTTTGTTATGGCTTATATTTTGCACTTGGTAAGTTTGCTGATGCAGGACCATGGCTATTGACTCATAATTTGTGCTAACTAATATTTCTGGTTATGCAGTGAAAGACAAGGTAAATTAGCCTAGCCAAAGATAGTTTGGCTTAAAAAGGTTTTTTTTTGGATGTGTCGGGTTTCGCAACTGTTCTTTGTACACGCCAATGATCAGAGGTTACGATAGTGTCATATTACTGCAATCTTTTTTCTGTATGAATAACCAACATGTCAATGACCTCCAGATATTTCCTGTTTGATTTGAGAGCTTTAATATTGCTACACCAAAACAACAAGGGGATTTAAGGTAACCTGCCCTTTATTTTTACTTGTGCAATGTTCATTTTTTGTGTTGAAATAGGATCCGGTTATTTTTAGTCCCGCCTTTCTATCAAAATAACCCTGGTTGGCCCTACCGTTCACAAATTTCTTACCTTCTCTTTGTGTAGGTGAGATCGGGATTTAAATTTCCTATGTTCGTATATGATGGTGTATCAACTGGGTGCTTGGAATTTTTTGAAGATGAATCACTCTTTGAGGCAACTTTGTACAGCAAAAAATTTGTGTTACCCATGTTTAGATAAGGCAGCACAAAAGCATAAGAATGTGTACACTGTTTTTTCGGTCCATTGTTTTAACTTTCGTCCTTTTGGATGGCCTGATGTATCTGTTCGTGTCTTTTTGTTATTACACATAGCCACATTTTTGCTGTCACAAGAACTCTGATTGATAGGCTAAAGACCTATAAAAAAAATCGAATTCTTCGTATCTTTCCATATCTTTTCTTCATTCAATTTTCTGCAGTTATAAAAAATAGCCTAGCGCGCGCAAGCGCGCTTTCACCACTAGTATATATACATACCTGTACTGTTCGCCTGTTCCTGTCATTCCTCCGGGCGTCAGCCATGGCCAAGCACCTTGGCCTCATCGTCCTACTCATGGCCTCCGTCCTCTGCGCCGGCGCCGCGGCCTCGCCGGCGGCGAACACGACGGCGTACGACACCCTCGAGCGCTACAACCTCCCGCGAGGCCTCCTCCCGGAGGGCGTGCAGGGGTACCTGCTCCGGCCGGACGGGTCCTTCGAGGTGTACCTCCCCGGCGAGTGCGACCTCCTCGTCGGCGACGGCGCCACCAAGATCCGCTTCGGCAGCAGCGTCGGCGGGAGCATCCGGGCCGGGTCGATTTGCGAGCTGTGGGGCGTGAGGGCGCAGGTGCTGTTCGCCTGGGTGGGCATCAACCGGGTCGACCGCGTCGGCCGCCGGCTCAGGTTCGAGGTCGGCAAGTTCGTGGAGACGTTCCCCGTCGGAAACTTCGCCGCCAGCCACCGCTGCGACGGAGCGCCGCCGCCGCATTTCTAGCTTTTCTTTGTTTCGCTGGACGCTGGCTGTTGCCGTGCTGGTGCATTGATCGGTAAATGTGTTAGCAGTTGATAAGGATTGTGTTCAGTAATGAGCGATGAGCATGATATACGTTGATGTATAGATCGAGCTGACTGCACGTTCGTTTAGGGATACAACCAGACGCGCTTGTTTTGGTAGTCGCAATTAGGGATGCAACTGCAGGCTCACTGCTACACAAGGTTCTAAAAATCGGTATTACTCGGCGATTACTCGCCGCCCCACCGAGTCGAGAAGGGCCAACTCAGTTGATTACTCGGTCAGACCGAGTAATCGGTCAAAAACCGAGTAAAAACCGAGTAACGGCCAAGTAAAAACCGAGTAAAAACTTTAAGTGTTTGTTGGTTATGATTTGCGGACATTTTATGATGTTTAGTGTATTATCTATCATGTATTCATGTGATCATGTCATATGTTGCGAACTTACGAGTTGCGATCTGTCGTAAGTCGTAACGTGCACTCTACTTTGTGTTAATAGTTCATACATGTAGATTTACAAGTATCATTAAGTCATATGAAAGAAGATATGCCATCATTACGTTGATATATTTACTGAGTAATTTCCGAGTACTCCCGAGTAATCCGAGTACTCGCTACTCGGTACCTCACCGAGTCAGTACCGAGTTGCGAGTTCTTGAACCTTGCTACTACATATATGCGTACAGCGTACTAGTGTGGTTTCCAAACTGTCTTTTCCGGTATACCTACAATTTCATACCATACCTATATTTACATACCGGTGGTATTTTCTCAAAAACACACATACTCACATACGCACATACTCGTTTTAAACATATGTACGCAAATAAAAAAGTGAGTATGTCCGCTAAAAAAGAAAACTCAATTAAAAATATATACATACCCACACACTTCTTATATTCATTATATAATACTAAGTACATCGTCACTATCAAAAATATACCCTGAAAGTTGTACCTTTTTTGTTCTAGTCAAAACAAACTATGAAAAACAATACCTACAATTTCATACCATAGCTATATTTACATACCTGTGGTATTTTCTAAAAAACACACATACTCACATACGCACATACTCGTTTTAAACATATGTACGCAGGTATGTTACCATACCTGGATGTCTTCGCACACACGTACTAATTTCAAATTTCATACACACGTACTAATGTCTTCGTACACACGTACTAAAAAAAATCGGCGATTACTGTTAATTAGCCGTTTGATTTTTAATTACTGCAATGACTTTCCATACCCAATTAATACGGGGCATTCAAAAACCAATTTTGAAAAGGCTGAACGTGCTATTACTAACGGCCATTCAATAATCAATATCAAATAGCGTTTCATACCTACCATATCAAGCCTACTAACGGGCATATCCATTAACAATAACAACCCAAACAAGTTTCATCATCTCAATGCAATCCAACGATTAAGAATTAGGGAGCTCAGGCCTCGGGTATATATATATATATATATATATATATAGAGGAATGCTAGCGTGCACCCTAGAGCACGGATCACGGCCGTGCTTCCAACGCGTTTTTGAAATCTGAGATGTCTAACCTGATCCAAACCGTTGATCTTATTAGTCTTTTATTTTCAAAAATCAGAAATGTAGCAGTGACCAAGTTTAAGTATTTTTTGAATTTATTTACTATTTGTTTCCTATTTTCAAAAATCAGCTCTTTTTGGGGCTACATAGGACTAATTGGAAGGCTGAACAAAATAGAAACAATAAACATTTCGAAGACAACAACAATCAACAGTTCGATCGCTTGTTAGGCATCTCGGATTTCAAAACGAGTTGGGAGCACGGATCTCTCCATGCTCGGGGTGCACGCTAGCATTCCTATATATATATATATATATATATATATATATATATATATATATATATATATATATATATATAGCGTACTCTCGAGATCTGAGATCTCTCCGTACTCGAGTGGTTTTCAAATTCGAGATTCTAACAACCGATCCGAACCGTTGATCTTGTTCGTCTCCTTTGAAAACGTTGTCGTGACCAAGTTTCATATTTTTTGAATTTTTTACTATTTGTTTCATATTTTGAAAATCAGCCATCCAATTAGTCGTGTAGTGCGTTCAAAAAGCTGATTTTCGAACATAAGAAACAAATAGTAAACAAATTCAAAAAATATGAAACTTGGTCACCGACAACGCTTCGATGAGACGAATAAGATCAACGGTTTGATCGGTTGTTAGGCATCTCGAATTTTGAAAACCACTGAGTACGGAGAGATCTCAGATTTTAGAGTACGCTCTCTCTCTCTCTCTCTCTCTCTCTCTATATATATATATATATATATGGAAGCGGAATTGGGACTCCCCAAGGCCTGGGCTCCCCACTTAATAAGCGTTGGATTGCATCAAGATGTGGGATCTTAATTTGGGTATGATTCTTAGCGGGTGCACCCGATAAGCTTCTTTGATATGGAAACCTAATAATGTCTTCATTATGTTGTATATTTGATGTTGAACTCCTACCATGACAATTATGTTGTACGATTTAGGAATGCAAAAACAAATGCAATTAATGTGGTCATCTCATCGTGTTAATTATTTAAAAAATGAGTATGTGCGTATATATAGGTATGTCCAAGAAAAATTATATTTTGCTCATTGAAAATGCTATGTACGTACGAATTATGTCTTTTTTCTTAATTATTTTTAAGAACAGGTATATACATGGGTATATCGTATTAATTTTAATTAGTTTTAACATAATGTCATGGAACCAAATTTTTAGGTATGTAGAACTTGGTATGCTATGCAATTTTAGGTATGGTTTGTATAATAGAGTTTGTTTAATTAGTTGTGATATAGTCCATACCTTTAATTAGGGGCAACATATTTGGTGCAAATGTCTATTGAAAGCATATGTTTAAAACGAGTATATTCCCGGAAAAAACAAACGGCTAATTAACATATATACTCGTTTCTTTTGAAAGCATCAAGTATATAGGTATGTGATAATATTTTTTCCAGGAGCATCCGTACGATACAAGTATACACCATTTTTAGGTATCGATGTATGTGCTCTTTTTTTTTTGTTTGGAAGTACCGTATCGTATAATTATACATCAAAGGGTCCGAGAGTACATGTACATACTCGTTTTTTTAAAAAAGCATCAAGTATATAGGTATGTGATAATCGAAGCATGTATATACTCATTTTTTTTATTTAGAATTATCCAGAGAATGATGTATTATAATCCTGTGTACATATATACCATTATGAAAATAATAGAAAATGAGTACATGTTGTCAAAGATTATTGCTAGATGCATATTTACATAAACATTTTGTGGGCATATACCTAACTTTCAACTGTGTAAACAGCTAGTTACATGCTACATACCCAAAAACTTAGTGGTTGGACTGCCTGTAGCTCATGGAATTGGGGATCTCCTAGTTGATGGTGGAGAGTGGCAGAACGAAACACCTTGGAGAGGACGTCGCGGACACTGGAATGAATGGGGGCAGCGGGGAAACGGACACCGGAGAGCTCGCCGGTGTGCTTCCGATGCTGGTCAGGGATGCAATGCTGGAAGCAGGGGCACGGATCGGCTCCCGGCGCGGTGCTGAAGGCAACGTTGTCCCCTCCTACTGGCTACGATTGAGGTGCTTGCCGAGGTAGCCGGAGCCGTCGGTGGCGGCGTGGACGAGGGCGGTGGTGGCGGTGGTCGCCGGGTAGGCGGAGCAGTCAGTGGCAGCGTGGACGATGCGGAGCCGTCGGTGGCGCGTGGACGATGCTGGTGGCGGCGCAGACGACGCCGAGCCGGGGTCGGTAGCGGACGACGCTGAGCCGGGGTCAGTGGCGAACGACGCCGAGGTAGGTGGAGCCGGCGGTGTCCGAATGAATTGGACGATGCGTTTCGGTATTTAGTAATTAACGGCGAATCTGTCATTAATTGATAATGGAGCGGGGTTTCGGGTACGGGTTGAATAAAAAATTCCCTCAATCAACGATCTTTAAATTGATAATGGATCCTGAGCGTTAAACGGGTTGGATATTATATATATATATATATATATATATATATATATATATATATAATGGGGAGCAAGGGAGCCTAGGCATTGGGAGCTAGGCCGTCGGATGCAGCGATCCGGTGCGTCCACCTGTCCCCCCGCGCCAGCCCCTGCCCGTGCTGCCCGAGCGCTCGCAGCCGCCGACCCCCCCCACCCATCCCTCATTCTCTCTTTCTCTCTCTCTCTCTCTCTGTTTCTCTCTCTACCCCATTCGCTCTCTCCCCTCTCCCTCCTCCCAGAAAACCAAATCGCCGGTGTTACGCCGCCCCACGGGAGTGGTCTCCTCCACCATCCTCCTCAAAGCCGGCACCGCCGCAACCTCCACCACGGTCATCCCCAAGCTGGGAGCTCCGCGTTTTCCTCCACTAGCAGGAGGTTCTTCACCGGGGAACCACCGTCCGGGCGTCCGGGAGGGTCTTCACCGGGAGGCGGAAGGGAAGAGCAGCCAGCCCCTAGCCATGCTTCTCCTCCAGCCATGCCATAGGAGGGATCTCAGCTGTTCTTGGAATCGCCTCCCATGGATTCTCTTGAACCCTAGCCACCGGCAGATCCCAGCAACCATGCCGTGCCCTTCATGCATTTCCTCCTCTTCTAAGGTGTCTGATGTGTGGTTGCAGAAGACAGTGTCTCTAGACAACTAGAAGATGCAGATTCAGAAGCATCCTGTGGGTGGAGACCTTGTACTCTGCTGTAAAATTGGTTTTTGCTCAAGTTTGAGATATAAAACCGAATGTATCAGTTGATGTGTTCAATACAAAGTTGATGTTTATGGGTACTGTAATTGAATGAGATTGCCAGTGAGATGCTTGAACACCTATCTGTTGCTGCACACGTTTGAGATAAATGGCGTACGCTCAGAAATGAAACCATGTAGCAGGCTTAGACTAGAATTAGAAAGAAAAAAATGAACTTGTACCTGTAACAGCGGATGTTGTTACAATCCAATGAAAAATTATTAACATGCTGCCATCTGAATTGAAATGCTTTTTTGTGCTGAAGAAAGTCCATTTTATGACAGGTTGCTATTAGAAGTGTAGTGTATGAGAGATTGGCATTTGAGATTCTCTGCCGTTGTGTGGCAAAGGCAGAGGTGAACAGTAACCGTGCCTTTATAACTGATGAACAGTGCAAAACAGTGAAAATGAACAGTGCTTTCAACAGTGTTTTGCTACAGTACCATAAACAGTATTTTCTAACATTGTTTTTGCTACAGTACCGTGCCTTTTGACCTGTTTTTTCCTGCCTTTGCCACACAAAGGCAGAGAATTTGCACCGAGAGATTGGTTCCCCTCCAAAAGAATCTGTAATTTCCAGCCTATATATAATCTATTAGGCAATGTCATAACAGGAAGCATCTACAATTTCTGTTAATTACATGAGCTTGGATGCCATAGAGTGCACTGAATGATTGTAGATGAAAATATATCTATGCAGCATCATTGTTACAGTGGTCCAGAAGTGCAATTCAAATTTTGCTTTGCAGAGGTGATTTAATGGCAAGAAGAAGATGCATCAGTAGCCATGATCTGCCCACTATTGGAGTGGAGTTTCCAGTCCATTATCTTGTAGCATTTTGGTAGTCTTTAGTAAAAAAAGGCAAAGAAACAGTTCATTCAGTATTTTCAGCTGGCAGCATGTAAATGTAATTTGTACAATGGGCTAACATTCATCCATTCAGCACAAGATTGAAGCTCCGAGTGGACAGAGGTCAACACAAGAAACATGTAGAAATATACAAGATGCACCATGCAGAGCAATATCTTTTTAACTGAAAATCTCAGAAACACATATAGAATCTCATACACACTTGAGGTATTACATGCCCATTACATCATATAGTGACCAGAACAAGGTGCAACTTGCTATCCATACATAACATATTTTTGCTGTTCAGAAATGAAAAAAATCACATAATCCTTGAAGCAGCATGTCAATTCTATCTCCAGCCGGCTCTTCCATTGAAAAAACACATAAAAATCCTTGAAACGGCCCTCAGCCTCAGTCCCCTCAGGCAGCAACGCTCCAGCCAGCTCTTCCATGATGAGGGCCTTTCTCGAGAAACTGAGAGCAGCATCGATCCTCCATGGCAGTGTGACAGACGACGGCAACAACACAGGCGGGTAAAGCTCCATTTTTGGCAACGCCGAGGCGACAAGGCCGAAGAGGTGGAAGATCTAGCGAGGAGGAGCACCTGAAATAAATCAAAGATTGGGAGCAGGATGGGGGTGTGGGAGACTCCTTGTCGATGTTCCTCCTAGTGTGCAGCTCCTCATCGAAGTGCCTCCCATGATGCGAGCCGCGAGGTACCGGCGGCAGCTAGGGTTCTTGTGGAGGAGGGGGATCGTGAAGCCTAGAGAGAGAGAGAGAGGAGAGAGCGTGTGGGGCAGCTAGGGTTCTTGTGGAGGAGGGGGATCGTGAAGGCTAGGGTTCTTGGTTGCGGCGCTGCCGGCTTTGAGGAGGATGGTGGAGGAGACCACTCCCGTGGGGCGGCGTAACACCGGCGATTTGGTTTTCTGGGAGGAGGGAGAGGGGAGAGAGCGAATGGGGGTAGAGAGAGAGAAAGAGAGAATGAGGGATGGGGTGGAGTGGGAAGCATATCCCCTACAGTACAGCAGAGAGCAGTTCTCTCACTGCATGTGGGTCCCACGTGTGATGGGGCCCACATGGGACCCACATGCAGTGAGAGAACTGCCCTCTGCAGTGATGCACAGAACTGTAGGGGATATGCTTCCGGGTGGAGTGGGGTCGTGGTCATGAAAGCGCCGGGCAAGACGGCGGTGGCGGCAGCGGGACAAGTGGACGACCGGATCGTTGCATCCGACGGTCTAGCTCGTGAAGCACCAGCTTGGTCACCATGGTGACCATAGCCAAACTCTCTCTCTCTCTATATATATATATATATATATATGATTTGCTAGCGTGAACTCAGGTTCACAGAGCCTCAAATGAACCGATGGGTTTTGAAATCCGAGAACTTTAGTGATCGATCAAACCGTTGATCTTGTTAGTCATGTCGAAGGTAGCCACCAACCAAGTTTCGTATTTTTTGAATTTGTTTGCTATTTGTTTCTAATTTTGAAAATCAGCCTTCTAAATAGTCGTGGGCGTCCAAAAAAGATGATTTTCAAAATTAGAAAACAAATAGCAAAAAAAATTAAAAAAATACGAAACTTGGTTGGTGGCTACCTTTGACATGACTAACAAGATCAACTGCTTTGATCGATCACTAAAGTTCTCGGATTTCAAAACCCATCGGGTTCACTTGAGGATCCGCGACTCGAGTTCACGCTAGCAAATCTCTATACACACACACTCTCTCTCTCTCTCTCTCTCTCTCTCTCTCCTAGATGTAACGCTACACATGGGTCGTTTTGGGGCGAGCTAGTTAGCCCGAACCGACTAGCCAAAATCCAGTTTCTCTCTCCGCATTCAATATTTCCATTTATTTCGGATGACACGATTTAAAACCCACCCCAATTTTCTCCACCACCTCTATTTTCTCTCTCCTCTCGCCATTTTTTTCTCGATCCGGATGCTGCGGTTCAGCGAAGCGACGGCGACTGGCGACCGGCGCCGCTTCTACGTCTCTCCGACGATCATGGCTCTGGTCCTCTGCGCCAGAGCAGACCGGCGGGCGCAAGGAGGACTCAAGCACAGATCTTGTCGTATTGGCGAGAGAGCGAGGCGGCGTCGTGTGTAGCCGGACGAAGCGGCTCGATGGGACGAGGTGGCGCTGATCTGGAGGCAGACGCGGCGGCGCCGGCGTTGAGGATGTAAGATCAAGCCTCCCATGGGCTAATTGATTTTGGTAATTGATGGCAACTAGGCCGTGCAATACCGAACGCCAAGGATAAGGACCTTTGTTTAATAGTTCTTCTATTTTCTTGTGTGCGTCTTTAGCTCAACTACATCTCTCGGTTGAAGGGTCCCACCGAGCATGGTCATAGGGGTTCCTAGAGTGCGTGTATTAGCCTTTAGCGAATCATCTAGAGCGAGTCCACTGCCTAGGTTCGAGAGAGTTCGGGAGAATTCGGGAGTGACAGTGTTCGTGGTTTCAGAGCCGCCAAGTTCCCAAGCCAAATATTCTGCTTAGGCGCGAAACCTCCCGCCAAATAATTTGAACCTCCTTGTGTCCACAAATCGACAAATTGTCCCTTGACCAAGCGTGGTGACGAGAGAGGGCGAGCGAGGCGAGTCGGTAAATTTAGCCTCTGTCGGACGGCGTCCGATCGCCATCGGACGGCGTCCGGTGAGCCCAAGCCAAATTTTGGCTAAGTCCCAGACGACCTCTCTCGTCGGACGGCGTCCGACCGCGAACCGGACGGGTCCGGCAAATGAGGGATTCCCAAAGAGCGAGCTCGAAAATGGCTAAGTCTCAAACGAACCGTCCCTGTCGGACGGCGTCCGATCAGGACCGGACGGCGTCCGGTGAAGTAGAAAATCGACGGCGAGGAGCATCGGACGGCGTCTGGCGAAGCGCCCGACGGCCGCCATTACACTGCTGTCGGACGGCGTCTCGATCAGAATCGGACGCGTCTGATGACGGCTAAACCATGAATCAACACTTGGCGGGCGCTTCGTTTCACGCTGGCGGCGGCTTGCCGGACGCGTCCGGTCCACCACCGGACGGCGTCCGACGGCACAAAATGGCTCGACCTTCGTCGGACGGCGTCCGACGGCGACGGACGGCGTCCGACGGGCGATCTGAATCTCGCGATTTAATCTGGACCGCCCATTTCTAGGGTTTCGCCTTGGGGCTATAAATAGGGGCTAGGAGCACGGAGAAACCGGAGAGAGCCTACCCTAGCAGCCCACCTTTTGCCCTAGCCACCTAGAGAGCTCCTCCCATGGTTCCCACCTCCATCTAGGGTTCCATGTGCTTGAGAGATTGAAGAGAGAGTGAGGAAGAAGAAGAGAGCATCCCCTAGCCTCCTCCTCATCATCTCCAAGGTTTGTGCCCTCTCCATGGTTGTCTTGCCATCCTCCATGGTAGGATGAGGGTTGAGTGAGTGTCTCCAGTCTTGTGCTCTTGGGATTCTTGTCACCGTGAGACATCGTCATCGCCGAGCTTCACCAAGTGTACCGCAAGCAAACCCTTCTCCGTGAAAGTCACCGTGCTTCCCACGGTGCTTCCTCTCCGCTCGTCGGGATGTGCAAAGTCCGCCAGGTGTGGCGGCCATCTCCCGTGTCGGAGGTGCCAAGGTGTCCGTGTGTCGGATCCAAATCCTCCATGTGTTGGGGGTACCTCATGTGTTGAGGTGAAACCCACTGTGTGTCGGTGGTCGGTGCCGTGTGTCGGCGCCAGGTGTGAGAGCTCGCGTATGAGAGAACTTCGCCTCCATGTGAAGGTTTGGAGCTCGCCTACCATGTGTTGGTGAAGAGCTACCACGAGTGGATTGAGGGCTAGGGACGAAAGGGTCCCGACTTCTCTGTGAGAAGTTTTTCAACTGAGACGAGGTGCTTATGTGTTGAGCACCGAACTTCGTAAACAACTTGGTTTGCGTCTCCCTTCTCACCCATTTACTTTGCACTTTGAATTAATCGCTATGCAGGAGTGCCATCGAGCCTCCTAGTAGTCGCATGTGCATTATTGTGATCACTTCATAACTAGACTCTAGATCAATCGATAGCTTGGGTTCTTAATTTGACTAAGTAAATCAAGCTTAATCGAGAGAAGTAAAATTTGAAAAGAGCCGATTCACCCCCTCTCGGCCTAGGATCCTTCTGAGAGGAAGGCGAGGGCATGGATCGAAACGGTGCGGATCGTCGGGCGGCGCCCTCCTCCTCCGGTCATCCTCGCGCCGCCGACCCGCCAGCATGCCTCCGTCCGTCACCGCCGTCCACGGCCCCTCGCCCGTCTCCTCTCGCTGACCTCCTCGCAGAGGCGCACCGACCACGCCACCGCTCTTTGCCGACGCCTCGCTGAGGCGACTGCCCCTGCTGCCCCGCCCGCCACCTCCTGTCGGTGGGGCGACGGGCCTTTGGGCATGAGCCCTCCCCGATCTACTTCAACTCCACCCGATCTCGTTGTCCGCCGCCGACCTCTCCTCCGTTCTTTGCACTGCTTACTTTGGGATTGCTGAGGGGTTACTTAGCAAATTCACCGGATTACTTAGGAAACCCGCAGTGAAAATGTAATAGTTATGTATATTTACTTTGCATTACGACAAGTAATGCGTAGTAATAAGTTTTTGACTGCTTTTTCACTTTTGAATGTATGCATAATCGAAAGTAATGAGAAGTAACTGGTCTAAAATTCTGATTACTTTCTTATTTTGGCTCGAGAAATATCAGTAATGAAAAGTAATCGGTTTGAAAAGAAGCAACTCAAAATTCAAAATAAACCGACATGCAACCCACGATTTTAAGGCAGTTAATGCCCCCACGGTTATATGATCTTGCCTCCTAGCGAATTACTTTCCGTGCTAAAACATGTTCACTTCGATTACTTCCAATTACTTTCAAAATGCGACCATTTACTTTCGGGTTTGGCTGGCTCGCACGGTTCGCTTGGAAGGCTCGGGTGTAGATTAGCTTAATCTACACCCAGGGGTAGATTCGGGCCTCCGTGTGTGCACACACATGAATATAGGTCCCAAATATTAGCTAAAAGGTAATGTGTTAGCTCACATTATATCTAACAAAACTTTGCCAAGACAAATTGGGTAATTTGAATTTGAAAATAAACATGGATTGCTTATTAGGGTTCTAAATAAATAGTGTGTTTAATTGGAGTAAAATACCCAAAAATCAAACCTGGCCATTGGGGCATTTCACCAAACACCTGGTGACCATAGCTGATCTTGGGTGTGGGGGCCACTCTGCGCGCGCCAGCCTCAGCCATTGGGGGTCGCCGTCGCCGCGTGCACGCCTCCATCCCCTCTGTCTCACCTCCGACCGGGAGACGGCCATGCGGGCCCCAGTTCGCCGCCACCGCCCACCATGGCCAATCCGAGCTCGAGCAAGCTCTGCAGCCCTGGCCAGCGCCTTGGACGTTAGCCGATGTCGCCGCCTCGCTCGCGAGATGGCAGAAGCAAGCTCTGCAGCGCCATGAGTGCCCTGCCTCTCTCACACGCCGGTGCGCGCTCCCGATGCCGAAACCGCCCACTGATCGACCTAGGAGCTTTGCTTATGCACTCGGCGCACCAACGCCTCTAAATGGAGCCACTAGACCCCAGTGACACATTCCTTAGCTCCGGCGTACGGACGTGGACCACAGCGCCCTGAATCCTGTTTTCCCCCAAACCACCCGCGCCGGACACAAAACCGAGCACGTCGACAGAGCAAACCGGACTTGCTCTCACTTCTCTCTCACTGGCGTTTGATTCGCCTCCCCTCCGCACTGCTTCCACCCGAAGTAATGGCCACCAAAGCCTCTGTGCTCGCCGGAACGCCTTCGCCGCCCGAGAACAGAGCTCTGGCATTCGAGCTTGTCCATCCACTGTCTCTCTGGTGAGCTTCTGGCCAAATTCTCGCGCCATGGTACTCCTCTAGGAATCGCCTAACTACTCTTCTCCTATTGTAGCTTCAATCCAAGCCAGCTGCTCAGACCATTGTCGGGCCGCCACTGCCTCACGGACACGCTTGTGGACATCACGCTTGGGACTTGCTTTCGAGCAACCAACCCCACGGTAAGTATCCACTAGCTCTCGCGTTGCTCATGCGCGCGTTAAATTTCCATGAGCTAGCCTGAATAGCCGAGTGGACATGCTACCCGTAGCACCTCCCGCTTTCGTTCGTCGCGTTGTCGCCACAGACCGCGCCACGGAGTGAAACTACATCCAAAACATGCGCCACGGCGAGAGGTAGACGATGACAGACAGCCGTCAGATCTTGATCGGACGGTCAAGATTCAAAACTAGATGAGCCGCTGACATGCGGGCCCGCCTCCTCCCGGGCGCGCGCGCTCAGCCCACTCTGAGCTGCGGCCTGTTTTCAGCCGGGCCGGCCCATTACTGTGCAACCAGGATTTTAATCCTTTTCGATTTTAAATAAATCCCGAAAAATTTTAGGAATTTCTAAAAATAGAAAATGGTGAATATTAAATTGGAGAAAATTTCTTTAAATACTAGGGTCTGTGAGGAAATTTATGAAAATATAATATGTGCATCTTACCATTGTAAATTTCTCTGGATACATTTTGCTAGCTTTATAACTCATTTTCCTATTGAACAGAAAATATAGTAATGAGTTTAATGGTTTTAAAATAGCTCTTGAGCATTAAAATATTCTATAAAATCACGGAACACTCTATGACATGTTATGGATTTTACAAAAAATATAATATGCTCTACTTTTTATGATAATTTAGCTGGAATAAATTGTTTAGCCTAATTGTCTATTTTCTAATTATCCAGAAAATGCTGAAAGTAGTTTTAATACCTTATAAAATGGTAAATGACTTCAAAAGTGTTATAGGAAATCTTAGAAAATTATGTGGAGCGTTTGGAAACCTAGAAAATTATAATCACTTGATTAAGGATTTACTAATCACTTCTAGGGATTTTGCTTGAACAAATAGAACTTATTTACATGATAATGTTAAACTGAAACCCATTTACCCAAGTGAGCTATATGGATGACAAACATGTCTAAGCTAAATAGAATTGAAAACATGGAACCTTGAGTTGCTTCCCTACTATTTCTTACAATAACTAATTTGAGTAATAAGCAATACGATCATGTAGCTAAAGTAAATAAATTGATAAATTATTTAATAGAATCACATTATGTTCCTGTTTTTAGAACAAAACCTACTACTCTATCCACATGTGGGATAATTAGGGGACATTATATTTCTTATAATTGATAACAACTCATCATGGTGCATACATTCATATTCTTAGTCACCACCTTATAACATACGATGACTATTATTAGTGAGGGTGTGGTTTCTTGAGAAGGCTCATGGAATTTCCTCGATAAGTATGAAACCTAATCCTACTATGGATCCCTTCTCTCGTTAGTTACACACTAAGCCATCCTCGCTAAATCATAAGTAACATGCATCATGCATCATGACATTTGTGCTTTATCGCATTATTTATTGGTTCTTGCAATTCTCGCTTAGCTATCGAAGATGCCCCCGACAACTTCGAGGACCCCGCAGTCGATCCTGACTACGAACTAGACAACAAAGGCGAGTCAAAATTCTATCTTATAGTTTGTTTGCCCTTATTAGGGAAGAGTGGGACCATCCCTAGTGCGGGATAACATCGAAGGGTTGCTTTTTCTAGGGAGAGTACCTTACTTTTCTTAGTGCAAGTTAAATCTTAATCTTGCATACTTTATTAACCAGTTTTTACCAGTATTTACTTTTAAAGTATCAAATTGCATGCTGATTCAACTTAGAGACTAGATTGCTAATCATGATGTATCATGTCATATTCATTGATGAATTTATTTATCCATGTTGATATTGCCTTGATGATGTCAATATCCTTTGACTTGTTTGTGATGACTTTGATATCACTCTCCGTTGTCAACCTTGTTTGAAAACAAAATAAAATTGTTTAGACCCCTTAGGTCTGGTAAATAACTGCTTAGTCCTGCTTAGGTCACACATTTTCATGATTTGGGGTCATGAACCCCTAAGCGGAGAATTCTACTTCTCCGACCTACTCAATCATTCATAATTAATCTGTCATGACTTGTGTGCTTGCGAGCAGTGAAGTATAGTTACCCAGTAGTGGTGTTAAACTACTAAGTTGTTTTGTGGTGTAGGTGGCTATCAGTGCCGTTAAACTGTGTGGCTATCAGTGTCGGTAAACTGTGTGCGTATGGAGCCGATAATCTGTAAGGTAGTCTGAAGAAAGTTGCCTTGTTGGTGTAAGAAGTGTTGTAAGACTAGATGTTGTGCCAATGTTGTTAATAATGCTAATAATCACTCCTTGATTTATGCTCTTTCCTGATGCTAAGTCCTAGGCTTTCTCTTTCTAAAACTGGCATTTATGCAAACAAACAAACCGTAAGCCTCCACATAAAGCTTTTAAGCATTACTAGATGGTTTTTGGCTCGCCAGTGCCAGTGAGGACAAAGCACTGACACTCGCATTTAAATCCCTTTAGAATTGGAGGATCACATGGAGGACGACGACTACACCTGTCATGAGGACGATGACCCCACGTACATGGAAGAAGAATAGGCAAGGAGCAGTTCCGCAATCACCCTGGTCGTTAGTAGGTTGCGTAGCAATGGGTGAGCTTTTGGAATTTGGTTTTAGTGATTTTCACTTTTGATAAACTTTGATGATCATGTAAGACTTTATGTATTGACCTATGGCCTGGATAAACTTATTGGTGACTCAATGTCATCTTTTGTAATAACATTTGTGAACTCGATGTATGAGATGATGCCCAGCTATGTACCCTGCACTATGAATGATCCTGTTTGGAGCTAGTGCATAATGGCGCCTCGCCTTGGAATGTGTTTCCGAGGGGTGGTACCGACAGTGGCACCCAGTACGTGGTTTGGTGGGATACATATGGGTCATCTTCGGGTACTGGGACCCTTCGTGGACCTTGGGCTCTGTTGGCACGTACTTCGGCGAGCTCCCTCTTGAGTTGCTAGATTTCTTCTTCGAGGTTGTAGTCTCGTCCATCGCCTTGATCCCCTTGTATAATTGGCTCTGTGAAGGAAACTCCTGCGAAGGCTTGTGCCCCTCCGAGATGGGTGGGTGGGATTCTTGTTGCTGCTCGGTCCTGTGCCGCTCGTTCTTGCGCCGCTCTACTCGACTCCGGTTCCAACCCCGATGCCACTCGGTCAGTGTGTATCACCACCGCTTGCCGCGAACCTCCTGCTCCCATCGCTCCGGACCCCCCCATCATACTTGATGGAGCTCTTGCTGCTGCGCTTGGTGGAGCCCTCGCCGCTACGCCTGGTGGAAACCTCGTCACCGCACTTGGTGGAGCTCTCGCCGCCGCTGCTCCTCGCGCCCAGCTCCTCATCACCATGCCCTCAATCTCCTCCAGCGTGTACTCCGTGATGTCCTCCACGAACCAGACTTGCTTAGATCTGCCGCATTGGTCGATGATCATCTCCGGTGAACTCACTCCTCCCGCAGCGCCATCGACTCCTCCCGTCGCCCTGCTTGCATCGCCTCCGTCGCCGTTTGGTCCGCAACCATTGTCGCTGGTACCGCCTCCAGCGCCACTCGCACCGCCACCAGCCGGGACTCTCCTTGGCCTCGCCATTAAGTCTCCGCCTGCTTCTCCACGGACGGCGCCACTTGTTGTCGAAGGGGTTTAGGCCTTCGACCGCAAGATTGGTGCCTCCCCACGTTACCGGAGAGGACACAGTTGAGTTATGGAGAATATAGGAAGAGAGCGTGTGAAGCGAGTGATCAAAATGGAATTAACCTTCTGTTTACAAAGTGGCCTCGGGCCCATTTATACACAGGAGGGCTAGGGTTACAAATATGGGAAAAGTCCCTTTTGCCCTCCGCTCGTGGTCGTGGATCCTTGATCCAAGGGCCTGGCGGCTTTGCTTACATCTCAAGTTGATCTTATGCCTATCCTGCCCTTGGGTATACATTTCTGACACATGGTGGGCCCGGCTGTTGGGCCTTGTCGGGCCCTTGTCTCCCCCCAGGTTGTTACAGGGGGAGACATAGTGGTGGTAGGCCTAAGTGTGGAGACTGACGTGAAGGGCTCCGTCTCCTTCATCACGAAGGATCTCAAGGCCCTTCGCCCAGTCGTTGCCGTCGGCGGTCCTCTGTCATAGCGAAGGGTCAAACAGCCTTCGCTCCGTCCTTTGGATCATGCCCACACCCTTCGCATCGTCCGAATTTGTTGATACTTCTCCCTAGTGCCCGAAGGGTACCAAGGGACTCGTTGATCCTGTGGTTTCACTTGGACCCTTCGTACCGCAATGCCTTGTCCTTTGTTTCTTGCTTGAGTCAAAATTGTTGTAAACGCCCTCGCGGGTTCTCGAAGTGGGGTTGGACCATCCCTATAACATAGGGATTGTGGAAGCCTTTACGCGAGCAATGAGGATCCGCTATTTTCGGGGCGACTGCTACCTCTTGGGCTCATAGCTTTATGCTTTGTTTCGTGACGAAGGCCTCTCGAATTTGTTCTACGGTAGAAGCTTTAGGACCCGTCACCAAAATCACAAATAGTGACGCAATGGCGCCGTCACTTATAAGAACTCTGGCCAGGCCAAGATAGGGCCAGGCATTATTATTGGTGACAGTTTTTTTATTTGGCTGTCACTTATGAGTTCGCTGGACAGTAAAGGGTACTCCCATGAGAGCAATAGTGACGGGGAACTAGTAGCCGTCACTTATTCTAGACACATGGGTGACGTATGTAGTTTTTGACCCGTCACTAATTTGGGCGTCCCACAATCCTGTATCAGCCTGGTTTCGTGTCCACTCCGTGCATGCTGTTAGTGACGGCGTGATATTTGGTACCCGTCACGTTTGACTTTTTATAGGGTACCCTCTGTGGCATTATGTCCTCTGTGACCTAATACTTTTTTTTGCCCGAAACGGATCTAGGGCGGTGACGGCGGCTGCGAGCACTATTGGACGGTGGCGCGGCTGAGACAAGCACTGCTTGATGGCGACACAGCTGCAGCGGGCACTGCCAGCGGGCACGGCTAAGCAGTGGCGCGACGACATTGTTGAAGGTTTGTGTTCCCCGTTCCATCTTCTCTTCATAGTTCTGCCCCTCCCACCCATATATATTTTTTTGCAGATGATTGATAGAAGTTGGTTGTATCTTGAGACCCGTACTTGTTTGGAGTACTTAAACGGGGCGAAGTCTTTCATCTATGCTGCCTTGGAGGATATGGAAGTATCATATAAAACAACAATGTACTGTCCATGTCGCGATTGCAAGAATGATAAAAAGTTCCAGAAATCAGAAAATGTCCATGCACACTTGGTGATGCATGAGTTTGAAGAGAATTATACATGTTGGAAAAAACATGGAGAGGAAAGGGTTAAACGAAAGAGAGATAAATGAGGTCCTCGATGCTGACAGTACCATGGATAACGATATTCTTAGTGAGGAGGACATATTAGTTATACATGATAGTGATTTTGAGGATTTAGTGGATAATGTGGACCAAATGGTGTGAGACATCGAGCGGCACGATGAACATAATAATGGACAGTTTGCTAAATTCCAGGGATTTGTGTGACATTCGAAGGTGCCCTTTTATCCTAACTGTAAAGAGAAGTACACTCTTCTATATGCTGACCTAAAGCTTGTACAGTTGAAGGCAACACATGGTTGGACTGATAGGACTTTTAATGCATTGCTAGAAATACTAAGGGACATGCTACCGGAGGGGAACTTGGTGCCTAAGAACGTGTATGATGCAAAGAAGATAATCTATCCTTTGGGACTGGAAGTAAAAAAAATGCATGTATGCAAGCAGGATTGTATCCTATTTAGGGGAGAGTATGCAGAGCTGGATGAATGTCCTGTTTGTGGAACAAATCGATACAAGCGTCATAACGACGGTGGGGACGAGAGCGAGGCAAGAAGAGTAGAGGGGGTCCTTGCAAGGTAATGTGGTTTTTTTTTTGTAATTCCCCGTTTGAAGCAATTGTTTGCCAATGAAAAGGAAGCCAAGTTGATGCGTTGGCATAAGGAGGGTCGTAAGAATGATGGAATGATACGACACTCGGCGAATTGTGCTCAATGGCGAAATGTTGATTCTAGATTCCATTAGTTTGCTGCAGAAATGAGGAATGCTAGGTTTGCTATGAGTACAGATGACATGAATCCTTTCGGTAACATGAGTACTTCGCATAGCACCTGGCCTGTTGTGTTGGCGATCTACAATCTACCGTCATGGCTTTGTACAAAGCGGAAATACTTGATGTTGTCGATCTTGATTTCAGGGCCTAATCAACCTAACAATGATATCGATGTGTACCTTAGGCCATTGGTCGATGATCTTAATAAGCTATGGTATGAAGGCGTCGAGGTCTGGGATTAGTACAAGCAAGAGTACTTCACATTGCATGCCATGTTGTTCGTGACCATTAATGATCTACCAGCACATCGTAACTTGTCTGATCAGAGCAAAAGAGACGACAAATCTTGCCCCCATTGCTTAGATGACACAAGCAGTTTGAGATTGAACAAGTGAAAGAAGACGGTGTACATGCGTCATCGGCGTTTCCTTCCCCTGTCAAACTGGCTCCGCATAGTGGCAAGAAGGTTTGAGGGCAAAAAGGTGAATGGGTCAGCTCCAAGGCATGTCAGGGGGGAAGATGTCCACAATAGTGTCAAGGACATTCATGTATTTGGGAATGTGGAACAAGAGATCAATATTATGGGAGCTAGAGTATTGAAAAATATTAGATGTTCATCACTCTACCGACCCTATGCACATAAAGAAAAATTTATTTGAGAGCATGTCCGCGACAATTATGCAAATGAAGGGAAAAGTAAAGGATCATGAGAACGCACGTGCTGACCTTGAAGAAATAGGAATAAGGCCGGAACATCATGCACAAGAAAAGGAGAAAGGAAAAAACCTACCCACCACAGCTATCACCCTGTCTAGAAAGGAGAAGAAAGAATTCTGTGAATTCTTGCAAGGTGTGAAAGTTCCATCTGGTTATTCGTCTAACATCACCCAACTTGTGTCGATAAAAGATCTAAAAATGAATTTTGCCCTAATTAAGCCCCATGATTGCCATGTAATGATGACATGACTTCTTGCGGTAGCTATCAGGAACATCCTACCAAAAAAAAGGTATGCGCAACTATCATGAGCTTGTGCTTTTTCTTCAATGCAATTGAGCAAAAGGTTATCGATCCAAACATGCTGGATGAACTTGAAAAAAGACACTTTGAAACACTCTGTCTTCTTGAGGCATTTTTTCCACCATCCTTTTTCGATATGATGGTACATCTCAACGCTCACCTTGTGAAGGAGATACGCTTCCTTGGGCCTGTGTTCTTGCACCACATGTTTCCATATGAGAGATATATGGGCATTCTCAAGTCTTATGTGAGGAATCGGAAATTTCTTGAGGGATGCATCGTGCAGGCTTATGGGACAGGGGAGGCATTGGAGTGGTCTATTGATTATATTGACACAAGTAACCCTATTGGTGTGTCTAAGTCTCGCCATGAGGGGAGGCTCGCAGGTGTGGAGATTCTATGGAGGAAAACAATAATTCCTAATATGAAGGCATACGACCAAGCTCGTTTTCAAATTCTAACACAAATCGATGCGGTTTCCCCTTATATCAATGAGCACGAGCAAATATTACTTGGGGAGAATCCAGGAAGGAGCAACGAATGGGTTGGAGAGCAACACATGGAAAGATTCACCAAATGGTTCCAAGATCGAATCAGATAAGAGTCCAGAAATTGTACAAGTCATCTAATAAAAATTCTTGCATCAGGCCCTATATTCACAGTTACGACATATCAAGGGTAAGATATAAACGGATACACATTTTACACTGTTGCCCAAGATAAGAAGAGCATATACTAGAACAGTGGTGTCCGTACAGATGCTTATGATGAGGATGGTGAGCGGGGCACTTTCTATGGTCAAATAGAGGAGATATGGGAGCTGAACTACTTGCATTTCAAGGTCGCTCTGTTTCGGTGCCGCTGGGTTCAAGGGACAAATGGTGTAGCTAAGGACAAGTATGGGTTCACTACCGTTGATCTCAGACATGTCGGACACAAGGGTGAACCATTTGTACTCACGAAATATGTTCTCCAAGTCTTTTATGTGACAAACACCACCAATAAGAAACGTCATGTGGTTCTCGCCGAGAAAAGGCGTATCGTCGGGGTTGAAAACGCAATTGATGAGGATGAGTTCAATCAATTTGATGAAATCCCACCTTTTTCTACTGCAATCATGCCAAGGATAACATCATCTGATAAAACTCCATACCTACAGGATGATCATAACGAAGGGATCCATGTGAAGAAAGCACCACAGGGAGAGCGAGTGCAAGAAGGAGATCCGTTGCAAGAACAAGCACAACCATAGGCTTGACCCATCTGGTTATGTTGGTAAAAGGAAGACATGGGATAAAGAGGATGAAGAATTTGCCAAATCCTTGGCATGAATTCCCAGGACGATCACAGACATACTTGCGTGCAAGAGGGAAAATAGACAACAAGGGCTCCATCATATTCTCGGGCGATGGTTTAGATGAGGTTGTAGATAAAGTTCGAAAGGTTATCGGAGAAGGTAGTTTCTCCAGGGTCAGGGAACATGACCCTCTATCAGTGGCTTTGGGAACCCCAGAACACCTAGGTAGAGTCTGAGGTGTATCCAGTCCAAAGGGCTAGATACATGGATTTGTCGAAGACAAAGGCATGTACAGGGAGAGGAAGCGGTCTAGTGATCAAGTTGATGAGGATGAGTTGACAATGCGTGTCACGAATAAAGTTCTTGCCCATGTATCCACCATCCTTGCATAGGTGGGAATAACAGCACCTGATGCCTTATATGAAGTGGCAGATAGCCCAGCTGCAATGAAGAGTAGTTGTGCCTCGAAGATAGTTGAGCAACCGTTGCTCGAGCATCCGTCGCCCGCGGTGCGCGGGCCAACCAAAGGGACAGAAACAATTAACAAGTTACAAGAACCCACGGGCTGCAGGCTTATGAGGAGGTTGGATGGGGGTGTACAGGAGATTGGAACGGGCCAGGTGCTTCCAGCTGATCGTGTCTTGCATTGTGTCCCGGTCCCCGATGGCTATGTCGTGGTTAGATTGGACATTGTACATCCCGAATGCACCAACATGTTGGACCCCCCACCTAATGATGAGATCACAACTCTTGGTGATGCTCTCCTCCAAAGGATCCTATGGAAGAAGTACTACATTGACCTATTGGGTGATCCCCATAGGTCGGCTCATTGGCCCGCAATACTGCATTACCCTTCTCACTCGCCAACACCGGAGCAGCATGACGCTATGCCAGATGGGGAGAAGGAAACAGCCGCACTGCCTTCTCCCTCACCTCCATCGGAGAAGCATGACGATGTGTCAACTGCAGAGAAGGAAACAGCTGCAATGCCTTCTCGCTCGCCTCCACCGGAGAAGTGTGACCCTATGCCAACTGCACACAAGAAGACAGCCTCGCAGCCTTCGCGTCCATTAAACGTGCTTCCGAGATCATCCAAAAGAAGAGCACCCTCAGATCAGCCTCAGAGGAATGACCTTGTGCCAACCGCAATGGCTGCTACTGATTCAACCAAGAAAGGTGCACCCTCTTCACCTACGCTAGCAGACCCAAAACAGAATGAAGTACACCAAGACAATGCGAACCCGCCAGTGAAGCAGGCCCCAAAGACTGTCACCAATAAGCCGCGGCATGGAAAAAATAAACAAGTGGACATCTCATTCTTAAAGCAGGACAAACATGCTGCAAACAAAATACCAAAGGAGACGAACAAGGAAAAACATGCCACGGGAGGGTGATCAGAAGCAGGCCGATGAGCCTCAGGAGAAGGTGATGCATGCCAAGGAAGTTGCTAAAGTGTGGATAGACGGCAACAGAAAATACCAAAGGGGTCAACCTTTGATGACGGATGATGAGCTCAAAAAGGCAGGCCCTTCATTTGTCAAACTGCATGACCACTACATGATGTCTTGTGCAGAAAATGAAGAAAATAATAACATACCTGCGCAGTACAAAGAAAATCACTTCTTGAATACTGATGGTTTTATTAGCATGGGCTTCAACGACCTATACGACCTCTTCAACCTTGATGCCTTGGATGTCTGTCTTGTGCGGTGCTTTGCACTGTAAGCCACTACACACTGCACATTCATTAATTAGTATACCGGTAGTAAGTAAACCCTATAACTATTTTGGTATTAATTGTAGACAATTGATGAGAGAAGCAAATTCGAAGAGGATGCCCGTTGCAATTATTGATCCCCAGTGGTGTACCGATACGATGTTCACAACAAGCCGCAAAGATGTTGTGGGGCTTCTATCAAAAAACCTGCTGCAGTATACTTCAAAAGACTTCTTCGCTGCCCGTACAATCCCGGTGGACATTTTATTCCAGTAGTCATTTGTCCCAAGTGGAGTATATATGGTATGGTACCTAGATTCATCAAGACCAGTAGATGAGAAGGGCAAATTCAGACAGCGTGATTACACCCTTATCAAAGATGTCATCGACGAGTAACTATGGCCTAGCTTAGGTCCTGTTTGTTTGAGCTGCAGCTTCTCTAAAAGCTGCTTCTAGGAAAAGTCACAAAAAACTAGCTTCTGGGAAAAGCTCAGAACACAGTACAAGTTGAGCTTTTGGTGGCTTTTGGCTTCTTTGAGGTGGGTTCCAAAAGCTAGCTGTTTGTTTGAGCTTCTAGCTAGGGCCTTAGTCAATTTCCACATATCAGCTTTTCGAACATTCAAATGTGGCCTAACCCATTCCCCTTCTTGCAGGTCATTTCTTCTATACGACAAATCAAGGAACCCGAAAACAGATCCTCGTAAACTAACACACCTGACGTCATTCGAGGTAAATGCTACCAAAAAATATGCCCGGAGTTCCATTTTAATCCAGAGGATCAATTAGTAATTTATCTGTATTCCACAGTGCTCCCAACAACCACTGGGAAACGCCTGCGGACTCTACGTTGCGGTAAGAATGCAAATATTAGCGAAGGCAGGAAAACGTATCATTGACCCCCGAGTAAGTTATTGGTGTTTCTTCTAACAAAATAGATATAACGTGCATTACATTTTCTTCTTAGTTAACATGCAAATGGTTACATACAGTCTACAGATTATGAAAGATTATGCGAACCAGCCCATTGACCATGCCGCAATGCAAAAGCTTCATAAAATTATCATTGACTTCTTGGTGACTGATGTCATGAACCCGAAAGGCGTGTTCTTTCAATCTCAATTATGTCACTAATTATGACTGATGCAATGCACCGTTAGAGATACACCGTGTGTGATGATTAAATATGGAAATAATGGAATTGTTCAATGGGGTGTACATTGTAACACTTCAATGAATACTGTGAACTGTAATGTGCATGTATGTGTGGAAGTAACCATATTTTACTTATGTGATGATGCATTAGAATGATGTATGTGATGAAATCTACCTGCTAAATCCTGGCTATGCACCAGGATACAACCTGGAAAACGTATGCTGATCTGTCACTAGCACACATGATTGACGAATTAACGTTTCATCCGTCACCTAAGCATCTAGTTAGGTGGCGGGTTACCAATGGTACACATCAGCGAACTTTCCCTGGTGACGGTTGCAATACCAGTCACCTATGATAGTTGTCACCCGTCACCATTTAGCGTTTTTCATGTGGTGCGCCACTGCCTCTGCCACCATCCACAATTGTTGGCGACGTCGCCCTCTCTCTACTCTGCTCACCGTCCTCCCTCCTCTATAGCTCCCCTGCCCTCTTGCCTAACCCCTCGTCATCAACGTGGTCTACAAGGCACCGATGGCTCGACTGCCCTCTACTAAACACGCGAGGCCGGCGCCTCAGCCTCGCTGCCCCTACCAACCCCACCACACTGACCGCCCTCTTCTGAGCCCACGACGCCAGCGCCTCAGTACAGCTCAAGAATACTGTGACTACCAGGGAACTAGCTATTTGAAGCGGTTGGTATCACCTCTAGAAGCAGTTCAAGGAACCGCTTGTCGGGGATAAAATCACGGCCCATTGCCACGGCCCACTCCCCCCTGAAGGCCTAACCGAATAGCCTCCTAGGGCCTAGCTCCCTAGAGGGCTCTATCAGGCCCATGTGCATCCTGCCGAACAGCCTCCTGGTCGGCACTGTACGTGGCGGCCTAGGCTTCCTGTTCTAGTCGGACTCGAACAGAGTTCCGCACGACTACGTGAATACCCGAACGTAGGTTTCCCGGATTGGAGCAGATGTCGTGATCCTCAAGAATTAGAGGTATACCTTATCTACCACGGGATATATTTGGCATGTATACGAGTCCGTTACGGGCGTGTGGCCAGCCCGACCCGATTATCCCCCGGTAGGTCGGTTGTTCGACACTATATAAACCAGGCCTCTACGGCATGTAGGGGGGAGCATCGGACCTAGGGTCCATGATCTGATTGAAGATCAGCCAGACTTGAGTAGATCGAATGCTGTTTCTTGTATACCCAGAATCTCGCCGAGACCTGTTCATCTCGCCGAGTTCTTTCTTACAATCCTTTTTCATATAAAGAAGCAATGGACGTAGGGTTATTATCTCCCCGGAGAGGCCTGATCCAGTATAAAAATCCTGTGTCTGTCCGCTGCTCGTTGATTACTGTTTGCCCTGCTCGGCAGTGTCTTCTATCTCCCTTTTTCAAGAACCTTAGTTGGCTTGGGACCGATATCCCAACCGTCGACAATTAGCGCCATCCGTGGGGATCTTAGTAGATCAAGCATGTTCGAGCATGTCGAACTCATTCAGCGACCAAGAAACTCTTCCTGAGGGCTATGACTCAGAAGGGCAGGATGTCACATCCCCTGTCAGATCGGATCGATAACTTCGATCTCGATCGCCTTCCAGATCTGGGACGAAAGTCTCCGGCTACGTTCCGGAGATGGTCTTAGATCACGCTCCCATCATTGATGATGATTACGGAACCGACGATCTTTACGCTGGTTTAGATCTCTCCGATTCCAAGGCCATGTCGGTCGATTCCTCCTGTGGCGACACAGTGATGACACCGTCTGGTGTGCCACCGCGCGACCGTCATAGCGTCAACATGGCCGGCACAGAAACCTCAGAGGATCGTGCGCGGGCCGTGGCGGCCGATGAGATCGAGCAGGTGTTGACAAGGAAAAGTAGTTTCCCGACGCTAACTACGGCCGAACAACAGGGGATCGGGCTTTCCCAGGACGTGCCAGCCGATTTGACCTTTTACAATCGGCAAGGTTTCCGATAGATAAGCTGCCGGCGAAGCAATGAAGATTTACCGATAGCTTGGAAATAAACCGATTATCGGCTTAACGGTGAGACGTAGAGCCGATGGTAGGGGTGGATTCGAGCCGAGCTGAAGCTTTGTTCGAGCTCTTTCTAAAATTAACACAGATCGATTTTTTATGATTTGTACTTATTTTTCGAGGGCTAACTTTATAACCGAGCTTTTGACCGATCTCGAGCCGAGCCCAGATGCATTTGAAGGTTGTCTAAAATCAACTAATTTTAATGTTAGAACAATCTAGAATTCAATCGGATGTAATTTAAAATCGAGCCCAAAATTCAGAAAACGAGCTTTTCGTCCAGCCCTAGCCGATGGCATGGGATGGAATCTAACACCTCCGGTGGACGGCGATGCGCAGCAATGCCACCGAGAGATAATATTCCGGGCGAAACCTAACTCCTCCTGGCGGACGGCGATGCGCAGCAATGCCGCCAAGAGATAGTATTCCGATGCCGATGGCGAGGAGATCGGACTAAACCGAGGCAGTCCCTACCGAAGGAGTTGACGGCGAGAAGATCGATCTTAGTCGAGACAGTAGACGCCGGCATTTGTACTTAGAACACCGATACGAGCAAATCGATCAGGTTCATGGCACAAAGGTAAAAGTAGACGAAATAGTAGATGTATTATTGATTGATAGAGAGATAGATCCTTTTACATGCCGCACCGCGGCTCTTATTTATAGTGACGATGCACCGGCTAATCCGATAACTTGATATGGACTCTATCTCTTATTTACCTAAAATAACTAACCGACTAGACTTATCGTGCAAAGCACGGACTAGATACAAACCGACTCGAATACTATTACTAATATTAATTAACCTTGTAGCCGACGTGAAGCCTTCCTGATGTGCTCCTTCTTTAACCAATCATGATCGGTTTAATCTCCAAAGAATCTTCCATACTTGGTCTTCACGTGAGCCATCAATACTACTCAACCATGCGTTCATGCATCTTCCAAATATAATCAACTCAATACACCAAAAGAACATGATGGGTTATCTGAATATTCCATATACATGTATAGCCGATCACCTCATGTGGTCATTAATTATTCATTAACCATGACGCTCAGGCTTGGCTATTAATCCATATATAGAAGCCGATCTGCATCACATCCATGCTTGATCAAGTATTCTCCTCCCATTAAGATACATGCACAGCTATTAGCTCCCTCTGTATACATATATGCCTGATCAACTTTCTAAAATTTGCCACACCATTAATGCATAAACCGATCTGCTAACCAGTTCATCATCTCTTTTGATCGGCTATCTAGTCCTTATGCGTATATATGCATGCATAAAAGCCGATTATAATCTTTTCCGAATATTAGCAGATCAGCCAATAATGATGCCTGAGTATATGCCGATCTAGCTCCTTTTTTGGCCAAATATGCTGTTTTTCACCCTCTTTTGACCACTAAAATAACCGTATTTTTGTGCCAAATTTGGGTGTCAACAGCAGGTCAATTCTGCTCGGCGGCAGGATGGGGCCACGCTTGCTGCTCGCGAGAAGAAGTAGTTCGCCGCAGTCTGGACGCCTCAATTAATCAAACCTTGGTGCAGATTCGTGATCGGCGCAAGCGACAACGACGCGACCCGCCTCGCGTACCTCCGCCAAGTCTCCCGGTAGACGTTCTACCTGCTCGGGGCGAATTCCCGCGTAACCAGACCATGGTCGGGCAAAACGCGGACGCCTCAGGGATCCCAGGAGCCCTTGAGCAGAGTCGGGAACGACTTCAAGCCATGGCAATGGTGATCAGATCCACCAACCAGGCCAACCTCGCTCTCATGGGCGACGCTGTTGCTTCTCACCTAGAGCGATTGGCTGAAGGCCTTAAGGTCATATGCGAATTTAACACCTCCTCCGGGCAACGTAGTCGGCCTGCCCGGAAGGACTAGGACAGCTAGCACTCCGATCGATCACGTGACCCTCCCTACCGTCAAAGGGCGACTTGCTACGAGCAAGATCCCCGTGGTCGACAACGCTCACCAAGTCCGCGTGGTCGCCGCGACCACAAGGGCAAGCGGGCGCGCGGCGATCACGGACGATCCCCTCGAGACGAACACATTGTCACGACCACGAGGAAGGAGAGCGGAGGACTGTCTCGAAGAGAATACCACCAGGCAGAATCTTCCCATTTAACTAGAGTCCCTCCGAGCAACAGGACTAATGTCTTTTCAAGACTATGGTTTGCAGGAGAAGGTGGTCCGGCGTACGGCTTGGGCTGCAAGGCTTTCTCTGACGAGCTCCACGCTGTCAGGTGGCCTTCCAAGTTCAAACTTGGCCACATGGAGAGGTACAATGGGACCCAAAACCCAGAGGAGTTCCTTTCCATCTACGCTACCGCCATCATGGCAGCCGAGGGTGACAAGCTAGTCATGGCTAATTACCTTCCGACTGTTCTTGGGGGTGCTGCTCGGACGTGGCTGTTCAATCAGCAGGAAGGTTCCATCCACTCTAGGAACCAACTCTGTGACGCTCTGATCGCCAATTTCCAAAGCTGTTACGTGCGTCGGGGCAAGGAGGATGACCTGCACCAGATTTTCCAGATGAACGGGGAGACCCTCGCAACTTCGTGAAGCGTTTCATCAAGATCCGCAACACGATCCCGAACATCTCGTATGAGTCAGTTGTCCGTGCCTTCAAAAACGGTGTCCGCGACGAGCGGCTCGCCCAGAATCTCGAGATCAATGAGACCTGGATCGCCAATGATCTTTTCAAGGCGGCTGATCGCTATGCTAACGCGGCAGAGCGTGTTCAGTACGAAAAGGAATTTGACAAGGGCGAGCTTCCTGCCTAGCCTGGTGTAGATGAGAAGAAGAAGAACAACACCAATCTTGGTGACAAGAAGTCCTAGAAGAAAAAGAACAACAAAGGTGCGCCGAACAATACCGTTGCGAGTATAGATCGCGCACCTCCTCCCAAGAACGGGCAAAAGAAACCCGCCAATAACTACAAGGGCAAAAAGCCTGCCCAGGAAGGCGATCAAGGCAAGAAAGGTCCGGTAGACCGATATTGCCAGTTCCACCAGGGCTACGGCCATGATATCCTCCATTGCAGGACCTGGGCTGCAAAGCTCGAGGATTTCTACAACGGTAAAGGCCCCATGCCCACCCTGCCCGAAAAAGGTGATGCCGGCAAGGCCAAGCTCCAAGCCGATGATGGTGATCAGGACGATGAGGGTGACTATCCTGAGCCCGTGAACCACATAGCCGTTATCTCACAGCAGGAGGGTGTGTTCCTTCTTAGAGACATACACGAGGGTGCTTGCGGCAACCACGCCTCCTTTAGAACTCTGGTCGGCAAAGCGTTTCGCATGGGTTATTACTGGCCCACAGCGCTACACGATGCCCAGGATGTGGTAACTAAGTGCAAGGCATGCCAATTTCACGCTCGAAAGGCCCATAAGCCCGCCCAAGAGCTCCAAACGATCCCCCATCATGGCCTTTCTCCACAAGGGGTCTGGATCTGCTCGGCCCGTTCCCCAAGGGGTTCAAGGGCTGCACGCACTTGCTCGTCGCCATCGACACCTTTACAAGTGGATTGAGGCCGAGCCTTTGTCATCTCTTCACGCCAAAACGGCTGTGCGTTTCTTCAAAATCAATGTGATCATGCGCTTCGGGATTCCCCACAAGCTGATCACCGATAACAGTCCCCAGTTCAGAAGCGGGCTATTCCAGGAATACTACAAACAGCTGGGCACCAAGGTCTGCTTCGCCTCTATCGCACATCCACAGAGCAATGGAGCTGTCGAGCGAGCTACCGGACAGATAGTCCATGGTATCAAGCGGCGGGTGTTCGCGACACTCAAACAGCACAAAAAAGCCTGGGTCGACGAAGTTCCTTCCGTCCTCTGGACCGTGCGCACTACGTGCAATGGGCAACCGGGAAACTCCTTTCCAAGCGGTCCACGCGCAGGCCATCTTGCTCATTGAAGTGGTACTCGGCTCGCCTCGCATGAGCTCGGTCAACATGGTTGACACAGAGCAAGAGCGCTTGCTCGAACTCGACCTCCTCAAAGGCACATACGACCAGGCACAAGTTAGAATGGCGCGCTACCAGCAAGACCTTCGCAGGCGCGCTGCGAAATCTGTTCGACCAAGGGCTTTGAAGGTGGGCGACCTTGTTCTGCGCCGCGTCCAGAACCTGTCCAATGCCAACAAGTTAACTCCCCGATGGAAGGGCCCGTTCACGGTCGTTTCTACTGCTCGCCCGAGGGCTGTTCGTCTGGCAATGGAGGACGGGAGAGAGCTGACCAGCACTTGGAACATCGACCAGCTTCGTAAGTTCTTTGTGTAGGTCTTTCAGTTGTTTTCTTAGCTCTGCGTTTTTGTCAAACTTCGCGCCTTGGTTCGTCCAAATCTCTCGGGCTGCCATGTAAAGCTCAATCCAATTAATAGTGAATGCTCGTGGCCCTCTGCGGCGCTTTTCACATCTTGTCTTCTCAGACTATTATCTCTCTGGTAATAGTTGATGGCCGTCCGGTCTTGCGAACTCTTGGCTCCGCATCTAGTTTCAGCAAGTTCCTGAACTCAGGGTTGCGTAACATGGCTTTCCGCCTTGCGGCTAAGCCTGCTCTCGTAAGCCCCCCGCGGCAAAGGCACTTACTGCGCTCGGCACAACCACTTGGCAAAGCCTGCTCTCGTAAGCCTCCCGCGGCAGAGGCACTTTCCTTGTTCAATTATCTTTGAAATCGTCTACCTTACGTTGGCGAGCAGTTCATGGAATGAGTCGATCAGGATGTAGGTGTCGCTCTATATCTCTACGCACGTGCTTGAATTCGCAAACTTAGGTCTTCAAGCATCGTCCGTACCGGGGGCTAGGGTGTCGCTCTTCTGCTTGTGCACCCGTTCGAGTTCGCAAACTCAGGTTTTCGAACAGATATAACGGGCCGGGAGTTAGGTCAAGGCCCTAACGCTTTTTTTCGAAAACTCTCTAGCGCTATTTTGCCTTGCTTTTTGTTTCCTGTTCCTTCTTGTCTTTTGCTGCTCTTTTTTGCAGGAAAAAGGTAAGATTTTATTTCCAGTAACAAAATTTTACAGGTACAAAGGCCCTTTCGAGTACAGCCCTACGGCTACTACTTAGAAACAAGCTGCTCCTTCAGCTCCTCAATCTCTAGGTTGAGGCGTAGGGTTTCCCCTTGGGCTTTGATCCCTTCCTTCGCTTCAGCTCGGAGGCGCTCGGCTTCCACCTTGCTGACCGTTCTGTGCTTGGCCTACTCCTTGGCCTCTGCACGGAGGGCTTCGACCTCCTCGGTCTTGGCCCGTAGCTGCTCGGTCAGACTTTCGTTCTGACTCCGGTGCTGCTCGGTGGTCTTGAGCTGCTCGGCCAGCTCCTTGACCCTTCCTACCGTGGTGCTCGCCCTCGCGGCCATCGCGCGAAGCTCCTCGGCCTCTTCCTGTGAGATCCACGGGGTCGACACCCTCTCCTAGAGGGCCACGGAGGACTGCCTCTCCTCGGACAGCTGGCCCTGAGCTTCTTCACCTTCGCCTTGAGTCGGCTCTGGCTTTTGGCCGAGGCGATGGGCTCCCCCTAGAGCTCCCTCGTCCGGCGCTGCTCTTGGAAGGCTCCCAAAATGGCGCCGCGCTCGATGGCGACGCCTTCTTCGAAGTCCTCCATGGTGCCCTGCAAGACCTGAAAGAGAGAAGAACAAGTCCATCACATTGGGTTGCTGGTAACTTAAACGGCCAAGTTTTGGTTTGAGGTTTACCTCTTGAAGCCTGTGCTTCAAGTTCTGGCGTAAGCGCTCTCCGAGGCCGTGGGTTGCAAAGCCCTGGCTGCTCGGAACGGCCGTAGCACGATGTTCTCTCCGCTGCGCCTTCTCCTTGCGGGAGCGCGCCCGCCTGGGGGCTCGCCTCCTCTCCTTGGCACCTTTAGTCCTGGGAGGGCTGGCGGCAGCATCCTTGTCGCCTCCGAGCTCCTTGACTCTAGCCGGTGAGCTCGTGCTCGCCAATGCCGTGCTAACAGTAGGCACGATCTCCAACACCGCCGCAATGGCCTACTCGACGGTTGTGGCAGAGCTGGGTGTCCGCAGATCCAGCACTGTTGGCTTGGGGGCAGTGGCGACGGGCGAGGATTTTTCACCCCCGAGCTCCTGCCCTTCTTCTTCTTCCTCCGCCCGATTACCCTCGGGCAAGACCGGCGTTGCTTTGCTCGGCGACGTCGGTGGGACCACGGACAGGGCGACTTGTGCCCCCTGCTCGCGGCCATCTCTCTGCTTCCTGGTAGCAGGTCTCTCGCCCTGCTCGCTAGAAGTTTCCGTCGCCACAGGGATGAGTTGCCCCTAAGACGAAGTACCCGACTAGACCGCCTGCTCGGTCCCGCCCCGGACAGCCGGCGAAGCCAACTCCTTGGCCCCGCTCCTTGTGGCCTCGTGCCCCGCCTCTTCGGCTTCGAGCCGCTCCACTGTGCCCTTCAGCGCCTCGATCTGGTCGGAGGAGCCCAGCGGGAGCACAGTCCACGCAGCCTGCTTGTCCTTGAGGGCAGCCAACCTCATTGTCCGTGACGCACCGTGTAGGTGCCCGGGCAACAGGGACAGCTCGATCGCCGCGTCCACATCATCGCTGGCGATCTCCTCCTCAGCAACTGATGAAAAAATGCGTTAAGACCTGAGCGGTTCGGTAGAATGTAAGGGGGAGAACCTCGCCATTGCCTACCTGCCGTGCCCGCCGCGGGAAGCCTGATCTTCCCCTTTGCTCCGCGACGTACCTTGCGCTTCTTGCTCGGCGGTTCCTCGGCTTCTGGTTCGCCTTGGCCTTCGGGCGCCCGCGGCGACAAACTCAGCTCCTTGGTGAGCTGAGCGCTCTTTTTGCGCAACGCAAGGAAAGCCTCCTTGCGCGCGACCTCTTCCTCGAGCCTCCTCTGCTTGGCGATCTGTTGCAGCCATTCCATGTGGCCCGGGTGAGCCTGTGCATAGCGCTTTAGCCATTGGGTCAGGTTCCGTACCTCCTCGTCGCCTTGCTCTGTGAGGAGGGAGGTACTTGGGCGTTCGCCCTTGATTGGCAGCTGGCTGGCTGCTCTGCTGGATCGTCGCCCAGGGGCTTCGGAGGCAGTTGGTGGCCGCTGCGGCACGGCGAGCTCCGCGTCGGCTCAGCGGCCACCTTGGCCTTCTCGGCCACCTTGGCCATGCCTTTCCCCGCTCCCTCCTTCGCGGACTCTGTGACCTCATCGACGATCCCGTCGATGATCAACTGCTCGTCCTGCGTATTTGGAGGCGAATGTGAGCATGCCATAATTGTATAAGTCTAGCAACTCGGATGGAGGCTCTGCGTATGTTACCTCTGTTAAGCGGACAAGCACGTTCCTTGGGTATGTGTGGGCCACCACTCCAGTCACCTCAGTGTTTTTCTTAGCGGCCTTCAGCATAGCGTCGACATGCTCGGCCCCCCATGTGTCAGTGGGTTTCACTACCCGAACAGAAGAAATGCTTAGTCCCTATTCGGGTGAATGACCAAAGAAGGGTGAGCGTTTGAGGAACTTACCCGAGCTCTCCTTGGTGATGTCCTTCGAATCTTCTACCTTGTAGAATAGGTAGGACCTCCTCCGTAGCGGACAGATCCTGTTCGCTACGAAATCCCGGATGATCTCTCTGTCCGTGAGCTCGAGGCCCACGTGGGAGGCGATCTTCCGGGTCAAGTACCACTCTTCGCTGGTCAGTTCCGGCCGAGGCATCAGCGTCCCCTTCGTCGGCGATTGTCCGGTGAAGGAGAGCTTGCTGTCGCCGCTCCGCTTGGTGTAGAACCACAACATCCACCACGCTCCCATCAAGTCGAGCAGCGGTGGATGAGGGTACGGCGCGACTTCGGCAGTTGCCCGGAGCTTGAGGTAATAGCACCTCAGCCCGGAAGCAGCGGAGCTGCTCCTCGTTACTGCGTAGTAATAGAGGAACAGCCCCACCGACGGATCTACGCCCAGATAGCCCTCGCACAGGTGTGCGAAGATGGCCATCTGGAGGAACGAGTTGGGATTGAGATTCACAACTTCCAACCCGCTGATGTTCAGGAGGGCCTCCACGAAATTGCTTTTGGGAGACTTCAACCCAAACAGTGCGAAGAGCTCGAAGTTGACGAACTCATCTTCGAGCGGCTTCGACATCTCCTCCTCCCCGGGCAGCCTCCAGCTGCCGGCGTTAACGTGTCCTTCGGCCTGCAAAGTCTTCATGTCCTCCTTGGTCATGCTAGTGCCCGCGAACTTGGCCATAGCAATCCCTAGGTTTGGCGAACGGCATCGGAGGTGGGCTGCGGCTGATTGATGCTAGCGCCGTTGGAATAGGGCTTGGGAAGGAAAGACGCGCAAGAGCGGAAGTGGCAAGCCGCGGTCGGCTTGGGTGCTCTTTATAGCCCTGGTCCGAGCAGCTCTGCAACGGTTTTTTGCCACAAAACGGCTAGTTTTTTACTGCAACGGCTAGTAAAAACGGTCGCCCAATTTGACTGCGTAGCGAAAGTTACCGTTGGAATCTGCCAGCGGCTACATTTTCCGATTTCTACATTGAGGGCTGGGTGCTCTGCTCGGACAGATGTGTTTCCCTGTTCTACGCAACAGAGTTGCTCGGCACTGGGCGGGTTTGTTCGGTCCCGAACAAAACTTTTTCGGTTGAACCATAACCTGTTCGGTCGCCTGTTGCACGTCTCTGTAGCAGGAATATTACCCTCTTTGTGACTTGGAGTCTCAAGAGGAAGACCCCACTCTAGTGAGAACTTCCACTTGAGTCTCGGGGGCTAGCTATCGGGGATAAAATCACGGCCCATTGCCATGGACCACTCCCTGACGGTCTAACCGAACAACCTCCTTGGGCCTGGCTCCCTAGAGGGCTCTATCTGGCCCATGTGCATCCTGCCGAACAGCCTCCCGGTCGGCAAGGTGCGTGGCGGCCTTGGCTTCCTGTGCGTGTGCGGTGCGTGAGTCCGACTCGAACAGAGTTCCGCACGGCTACGTGAAGACCCAGACGCAGGTTTTCCGAATTGGAGCAGACGTCGTGATCCTTAAGAATTAGAGATATACCTTATCTACCTCGGGATATATTTGGCATGTATTTGAGTCTGTTGCGGGCGCATGGCCAGCCCGGCCCGATTATCCCCCGGCAGGTCGATTGTTCAACACTATATAAACCAGGCCCCTACGGCGTGTTGGGGGGAACATCGAATCTAGGGTCCAGGATCTGATTGAAGATCAGCCAGACTTGAGTAGATCGAATACGGCTTCTTGTATACCCAGAATCTCGCCGAAACCTGTTCGTCTCGCCGAGTTCTTTCTTGCAATCCTTTTTCATATAAAGAAGCACTGGACGTAAGGCTATTATCTCCCCGGAGAGGCTTGAACCAGTATAAAAATCATGTGTCTGTCAGCTGCTCGTTGATTACTGTTTGCCCTGCTCGGCAGTGTCTTCTATCTCCCCTTCTCAAGAACCTTAGTTGGCTTGGGACCGATATCCCAACCGTCGACACCGCTTATAAGCAAGCGCAACTCATGCCTCGCGGAGCATCACAAGCGGTTCGTAGAACCACACCGCTTCTAGTGGTGTCTAGAAACACAAATAATATTGGGATTAGTGGGATTTGAACCTAGGACCTCACTCTTCCACGTGACCCCACACCTCACCAAGCTAACCAAACCACCCGTGCATGATATCTAATAAGATAGGGGGACTTTCCTTTTACCTATTCGAAAAAAGGACCTTTAGAAATGGCTGGGGCATGAACCGCTGCTAAAGCCCAAGCATCAGAAACAGTTCGTGTCTCCATCCGCTGCTAGAGCTCTAGCAACGGTTGGGGACGTGAACTGCTAGTGTTGTTTGTCCTTTAATTCACTACTGCGGATCGCCCTAGCCCAAGCGGCTCGTAAGGCCTGTGCAAGCGGTTTTAGAACCGCTTGCAGGTAACCGCGACTGATGCAAGAGGGGCATCACAAGCGGCTCCCAGAGCCGCTAGTGAGGCCCCTCTGCAAGCGGTTCGCAGGGCGATGGCGCGGGCTGGCCTGTAGGCCACGTGGGGCTCTCTGCAAGCGGTTGGAGGAACGAACCGCTTGCAGAGAGTCATCTCCGCAAGCGGTTGAAGAACCGCTATGAGACGCAAGACGCTTACCACCTAGTTCATTTGGTAGTAGTAAATAGATATTTAAATATATATTTCGGCAGGAGATTTTTTTTATTTGTCGTTTAAATTTAAATACATATAGGATGAGCATATAATTAGCGATCACACAAGCTTAAATATATTAGATAATACATGTAATAATGTACACTTTATATGCACCGGCCAAATTTACAAAGTTTATAATTAATATACATTGTGCAAAATGGACCGAAAAGTTCATTCTTTTCTTGCAGTGCTCTTCTTGATGCTCTTTGACGACGTAGAAGTCATCCCTAGTTCGTTCGTGTTGGAATATGGCTCTCGAAAATGGAACTCGCCCTGGGAGTTAATGACCTCATCGAGAATGAAGCCGAATAGTTGTTCTTGTAATGCGAGCACCCGATGATGTGATAACATTTCAGTATGTTTATCCATGTCGGGCTGCCAATTCAATTAAAGTGGAAAATAAATAAATACGTGCACCCATGTAAATTAATGGAGTACATAAGAACGTTATTAAGTTGTAGCTAAATGCATGGTTGCGTGCATATATATACGAACCTCTTCAGGAGTTTGAGGCTCAAGCTCGCCGTGGCACATCATTTGGATATAGTGGAACACATAGTAGCCACATATGTTGTTTTCCGCAGATTGCTGTTTTACCTATGGTCGATGCGGGGCAATTACAGATCATTAAGGGAAAGAAATATTAATTGAGAAAGGGAAATTACGTCGTTTTAGCGTACCCAGTCGCTTATCTTGACATCGAATTTCTTCTTAAAATGTCCTTTCTGAATCTCTTGAAAGCTCAGGAACGCCTTGTTAAGGAGGTTAATTATCCACTGGTATTCTTTTTGCGGTTTTCTCCTTGAGTCTTGGACGATGATCATGGTTTGGTCAAGCTTTATGATTATAAGGATCCAGTGGAACCTATTCATATATTACAACAGTTATGAAATGTAATTAAGTAATATATAGTGTGCCATCATGTGCCTTAAGCAATATAAGAATGAGATGTTAGTGAGAACATCAGCACGTACTTAAAGTTGAATGGCAGAAGTATGTATGGCTTGTAGTGTTGTTGTACTAGTGCATGTACAACGTAGTCATGGATTTCCTTTAGTTTTCTAGGGTATTGCCAGACAGCCTCGTTGACCAACCAAGGGTCAAGAAAGCCAATCGAGTTCGGCTTCTGCTTTCTAAGTCTTTGTATCTCCATTCTACAGAAAATGGGTTAATTGAGTTAATTAATTAGGGTTCTCGGCAAGCAGCATGTATAGATATATATATACATCTTGTGGAGTCGACACTCACAGGCACCAGCAGGTCATGAAGGACACGTTAACGGCGTCTCCTTGGTACACATTGTACCAGTCTTCAAAATCAAGATTTATCAATTGATCATTCCCTCGAAACAAATGTTCTTCTTGAAATGAGACGCCTAGTAAAGCATATCCCCTGGAGGACATGTGCTCGTACCATTCATGCGCGCGTCGCATCTTGACCGGTAGTTTCCGTATGTCCTTAGGGTCTAGCAACGGCTGGACCAGATTAAATGGCCACCTGACTTGTGCCGTTGGAAGATCATCAGTTAATCCACGGGCGGCTTCTATGTTATCAAGGCCAGCTTCCCTCATGAAGTCATACTCCATCTATAGACGTTTTGCCTACTCCTGTTCTTCCTTGCTCATGTATGTGCTCGAAGGTTGTTTACTCTTGAAGACGTGCTTTCTGATAGTCCTTTGGTAGTCGGTACAGAGAGGCGGTCGGTGCTGAACAGTTGTCGCGAAGAAGTCCGCGATCTTTGGATCAATTCGTTCCTTTGGCGGTGTATTTGTTTTATTTTTATACCCCTGTATCCATGCGTCCACAGCTTTTTTCGACTCTCTCTTTAGCTCCTTCGGTGTCATCTCATATGGTGTTTTTTCAGGTTCCTTCATTCTCTGTCTGAATGGGAAACCGGCCGCCCTGCTGCTTGGTGTCATTCTAGCTGCAGGAATGCTCCTTTTGCTAGCAAGCTTCTTACTGGGAGAGATGCTGACTCCGTTGTTCCCCTCGGAGGTTGCTGCTTCCTTTTGCTTTGAGGGGCTGCCGGCGGTGTTGGGCTTCTGTGCATAGCGCTAGCGGGTGGTGGAGTGCTATGTCTCACCGGCGAGGCGATGCGTGGTGGCGTGGCCTGTCTTGGTGGAGGAGGTGAGCTCCGTCTCGGTGGAGTGTTCTGTCTCGGTATAGATGTCACCTCCACACTATCAGGAAACACGATGTACTTCTTCCGCCAGAGGATGATGTTATGGAGGGCCTCTCCAAGTTTGGTTACATCGTCTCCTCCGGCAATATCGAGCTCCATATCATCAAATCCGGCCACCACCTCGTCCACCGTGACCTTGGAGTATCCCGCGGGTATCGGGTTACAATGGAATGTCTGGCCCGACTCCACCGGGAAGGCCATAGCGTAAGCCACCTTGAGGGTGAGGTTGTGCAGTTGGACGCGTAGCTCACATTGGCGGGACACGGTGATGTCGTCCACGGGATAACGGGACTGCAATTCATCGGTCGACACTTTGTTTGATGCGTAGCTGCTTCATCGACCGAAGGCCGGGGGACTAACCACATTGTCAGGAGGCATGACGACAAGCCCACCTGGTCTTTGAAGACTGGCGATTATAGCATGCACTTCCTGCTTTAGCATTTCTGCCATGTTTTCCTTATGCTCCATGAGCTCCCGTTCGATTTTGCTGACTCTATTGTGTTCTCTTACATTCCTTCTTTCTCGGCTCCGGTATGTGGCTTGATCATTTGAGAAACCAGCCACCTGCTTGCCAATTCCTCGTGTCCTTCCTGTATGCTTTGCGTTCCCGAGTGCGTAGGTAAGCTCGTCGTTCTCTCTGTCTATCACCAAGGATCCTGCACGTTGCTTCTCGATGGCTTCCACAATCTTTTCTTTCACGGGCTGCACTTGTGGTGCCATCTCCAGCTTGCCATCATCCTTTAGCCTCCCTCCGTGGCCCAAGGTCCAGTTGCGTGGACGGAGCTCCCAGTCTTCTGTTTCTGGTACTATACCCTTTTTCCTAATCTCTTCTTCCTGCTTCTCCCATTTTGGCATAGCCTTGATGTAACCACCGGACCCAAGATGGTGGTGGTATTTTTTCTTCTGTGCATTGGCCTTGTTCTGCTCACTCACAGCCTTGCCTTCATCCGACAGCTTGTACTCTTCGAATGCTTGCCAGTGATCCGCTAGCTTCGGATACTTATTGAAGTCTGGGGTTGTTCCGGTCTCCACGTACTTTTTAGTGAGCTCGCTCTTCCACGACTGAAAGCATAACGCCATCTTGCTCAGAGTAAATTTCTTGCACTTGTTTTCGTAAGCCGTCGGAATCGTGAAGTTTTCCTTTATATCCTTCCAGAGCAGGTCTTTCGTAGCCGTAGGAACCTTGGGCCATGTCTTGATGCTAACAGGGACGTGATCCCTAACAATGACTCCACAGGCGTTGTTGAAGGGGGCAAGTGCCGACAGAGGGCTTCGGGCTTCCCAGTGGTTGAAAATTGAGTAATCACGTACTTTGTAAACGGCTTTTTGTTAGGCCCTCGTATTTGCTTGGATTGGCTGTTGGACATTTTTGGCTTGAAAAAAGAATAGGAACACGTGTCAGAGGTTTATTGCTATGAAGTAACATGATAAGAAACGGTTATTTTAGTGTCCAGGCTATATATACCTCACAGCCGTCGACATTAGTTTCATCGGCTTCAGCCTGGATGGCGTGATCACCGGCTTCAGCCTGGCCGGTTGGATCACCGGCTTGAGCCAGGGCGACCTGATCATGACCGGCTTGAGCCGAGGCGGCCTGATCACCGGCTTGAGCCGGGACGGCCGGATCAACTGGGTTGGCCTCAACTTAGCTTATGAGGATGCCCATCGTGATTTCATTTAGTAGAAACTCATCTCCAGCTTCGAAATCAAGGTCACGTCCGGAGTGCGCCATCTATCACTGTGCATCGACGCGAAATAATAGAACATTTAATGCATTCGTCCACATGAAAAAGTACAATATTTGAATTTATTTTGCAATATTTGAATACAACATTACGAACTTAATAATTGGAACCGAAAATCCGGAATTACATCCGAAGCATCATCCAACACAATTTGTTACAAAAATAATTCATACGAACGATACAAAAAACTGATTCGATCGTCTGAACCAATTCCAATGGGGAATATACAAGTCGGCAGGTCAATTCCAATTTTGTCCCCCCAAATTCTGAACATCAGGCATGGCAGCTTTGGGAGCTGGAAGCATCTAGGACCAAGCGGCAATCTGTTCTTTGATCCAATGGGCAATATGTGCATAGACATATACCAAGTTCACCAAAATCGGCACAGGACACAAAGAGGGAGCATCTCCACCACGCGCGCATTCCGTCGAACACTACAAGTGCATCACAGAGCAATAGGAGCATCTCCACCGCGCGCGCATTCCGTCGAACACTACCTTATATATGAAATTTTGAACTATATGCAATTTTAACATTTGCTCTCATATTGCTTCAAAATGGGATCAAGTGATAGAACTATATGCAATTAATTTGGTTAATTGCACATTTGCTCTCAGATTGCTTCAAAATGGAATCAAGTGACATAACTATATGGAATTTTAAACATTTGCTCTCAGATTGCTTCAGAATGGAATCAAGTGACAGAACTATATGGAATTTTAAACATTTGCTCTCAGATTGCTTCAAAATGGGATCAAATGACAGAACTATATGCAATTAATTTGGTTAATTGCACATTTGCTCTCAGATTGCTTCAAAATGGAATCAAGTGACAGAACTATATGAAATTTTAAACATTTGCTCTCAGATTGCTTCATAGAGCACATAGATGCGTCCATATAGCACATAAAACTATATGGGTTGCTAAAATTAATTAGCCATCCAGCACATAGTTAACTATATGGACACATAGAGCATCTACACATAGAGCAAGAGCACATAGAGCAATAGTATCACCTCAGTGAACATCAGATCAGAGAGCAAAGCAAACATCACAGAGCATGGAGGAGGAGGCAGCAAGGGCATGGAGCAATCATCATAGAGCATGGAGGAGGAGGGAGCAAGGGCATGGAGCAAGCATCACATTCATAGAGACTCAGTGGCATTTCGTCGAACAGCATGTGGGCATCACAGAGCAGAGACGAGGAGGGAGCCAGGGGCTACAAACCTCGGCCCTCCGGGGAAATGTGAGCATGTGGGCATCACAGAGTAGAGAGGAGGAGGGAGCAAGGGGGCTACAAACCTCGGCCCTCCAATGGCGTGTGTGTCGTCGGCGAAGCCGGTGGCAGTGTCCACGTACGGCGGCGGCGTTTCGCGGTGGTCGAGGGGTGCGCGGCGGTGGAGTGTCAGAGAGGCGGTGCGGAGGTGTAGGCGACGGCGTCGAGGACGACGGCGCAGTGGCGAGGACGGCGTGGTGGCGGTATAGGCGACGTCGTCGAGTAGGACGGCGGCGATGGCTTTGGGACTTAGAAAAATTTGGGTGGAAAGGGCGGGGAAGAGGAGTTATATAATACACATCTCTAGAAGCGGTTTGTATTACCAACCGCTTGTGAAAAGCCAACTACAAGCGGTTCGTAGTTTTAACCGCTTGTAGAGAAAACTTTTACAAGCGGTTTGTAGAACGAACCGCTTGTAGAAGCGGTTTGCGTGAAATTAAAATTTCGTAATTTGGCCCGCGAACCAGTAAAGGCCTCTGTAAGCGGTTGGTAATACAAACCGCTCCTACCAACCGCTTGTAGAAGTGGCGCCATCACACGTGGCGAGGCTTGGGACGTACCACTCTATCGATGACGTTTAAGAAGGTATTGCGCCCTTCTTATGTTGAAATTAAACTTCCTCCCACTTGGCTAGCTCGTGGCGTTTAAGTGCGGGCTCCCCGTGCTGGTCGCGGGTTCGAGCCCCGCTTGCGCCCCGTTGCCTTATTTTTTTTAGAAATATGTACTGAGCGCATTATTTTGTTCCAAAAATACTTAAAAATCTTTTTTTACATTACTTTCATTTCTAATATGTGCTTAACCCATTATTCTTTACAAAAATACTAAAAAATCTTTTTTACATTACTTTCATTTGTAAATATGTACTTAGGCCATTATTCTTTTCAAAAATACTAAAAAATCTTTTTTTGCATTACTTTCATTTCTAAATATGTATTAGCCCATTATTTTTTTCAAAAACTAAAAATCTTTTTTAATTACTTTCATTTCTAAATATGTACTTAGGCCATTATTCTTTTCAAAATTCTAAAAAATATTTTTGGCATTACTTTCATTTCTAAATATGTATTAGCCCAATATTCTTTTCAAAATAGTAAAAATATTTTTGGCATTACTTTCATTTCTAAATATGTGGCCATTATTGTTTTCAAAATGCATATAAATTATTTTTGGCATTACTTTCATTTCTAAATATGTACTTAGCCCATTATTCTTTTCAAAAATACTAAAAAATATTTTTTGGCATTACTTTCATTTCTAAATATGTGGCCATTATTCTTTCCAAAAATATTGCTTCCATCTTATAAATTCTTAAAAATGCTATTGCATGATAACATAGTTCATACAACCACATAATATATTTAATATGACCATATAATAAGGGTTATCCTAATCATTTATATTTTTTGTCTTCACAATTCTTCCTTCATCGTGATCGCGGCGTATATGCGGAGCATCCATGCCTGTCATCCAGGATGCTTATGTCAACATCTACTACAAATGGAGGGATCTCATCGAACTGATCGTACTCTTCCTCGTCAATAACGTCCTCTACTCCGACAATCCTTCGTTTGCCTTGGAGAACCACGTGTCGCTTCGGCGGTTCCTTCTGCTTGTCTTTGATTTGATTCTTCTTTGGTCTGCTTGACATGTCCAATACGTAGAAGACCTGTCTCACCTCATTCGCTAAAACAAATGGTTCTCTCAAGTAGCTGACTCCTTAGAGGTCGACGGTAGTCATGCCGTATTTGTCGACATTTACGCCGTCTGCGTTTAGTTTTACCCATTGGCACTTAAACAATGGGACCTTCAAAGGCCCATAGTCGAGCTCCCATATCTCTTCTATGAATCCATAATATGTGTCCACCCTGCCTCTGTTGTCTCTGACTTCTATCTGAACACCATTGTTACGATTTGTGCTATTGTTATCTTGTGATCTCGTGTAGAATGTGTAACCATTTATCTCGTACCCCTGCCATCTCACAATTTCAGCGGATGGTCCCCGAGCCAGGCGTTGTAACTGTTCATTGTTCGACTTGCTCTTGAGGATATGGTTTTGTAACCATGCACCGAAAGAATCCATGTGCCTCAGTGTTATCCACGTATCATTCTTCTCTGGGAACTGGCGACGTAGAGCATTCTTGTGTTGGAGGACATACGGGGCGACCACTGTCGATTGCTTCAACACAGTGAAATGTGCTTGCTTAAATGTCTGAAGATTATAGCATGCAACTACTTTTCTTCCAAGTGTCCCTTTACCTTGTAGCCTGCCCTCATGGCGTGATATAGGGACGCCGATAGGGTCTAGATCATTAATGTAGTCCACACAGAACTCGACCACCTCCTCTGTCACATAACCCTCGGCAATGCATGCTTCCGGACGAGAACGGTTACGTACATACTTCTTTAATACACTTATGTAACTCTCGAAAGGGAACATGCTCTGGAGATAAACGGGCCCAAGAATACTCATATCTTTGCTTAGATGAACAGTGAGATGATCCATGATATCAAAAAAGGCAGGAGGAAAGATCATCTCGAGGCTAACCACACTTTGTACCACGTCAGCCTGCAGATCACCCAGTTTCTTTGGATCGATGACCTTCTGGGAAACGGCATTGACAAACGAACACAGCTTTGTGAATGTCCCCCGTACCCACTCGGGCAGTACACCTCTCAAAACCACCAGGAGCAACTGTGTCATCAGCACAAGACAGTCATGGGATTTTAGGTGTACAATTTTGTTCTCTTTCATATTTACGAATCTCTTTATGTTCGATGAGTATCCGGAAGGGACCTTTACACTGCTAAGACACTCTATCACGCTTTTTTCTCTTCTTTGCTTAGAGTATAACTCGCTGGCCGTAGGTACAGTTGTTCCGTACCTCTTTTTTCAGGATGTAGGTCCTTCCTGATACCCAGGACTTCAAGGTCGTTCCGAGCACTCACTGTATCTTTCGATTTCCCGTACATATCAATATAGCCTAGGAAGCTTACACAGACGTTCTTGGTGATGTACATGAAGTCCAGTGAGTGGCGAACATCCAAATCTTCCAAGTAAGGCAAGTCCCAAAATATTGACTTCTTCTTCCATATGGGTGCATGGCCATCCTCATCATTCGGCACAGATTTACTTCCCGGACCCTTTCCAAATACTACCTTCAGATCCTTCACCATAGCAAACACCTGCTTGCCACTGCGATGCCTCGGCTGGGCACGATGTTCTTCCTCCTCGTTAAATTCCCTGCGTTTCTTCCGCAACACGTGGCTCCGAACAAGAAACCTGCGATGCCCCATATACACCATCTTCCGAGAGCCTTTCATGTACGTGCCATCGGTTTGTTCCAAGCACTGCACGCACGCTTTGAAACCTTTGCAAGTTAGGCCGGACAGGTTACCAAGCGCTGGCCAGTCGTTGATTGTTACAAATAACATTGCACGCAGGTTGAAATACTCCCTTTTGTATTCATCCCAAACCTTTACACCGTTCCATAACGTCTGAAGATCTTCAACCAAAGGTTTCAGATAGACATCGATATCATTTCCGGGTTGCTTGAGGCCTTGGATCAACAACGGCATCATTATGTACTTTCTCTTCATACACAACCTTAGAGGAATATTATACACACATAATATGACTGGCCAGGTGCTATGGCTGCTGCTCATGTCTCCGAAAGGATTCATCCCATCGGTACGCAAACCGAACCTTATGTTTCTGACCTCGTCTGCGAAGTCCTTGTACTTTCGATCGACCATCCTCCACTGCGAGCCATCTGCCGGATGCCTAAGCATTCCGTCGATCTTACGCGCTTCTTTGTGCCAACGCATCATCCTCGCATGCGCTTTGTTTGCAAACATACGCTCCAACCTTGGAATCAGAGGAAAATACCACAACACTTTTGCCGGTGCTCTCTTCTTCACACGCACCCCATCTACTTCACCTGGATCGTCACACTTCGTCTTATACCGGGGTTCCTTGCACACTGGACAGGCATCCAAGTCGGCATATTCACCCCGATATAGGACACAGTCATTGCGACATGCATCTATCTTCCGAACTTTCAATCCTAAGGGACGCAGGACCAGCTTGGCTTGATACGTGGATTCTAGCAGGGTGTTATCTTTCGGGAGTAACTTCTTTATGAGCGACAGCAACTCATCGAAACCCTTATCTGACACACCATTCACAGCCTTCCATTGTATGAGCTCCAGTGTAGTGCGTAGTTTTTTGTGCCCCTGACCACAATTTGGATACAAAAGAGTTCTCTGGTCCTCCAATAAACCCAGATACTTCCTATATTGTTTGTGCTCTGTGATATCTCCCTCACACGCAAAGATCCGTCCAGTCATCATCCACACCAAACTGATCGTCTTGTGTATCTTCGACGTCCTCGTATGTCGTCGCGTCCGGTATACCATCATATGTCACTTCCTCTTCATCGGCTTCTTCTTCGTTTTCTATGCTGGTATGCTCTACTTCGCCGTGGTGAGTCCAACATGTATAGTTCGGAATGAAACCTCTCATCAACAAGTGGCCCTGGATCCGTCCTCGCATTGAGTGCTCTTTCTCGTTCCTGCAATCTACGCACGGACACCGTATGAAGCTTCTTGGAGGCAAGTCTCGAAAGACGACATCGAGAAAAGCATTCACGCCATCGATAAACTCCCTTGACCGATGATCCGGATATATTCATTGCCGGTTCATCTGCACCAATTAAATTAATAAAAACACTTATTATATTTTTCAAACTGAAATATTTAACTCGAAATAACTAATTGTTATATTTTTTAATTACCTCTAAACTTTCTACATTTTTAAAGCCAAACCAACTAAATCTCACAAATTAAAAAACTTTTTTCAACTTTTTTCTATACTTTGCCTAAATTATAAACATATGTAATTTTTATTGTGTACCCCTCTAATTTTTTAATTACAAAAAAAATTTATTCCGAACCTAACAAAAAATCTAGATCTATTTAGCTCTATAGCAAATGAAATAATCACCCTACCTACTATTTTAAACTAATTTGAAACTAAAGCCATCCAATAGATCACCACATTGCCCCAATTCAAACAAGGTTATTTAATATTTCTCCACATCCAATGCAAAAAGATAAGCAACATCCACATGAAAATGCTGTTGAGACCATGTTTACTTACCTTGGAAACCTTAATTTAAAGCTATTAGCCTCAATTAAAAATTTTGGCAGCACCTCCCCTGCATGAACAGCTCGACCCGTCAGTGCTACTGTGCGAGCTGCTCGGGAAGGAAGAAGGGGTTAAATGTCCTGGGCGGGAAGGGAAAAGGCATATGCAAGCGGTTCGTGATACAAACCGCTTGCAGACTGCAAGCGGTTTGTATCACGAACCGCTTGCATATGCCCTTTCCCGCCACCCTCCCACCCGTTGGCCACGAACCGCTTGTGACGATCGGGTCGCAATCGGGTTAAAGCGAATCGCTTGTGATGGATCGCTTTGGAAGCCCCGATCTGCAATAGTGATTAGAAATGGTTCGTATCCTTAACCGCTTCTAAAGGCTCTTTTATGGCTTGTGACTATTAAACCGTTCCTAAAGGTTTGCTTCTAGTTTTTTTACTGCTTGTGATCTTCGGTTCTATAGCAGTGTGTTAAGCTAGATTTTCTTCAAGAAATTAGGAAGCCAGCTAAGCAGCATCATGGGCGCGTGATGGGTCGTGCATATGTAGCACGTGAGCTAATTTTATTATTGTTAATAGCAAAAATACCCGTGCGTTGCAACGGGAGAAATAAAAAGTTCACGCATGCCCTAGCCCCTAAGCATGGCCCATTACAAATGCCTATATTGCCCCTTGTCCATTCACCCCTTTCCCCGCACAATTGTTTTCTCAATCCTCACTCCACCAGCAGTACACCACATGCCATGGCACCGCATCGCCCGCTCCTTGCGCCTGAACGCCGCAGTCGCCGCCATTCGGTTCGCCTGCAAGGGGTCGCCGCAGCCAATTAGGACATCAAATTAAACCACACCTTGTACTATTATTCATGCTCAATTGATAATGCAAAACAAAATCTTTTATCCAGTACACCCCAATACGTGACAACGGAAATACAAGTGAAGATTGTAAAATATAACAACGTGACATCTAACGTTAGCAATTTTTTCCAAATGCCAATATTGCTCCTTGTCCATTCACCCGTTCCCTCCGCACAATTGTTTTCTCAATCCTCACTCCACCAGCAGTACACCACATTCCATAGCAAGGCATCGCCCGCTCCTTGCGCCTGAAAGCCGGCGATGACTGTTACTGTGAATTAACATTGGAGTACTTGCCTGGTGAATTGGGAGCTAATTTGCCAAGGCTGTAACTGCAGGTTGACCCATCTTGCCGCCCAATCACAAGCCATCCTGACTTTGCTGTTACAGCAGTAACCTTAGCGCTCTGTGTGTGTGTGTGTTTGGAGGTTAAATTCAACTATATCATCCTGAGGCAGTATTGAACCAGATACATAGGAAAACGGGCTGTGTAAACGGCATAAGAGAGCAACTCCAGAAACCGTAAGCACATATAACAGATATCCAAGCTTGCCTCGCCTGGCACCCTGCATTACCACCAAAGTGATTACTTTTGTCATTAATGTCCCAGAAAATTATTGAGCATCACAATTAGTTTAAGATATTAAGATATCATAAATGAACCAACCTCACGTTCACATAAAAATGCTAATATAAGTCTTCTGGATTGAGAATTCTAATAGAAAAAGGCATAGTAATAAAAAGACTTCTAGATTGAGAATTCTAGCACCTGCTTGCAATAACTTCGTGGAAAGTAAGTCCAAGGCATACCCATTTGCAATGATCACTCTAATTCCTAAGCTTTCTCCTTTTCCATGAAATTTATGTGGTCCAAAAAATTAATCAACTTGAGGGAAGAACCAGGAAGAACTCGTAATCTGATTGCAAAAAATAATCAACTTAAGGAGAAAAAGGTCATTTATAGGGATTATCATCGGATATCATAATTCAGCGATATCGAACTCTAGTTTTGAGCATTTTCTCTAAACAAATCTAATCTTTTTACAAAATTATGGTTGTTGCCAAATGCCAACCAGAGAAAGCAAAGAAAAATACCTTAAAAGCAATCAAACACAAAATTGTCGATGACCTGTTTTTTATTTATCAAGAATCTGCTCATCTTGAGCTTGAACTTGCATTAGACCATTTGTCAACTCAAACCGAAACAACTATGCCCTGTGGCATATATTTTCATATTCAGGCATGGCACATGAACCCAAAAATGCATGCATCAATTTCTACTATGAAAACCCACAAAGAACTTTTGGAGCAATTTACGTAATGAAAAGAACACCTATTCAGCTACAAGAGATATTATCAATAAAGTTATAACAATATAGGCATTGTCTAAAAGGCTAATACTTGTGATGGTTTGGTGTTTAATGTCAATAGCCACTGTTTTGGATGATCACACCACATATGAAATACTCCTACTCTAAATCCTGTAAAGAATCTCCTAAAATCAAGGGAAATGTCACTCTGAGAATTAAAAATTCTGACGCACATCACTCAACCGCCAACCACATATACATAAAGGTATGATAGTGTAATGTGTACAACAAAGGGGTTTGGTGTTTAATGTCAATAGCCACTATTTTGGATGATCACACCACATATGAAATACTCCTACTCCAAATCCTGTAAAGAATCTCCTAAAATCAAGGGAAATGTCACTCTGAAAATTAAAAATTCTGATGCACATCACTCAACGGCCAACCACATATACATAAAGGTATGATAGTGTGATGTGTACAACAAAGGAGAGCAGAACATAGTACCAAATAAGATTGCCAGCCATCTGACAATGCTAGCAAGAACAAAAGTCATAGAATAAGACTTGTAAATTAATTTGTATTTTTTAACAATATGCAGAACAGGATGAGGGTCCTGAGAAGCTGTAAGAAACAATTTTGAGCACAAAATATGTTTTGTTAAATTATATCAAACTCACAAAATTTGAAAATTGGCACAAACAAGTTCCCCTTACAAATCACCACGTGGCCAACCTGAACTACTATTCTATGTTTCAATCCGATATAACCTTCAGACAAATAAATCTAGTGACTTCACAAAATGGAATATGGCATATTAACCAATTTTACATATGCATATCTCTACAAATCATCCATCACTCGGTTAAACACTTGAAGAGCAGCAAATCTAGAAATGAGAAGGCATGTAGAAATTAGTGTCAAGAACGATCACCTCTATTCTTCTTGTTTATGTCCGTCTGTAGCTTCTCTCCTAGATGAATAGTTGGCAAAAGAAACACCTGAGGAAGAAACCATGATTTGCTTTGCTGGCCGTTGTTATTGGCAGTGAGGGTGGATGCTCCAGCAGTGGGCTCCAACATGATGGAGATGTGCCGGCGGCGGGCTCAGGCTAAGATGGGCATGAGCCAACAGGGGGCTCAGGTGAGTGCCGGATTCAAGGATTGATGAGCAAACGTGGCGGGGGCGGGGGGGCGGAGGCTGGAGCCTGGAGGAGATCCCGCTAGGGTTTGCGCACAGACGTGTGTAGGCGGAGCCATGGGATCGCGATCTGAGCCGCCGTGCGATCCGTAGAGGAGCCGCCACCTTGGAGATACGTGAGGAGCTGCTGCCGACAGGAGGAACCGCGGAGGAGGCGAGGAGAGGCGCTAGGTGTTTGCGGCATGGAGGAGGCGTGTAGGGGCAGATCCGTGAGGAGCGGCCGCCGCCAATGGAGGCGAGGGGATCCGTGAGGGGGAGGAGATGCAGCGGAGGCAAGGGAGAGGACGGCGGCGGCGTGTCTGGACCGGGGGGAGTCGACGGTGGCGGGCATGGCGAAGAGATGGTGGAGGGGAGGAGGAGAGGCGGTGGTGGGAGGCGGGCAGCGGAGAGGGGCGCGGCTTAGGTTTTCACGCGTGCGGAGAGGCCGAGAGGGGGCCGGGCGTGCGTAGGCGGAGCCGTTCGATCGCGATCGGATGGCTCTGGGACGCATGACGGATGAAAACTGACGAAGGAAGATGGAAACTCTATTCTCTTTATTATTAGGTAGAGATCAGATCGATCGATAGAATCGTGGCATATATAGGTATATGCATCTAGTCTAGCTAGCTAGATGCTGACACAGAAGTACTGTATGAGTGTATGACCTATCTGCAGCACTATAAATGGCGAGCACCACACCGCGCAGCACCACCGCGACTGAGTTCAGCACCGAGCAACACAACAAAGCAGAACGCCGCTGCATCTCCAGCAACCAGCACGGTCGAAGCATACAGGCGGGAGTCCGGGACCGCGGGAGCCACCGAGCTATACATGAAGCCGAACTCGGGGCAGATCAGGAGGGTGCGCAAGTCGCCGCCGGTGGTCGTCCGGCCGTCGGAACCGGTTACTCCGACTAGTATCGTCACCCTCTCTTCTTTCGACAAGGTTTTCGTCGCGGTGCCTGTGACGGTGCTTCTCGTTTTCGACAAGCCGGTCGACGAGCCTGCGGAGACCATAAAGAGGGCGCTCTCCCTGGCGCTGGTCCCCTACCATCCCATCGCCGGGCGCTTTGCCGCAGGGCGCGACGACGGCCAGCCCACCCATGTACGGTGCTCCGGTGAGGGCGTAGCCTTCGTGGCAGCGTCCGCAACCTATGCGCTGAAGGAAATCGGAGTCGTCGTCGACCAATCTCTACTCCGCGAGCTCGCCGTCTTCTACCTGGCCGAGCAGTGCGGTGACACTGACCCTTTGCTGCTGGTACAGGTCACTGAGTTCTCGTGTGGCGGTTTCGTTGTCGGCGTGACGTGGAACCATGGCATCGCCGACGCCGCCGGAATGGGCCAGTTCTTGAACGCCATCGGTGAGCTTGCCCGTGGGATCTCGGCGCCATCCGTTGCTCCGAGCAGGGCGTGGGACGAGTCGCTCCTGGCCATTCCTGCATCTATGCAGACGGCCATGTCTCGTGAGGGCGTCACCTTCGAGCCTGGACTGGTCTTCTCCTTCGTCGACATCACCGTCCCATCCAGCCTGATCAGCCGCATCAGAGACGAGTACCGCACACACAATGGCAGCGAACTGTGCACCGCGTTCGAGGCAGTCGCCGCCGTGCTATGGCAGTGCCGCACCCGCGCAGTCTTGGCCGGTTGGCCAGATGACGCGCCCATCCTCCTCCTGTTTCTAGTTGATGCGCGGCGACACCTGGGGGTCAATGACGGCTACTATGGTAACTGCATAGTGTTGGAAATGGTCGCGGCGACGTGCGGCGCCGTGGCAGATGGCCGCACCACGGACGTGGTGAAGATGATAAAGCGCGCCAAGAAGGAGATACCCTGTCTGTTCGACGGCGGCGACCAACCGGTGGCACGGGCGATAGGCGGTGGGCAGCTCGGCGCCGAGCAACTAGACAAAATACTCGTCGTTTCGTCCTGGCAAAATCTCGGCTTCGACGAGGCCGACTTCGGCGGCGGGAGGCCGTCGAGGGTAATCGGCTACCTGCAGCAGCACCGCTATGCTTGCCTGCCGGGCAGAGGCGAGGACGGAGCCTGCTATGTGTCGTCATGCTGCGTTCGGGAGGAGCACGCCGGCGCATTCCTTGCTGAACTAGCAAGGTTCACCTGATCAAACACTCTGGCACACAGACGCGCGCGTATGAGCTTGAGGACTCGTCCAAGCTTTCATTGATATGTGCATCTTTTACTTAAGTAGTGCTGCGGTTTTCATTGTTTTAACTTTTTCTCACGTTTAATTGTGTGCCATTTAAAAATGTTACTATTACTTGGATGCATGGTGAATCTCCCGGAATAAAGTGGTGGTATCCAACGTAAGCAACGGGCGTAACCAACTACTACCTCTGGTTCGTAACGAACCGCTTGCGGAGCCAGATCTCTGCCGCTTGTAGAACACTGCAAGCGGTTTTTGTTAAGAACCGCTTGCCGAGCGGTTAAAACGAACCGCTTGCGGTGAGCCCCTCCCCGTCCAGGGAATTTAAACCCCTTCCTGCTCCCTGAGCTCGGATAAAGGAGAGCTCCTATTCATGGTGGGCGCCAAGTTCTCTGTTCATAGGGGACGTGCTGCCCAAATTTTCAATTAAGGCTATTAGGTGCAAATTAATTGTTTCAAAGATTAGTAACATGTTGCACTCATTCATGTCTTCCATATATTGCTATTTTCTATGCATTGGATGTGGAGAAATATTGTTTTATTAGTGTGGAGAGGTGTTCTTTTGGTACCTCCACTTTGGAACTTTTGAGGCTCTTAGATCCAAATTTATTGTTTTAAATGTGACTAGCATCTTGTACATACCCTTCTTTTGTAGCTATTGATACTTTGATGCATTGGATGTTAAGAAATCTTATTTTATTAATGTGTAGAGGTGTTTCTTTTGGTATCCCCATTTTAGAACTTTTGAGGCACTTAAATCCAAATATTTTGTTTGATTCTATAGAGAGAGGTTGAGAATAGTTATTTTGATATCCTTCATGATGCTGTATGAAGTTGTAGGGTGGATATCTAAATCTAAACTACTCTATAATTAAGCAGTTGGCCTAGATCCAACTACAAATCACATCCGTCTATTTCCTCAATCTATTATCTAACAACCATAATTTTTCTGAAGTTTGCTATCAAGTATAGACCATGAGCTCTTGACTCGATACGTATAGACCACGGACTCTTGCCCATATCTACCTAATAATAAAGAGAATAGAGTTTCCATCTTCCTTCGTCAGTTTTCGTCCGTCGTGCGTCCCAGAGCCGTCCGATCGCGAGTTTCCATCTTCCTTCGTCAGTTTTCGTCCGTCGTGCGTCCCAGAGCCGTCCGATCGCGATCGAACGGCTCCGCCTACGCACGCCCGGCCCCCTCTCGGCCTCTCCGCACGCGTGAAACCCTAAGCCGCGCCCCCTCTCCGCCCCGCCCTCCCACCACCGCCCCCTCTCTCCTCCTCCCCTCCACCATCTCCTCGCCATGCCCGCCACCGTCGACTCCCCCTGGTCCAGACACGCCGCCGCCGTCCTCTCCCTTGCCTCCGCTGCGTCTCCTCTCCCTCACGGATCCCCTCGCCTCCACTGGCGGCATGGATCTGTCTCTTCACTCCTCCTCCATGCCGCCAACACCCAGCGCCTCTCCTCGCCTCCTCCGCGGTTCCTCCTGTCGGCAGCGGCTCCTCACGTATCTCCAAAGCGGCGGCTCCCCTACGGATCGCACGGTGGCTCAGATCGCGATCCCATGGCTCCGCCTACACACGTCCGTGCGCAAACCCTAGCGGGATCTCCTCCAGGCTCCAGCCTCCGGCCCCCCGCCCCCGCCACGTTTGCTCATCAATCCTTGAATCCGGCGCTCACCCGAGCCCCCTGTTGGCTCATGCCCATCTTAGCCTGAGCCCGCCGCCGGCACATCTCCATCATGTTGGAGCCCACTGCTGGAGCATCCACCCTCACTGCCAATAACAACGGCCAGCAAAGCAAATCATGGTTTCTTCCTCAGGTGTTTCTTTTACCAACTATTCATCTAGGAGAGAAGCTACAGACGGACATAAACAAGAAGAATAGAGGTGATCGTTCTTGACACTAATTTCTACATGCCTTCTCATTTCTAGATTTGCTGTTCTTCATGTGTTTAACCGAGTGATGGATGATTTGTAGAGATATGCATATGTAAAATTGGTTAATATGCCATATTCCATTTTGTGAAGTCACTAGATTTATTTGTCTGAAGGTTATATCGGATTGAAACATAGAATAGTAGTTCAGGTTGGCCACTTTAGGTGGTGATTTGTAAGGGGAACTTGTTTGTGCCAATTTTCAAATTTTGTGAGTTTGATATAATTTAACAAAACATATTTTGTGCTCAAAATTGTTTCTTACAGCTTCTCAGGACCCTCATCCTGTTCTGCATATTGTTAAAAAATACAAATTAATTTACAAGTCTTATTCTATGACTTCTGTTCTTGCTAGCATTGTTAGATGGCTGGCAATCTTATTTGGTACTATGTTCTGCTCTCCTTTGTTGTACACATCACACTATCATACCTTTATGTATATGTGGTTGGCCGTTGAGTGATGTGCATCAGAATTTTTAATTTTCAGAGTGACATTTCCCTTCATTTTAGGAGATTCTTTACAGGATTTGGAGTAGGAGTATTTCATATGTGGTGTGATCATCCAAAACAGTGGCTATTGACATTAAACACCAAACCCCTTTGTTGTACACATCACACTATCATACCTTTATGTATATGTGGTTGGCGGTTGAGTGATGTGCATCAGAATTTTTAATTCTCAGAGTGACATTTCCCTTGATTTTAGGAGATTCTTTACAGGATTTAGAGTAGGAGTATTTCATATGTGGTGTGATCATCCAAAACAGTGGCTATTGACATTAAACACCAAACCATCACAAGTATTAGCCTTTTAGACAATGCCTATATTGTTATAACTTTATTGATAATATCTCTTGTAGCTGAATAGGTGCTGTTTTTCATTACAGAAATTGCTCCAAAAGTTCTTTGTGGGTTTTTCATAGTAAAAATTGATGCATGCATTTTTTGGGTTCATGTGCCATGCCTGGATATGAAAATATATGCCACAGGGCATAGTTGTTTCCGGTTTGAGTTGACAAATGGTCTAATGCAGGTTCAAGCTGAGTATGAGCAGATTCTTGATAAATAAAAAAACAGGTCATCAGACAAGTTTGTGTTTCAGATTGCTTTTTGAGGTATTTTTCTTTGCTTTCTCTGGTTGGCATTTGGCAACAACCATAATTTTGTAAAAAAGATCAGATTTGTTTAGAGAAAATGCTCAAAACTAGAGTTCAGATATCGCTAAATTATGATATCCGATGATAATCCCCTATAAATGACCTTTTTCTACCTTAAGTTGATTATTTTTTGCACCGTATTACGAGTTCTTTCTGGTTCTTCCCTTAAGTTGATTAATTTTTTGGACCACATAAATTTCATGGAAAAAGGAGAAAGCTTAGGAATTAGAGTGATCATTGCAAATGGGTATGCCTTGGACTTACTTTCCACGAAGTTATTGCAAGCAGGTGCTAGAATTCTCAATCTAGAAGTCTTTTTATTACTATGCTTTTTTTCTATTAGAATTCTCAATCCAGAAGACTTATATTAGCATTTTTATGTGAACGTGAGGTTGGCTCATTTATGATATCTTAATATCTTAAACTAATTGTGATGCTCAATAATTTTCTGGGACATTAATGACAAAAGTAATCACTTTGGTGGTAATGCAGGGTGCCAGGCGAGGCAAGCTTGGATATCTGTTATATGTGCTTACGGTTTCTGGAGTTTCTCTCTTATGCCGTTTACACAGCCCATTTTCCTATGTATCTGGTTCAATACTGCCTCAGGATGATATAGTTGAATTTAACCTCCAAACACACACACACAGAGCGCTAAGGTTACTGCTGTAACAGCAAAGTCAGGATGGCTTGTGATTGGGCGGCAAGATGGGTCAATCTGCAGTTACAGCCTTGGCAAATTAGCTCCCAATTCACCAGGCAAGTACTCCAATGTTAATTCACAGTAACAGTCGTCGCCGGCGTTCAGGCGCAAGGAGCGGGCGATGCCTTGCCATGGAATGTGGTGTACTACTGGTGAAGTGAGGATTGAGAAAACAATTGTGTGGGGGAACGGGTGAATGGACAAGGAGCAATATTGGCATTTGGAAAAAAAATTGCTAACGTTAGATGTCACAGTGTTATATTTTACAATCTTCACTTGTATTTCCATTGTCACGTATTGGGGTACTGGATAAAAGATTTTGTTTTGCATTGTCAATTGAGCATGAATAATAGTACAATGTGTGGTTTAATTTGATGTCCTAATTGGCTGCGGCGACCCCTTGCAGGCGAGCCGAACGGCGGTGACCGCGGCATTCAGGCGCAAGGAGCGGGCGATGCGGTGCCATGGCATGTGGTGTACTGCTGGTGGAGTGAGGATTGAGGAAACAATTGTGCGGGGGAAAGGGGTGAATGGACAAGGGGCAATATTGGCATTTGTAATGGGCCATGCTTAGGGGCTAGGGCATGCGTGAACTTTTTATTTCTCCCGTTCCAATGCACGGGTATTTTTGCTAGTATAAACTTATACGTAGAGACCACAGACTCTTGACTCGATACGTATATACCACGGACTCTCGATACGTATAGACCATGGACTTTTGCCCATATATACATATATGTAGAGACCACAGACTCTTGCCTCGATACGTATAAACCACGGACTCTTAACTCGATACGTATAGAACACGGACTTTTGCCTACAACTCAATACGTATAGACCACAGACTCTTGTCCTTGCCCATATATACATATGCGTAGAGACCACGGACTGTTAACTCGATACGTATAGACCACTGACTCTTGACTCGATACATATAGACCACCGACTCTTGCCCACAACTCGACACATATAGACCACGAACTCTTGCCCATATAAACATATACATGGGATTAATTTTTATTGTCCCATTATAAATCTACCTATTTTTTTCTAATTCTTCCTAGAATAGAACTAACAAACTAGCACTCGTAGAGACCATGGACTCTTGCCCATATATACACGGGATTAATTTTTATTCTCCCATTATAAATCTTCCTAATAATTTTTCCTAATTCTTCCTAGGCTAGAACTAACAGACTAGCACAGTAACACTATAAATAGCGCGGGGGCAGGCACGTACACCCCCAATCATACATACTCATACATATGAAACGTCTGCCCGGGCCGGGCGGTGGAATAAATTCAGGACTCCGTATAGAAGTAGGAGTATTATGTAGCTCTCTTAAGAATACGCTCCAATATCCTCCCCTCCATGTCAATGTGTGCGGACGTATACAACCTGTTAATTAATTAAACTTGCAGCACGGTAAATAACAATTATGATGCACATATATAATTACAATTTACAACCTGACCGGTCCATCGAGAGAACGCATCGCTACTTTTAATTAAATGAGTAAGTGTCACATGTATTTATGTATACATACATGTACAGAATTGATCTGTTAATAAAAAACAATTATTTGCATGTTATTGCACCCGTTAATTAATCTATATCTATATCTATATCTTGATTATTCTTTTTTTAATTTTGCTTGTTCAGATGTTTCATGAGATGAGCCATGTTAATATCAACCGAATAAGACAAATAGTGCAATAAGGAATGTTTCTGCACCTGCTCCATATAGATATAGACAAATAGAAAAAATTTCACGTGTCCTAAATGTTACTTTTTCTACAAATTATTGAAATCAGCATTGCTCCGATGTGCTTTGCATGTGCACGCTTGCTAGTATTGTATAAAATATGACATAATTAGAATTTTAAGGTTTGAAATTGTTAGAATATATTATAGATCTAGGTGATTTGCTAGTTTTGATGTGTTTCAATATGGAAGCAACTAGTTGGTGTAGGATCTACTCATATTAATTGAAAGGAAGTGATCGTTTAGTGTATGCTAGTAGGAAGTTATTAGATTTAGCCCAAACTTTCAATAAATGCTTGTATTAATTGTGTCATTGTAGAGGAGCCGGCAATGGATGTACAATGCGGATTGCCGGTCAAAAGATTTTAGAGAAGGCGTGAAGTCTTTTCTCGATGAGGCGAGTGAATTAATGGAGCCAAGAAGCTTCATACCTTGTTCGTGCATAGACTGCAAGAAGCTTCATACCTTGTCCGTGGATGGTTATGAGCCATTTAGCCAGGAGAGGTTTCATTCTAAACTATACCTGCTAGACCAACCACGATGAAGTAGAGGAGAGTGTAGAGGAAGCCGATGAAGCAGATGGAGCAGACGAAGAAGAGGATGACGTAGTGAACACTCAATTCGGGTCCGTGGAAGATGCACTCGGCAAGTTTGGCGAGGATGAGCTAGACCAGATGCTCCTTGACGGAGAGGGGGAGTTCACGGAGGAAAGACAGTACACACTACAGGAAAAGAAACTTTTGTGGTCGGCCGAAAATCTTTTGTGGTCGGCCAAAATGCCGACGATAATGTTTTTTGATCTATGTCGACGGCCAAACGAGAGGCCGACGACATTAATAACCAAAGTCGTCGGCCAAAAAAAGGCCGACCACAATACTCAGGCCAACTCTCCCGCCTTAATGCAAATTTGAAATTTCGACCCGCTCATCTAAACTATGTCGGTGGTATAAATTATGTCGTCGACATAGAGGCACCCATCTCACGGTGTCTTAACGGACTAACGAAACCACGTCACGGAGGACCAACAAATTACTGTCGTCGGCCTTTCTACAGGCCGACGACAAAGGTGAACTTTTGTGGTCGGCCTACAGAAAGGCCGACCACAATACTAGAGCAATGTGGTCGGCCAAAGGTCAGGCCGACCACAATACTGTAATTTTGTGGTCGGCCTGTTAGTAGGCCGACCACAAAGGATCCCCTGCCCCCCGGCTATAATTTCTGGCCGTCCCGCGGCTCGGTCGACACAGTCCTATTTGTCATCTGATGTTTTGGGGCATCCACGGCACATTGTAATTTCTTTCCGGGTCCTCGTTGGCCTACGTTGCATTTCCGTTACAGGATTCTTCGACTTCGAGCTTAACATCCGTGGAACGAGCTGACGCTAAAGTCCGGTCCAGTAGTGAGAATGTGCCGAATGTGCCAGCCATGACGAGATAGCCCCGTGGATAGGCTTTTGATGTGTTGGGCATGCCGTAGAACCATAACTAGCACATAGCCAGTGGAGATCGAGGCGCGGCCGTGCGTGGCCGACAAGCGGCGAGTGGGGGCTTTGTCGTCGGCCTTTCGACAGGCCGACGACAAAGGTGCACTTTTGTGGTCGGCCTACAGAAAGGCCGACGACAATGCTAGAGCAATGTGGTCGGCCAAAGGTCAGGCCGACCACAATACTGTACTTTTGTGGTCGGCCTGTCAGTAGGCCGACCACAAAGGATCCCCTGCCCCCCGGCTCTAATTTCTGGCCGTCCCGCGGCTCGGTCGACCTGATCCTATTTGTCATCGATGTTTTGTGGCATCCACGGCACATTGTAATTTCTTTCGCGGGTCCTCGTTGGCTGCGTTGCATTTCGTTCTGAGATTCTTCGACTTGAGCTTAACGTCTGTGGAGCGAGTGACGCTAAAGTCCGGTCCGATGGTGAGAATGTGCGAATGTGCCGACCATGACGAGATAGCCCGTGGATAGGCTTTTGATGTGTTGGGCATGCCGTAGAACCATAACTAGCACATATCCAGTGGAGATTGAGGCGCGGCCGGGCGTGGCCGGCAAGCGGCCGAGGGGGGGCGGGGGGCTTTGTCGTCGGCCTTTCGACAGGCCGACGACAAAGGTGCACTTTTGTGGTCGGCCTACAGAAAGGCCGATGACAATGCTAGAGCAATGTGGTCGGCAAAAGTTCAGGCCGACCACAATACTGTACTTCTGTGGTCGGCCTGTCAGTAGGCCAACCACAAAGGATCCCCTACCCCCGGCTCTAATTTCTGGCCGTCCCGCGGCTCGGTCGACACAGTCCTATTTGTCATCTGATGTTTTGGGGCATCCACGGCACATTGTAATTTCTTTCCGGGTCCTCGTTGGCCTGCGTTGCATTTCCGTTACAGGATTCTTCGACTTCGAGCTTAACGTCCGTGGAACGAGCTGACGCTAGCTAAAGTCCGGTCCAGTAGTGAGAATGTGCCGACTGTGCCAGCCATGACGAGATAGCCCCGTGGATAGGCGTTTGATGTGTTGGGCATGCCGTAGAACCATAACTAGCACATAGCCAGTGGAGATCGAGGCGCGGCCGTGCGTGGCCGGCAAGCGGCCGAGGGGGGCGGGGGGCTTTGTCGTCGGCCTTTCGACAGGCCGACGACAAAGGTGCACTTTTGTGGTCGGCCTACAGAAAGGCCGACGACAATGCTAGAGCAATGTGGTCGGCCAAAGCTCAGGCCGACCACAATACTGTACTTATGTGGTCAGCCTGTCAGTAGGCCGACCACAAAGCCCCCGGTTCTAATTTCTGGCCGTCCCGCGGCTCGGTCGACACAGTCCTATTTGTCATCTGATGTTTTGGGGCATCCACGGCACATTGTAATTTCTTTCGCGGGTCCTCGTTGGCCTACGATGCATTTCCGTTACAGGATTCTTCGACTTCGAGCTTAACGTCCGTGAAACGAGCTGACGCTAATGTCCGGTCCAGTAGTGAGAATGTGCCGACTGTGCCAGCCATGACGAGATAGCCCCATGGATAGGCGTTTGATGTGTTGGGCATGCCGTAGAACCATAACTAGCACATAGCCAGTGGAGATCGAGGCGCGGCCGTGCGTGGCCGGCAAGCGGCCGAGGGGGGCTTTGTCGTCGGCCTTCGACAGGCCGACGACAAAGGTGCACTTTTGTGGTCGGCCTACAGGAAGGCCGACGACAATGCTAGAGCAATGTGGTCAGCCAAAGCTCAGGCCGACCACAATACTGTACTTTTGTGGTCGGCCTGTCAGTAGGCCGACCACAAAGGATCCCTTGCCCCCCGGCTCTAATTTCTAGAAGTCCCGCGTGATGGGGAGCGGGGTCCCGATCTTCCGACAGGTATGGATAAGTCGATTGGTGGAGAACTCGACGTTGACGATCCGACCTAGATCAGCACCGATCTAGAGCCTGCAATCGCTACACCACCGTCTCCGTTCGTTATCAACCACGCAAGCGCACGGTCGACCTCACCACGAAGGCTAGTTCCTGCAAGCGAATCGAGAACACAAGCAAGAACGAAGAAGAGGCAATCTGAAATTGCGAATATGTATTAAGATCACAAATTTGGGGTTCCACAAACCGATGATCGGCGATACTGCAATGGCAGAAATTATCTAAGCAAAACCCGACTCTAACAATGACGCTACCAAGTCTTAATAGGCAGGAGGGGCGGCGGCTAGGGTTTGGGGCGACCCCCCCCCCCGACCCGCTCGGGATACACGGGCCGAAGCCCAGAAGAAAGGTGACGCAGCACCGGCAGCCCAACAGAATCTGGTCGCCTCTTGTTTCGACGATTGTGATCATCTCAGAAGGAATTTGGATGTGCGGCCGGATCCGTTGGAAAGGTCTCGTCGAGGGCTTCTCCGTAATGTATTTAAACGCCCCAAACGGAGTTGATATACATCTGCTACGCCAGTTTGAAGACAGACTGCTCCGCCGTGGCCGAACCGGACTCGAACTCGTGGTAGACTTGGTTTCCAACTTGTCTTGGTGTAGAGTTCCATCCTCGCTGATCAACACCATAATTCCTAAGCACAAGCACAATATTATTAGGTAGTAACTCGCTCTTATTGGTATTCTCTTGTGTGGTAAGGAACGAGCCCACCTGGTGGTTTAGTTGTCGCGCACGTGCCCTTGTTATAGGTCCTTGCACAGTAGGTGGTGGTAGAATGGACGCATCGGTCGGAGTGATGTCCTCATCATCCTCCCCTTCTTGACTTTGAGTCGTCCTCGACTCAAGCTCATCTTCTTCTCCCAAATATGGCCGCAAATCTGAAATGTTAAAAGTGGGGCTAACCCCGAAATCTGCAGGCAACTCAAGTTTATAGGCATTATCATTTGTTCTCTCTAGCACCCTAAATGGACCATCGGCACGGGGCATCAATTTAGATTTTCTTAACTCAGGAAAACGCTCCTTGCGCAAGTGTAACCAAACAAGATCTCCAGAAGCAAAAAGCAATTCCTTCCTACCATGGCTACCAGCAATGCGATATTTGTCATTCATGTGTTCAATATTTTCTTTCGTGGTCTCATGCAATTTCAAAATAAATTCAGCACGTTTTTTAGCATTAAGATTGACCTTTTCAGATGATGGTAAAGGCAATAGGTCAATGGGGGCACGAGGGTTGAAACCATACACTACCTGGAAAGGACTTACCTTTGTAGTTGAATGTAGCGCACGGTTGTAAGCAAACTCCACGTGAGGAAGGCACTCCTCCCACAACTTTAAGTTCTTCTTTAAGACAGCTCGCAACATCGTGGATAAGGTGCGATTGACAACCTCCGTTTGTCCATCAGTTTGGGGATGACAAGTAGTAGAAAACAGCAGCTTTGTCCCCAATTTATTCCACAATGTCCTCCAAAAATGACTCAGAAATTTTGTGTCGCGATCTGATACAATAGTGGAAGGCATACCATGCAAACGAACAATATCTTTGAAAAATAAATTCGCAATATGAGTGGCATCATCACTTTTATGGCATGGTATGAAATGTGCCATCTTCGAGAACCGATCCACAACGACAAAGATACTATCCCTCCCACGTTTTGTCCTAGGCAAACCTAGAACAAAATCCATCGAAATATCCTCCCATGGAACACTAGGAGTGGGGAGAGGCATATATAAACCATGTGGATTTAAGCGTGACTTAGCTTTTTGACATGTAGCGCAGCGCGCCACAAAGCGTTCAACATCACGCCTCATCTTTGGCCAATAGAAGTGGGTGGCCAGAACATCCTCCGTCTTCTTTACACCAAAGTGTCCCATCAGGCCTCCTCCATGAGCCTCCTGCAACAACAAAAGACGAACGGATCCAACTGGAATGCACAGGCGGTTAGCTCTAAAGAAAAACCCATCATTGAATACAATTTTATTCCATGCCCTCCCGTCCTTGCAATTAATCAAAGCATCTTTAAAATCAGCATCTTGAGCATACAATTCTTTAATAGTATCAAGGCCAAAAATTCGACAGTCTAGTTGGGACAACATAACATATCTCCGAGACAAAGCATCAGCAATTACATTATCTTTCCCTTTCTTGTGTTTAATGATGTAAGGAAAAGATTCAATAAACTCGACCCACTTAGCATGTCTACGGTTCAGTTTGTTTTGACTGCGAATATGTTTCAGCGCTTCATGATCAGAGTGAATAACAAATTCCTTAGGCCATAAATAATGTTGCCACGTCTCTAAAGTGCGCACAAGAGCATACATTTCTTTATCATACGTGGAGTAATTCAAAGAAGGCCCACTCAATTTCTCGCTGAAATAAGCAACCGGCTTACCTTCTTGCATGAGGATGCCGCCGATCCCAATCCCACTAGCATCACATTCAAGTTCAAAAGTCTTACCAAAATCAGGGAGTTGGAGCAAAGGTGCTGTTGTTAGCTTCCTCTTCAACAAATTGAAGGCATCCTCTTGTGATTGTCCCCAATAGAATGCAACGCCCTTCTTTGTCAGCTCGTTCAAAGGTGCGGCAATGGTGCTGAAATCCTTCACGAAGCGGCGGTAGAAACCAGCAAGTCCATGGAAACTTCGCACTTGTGTGACCGTTTTAGGAGTCGGCCAACTCTTGATCGCCTCAATCTTGGCTTCATCAACTTCAATTCCCTGTGGAGTCACAACATAACCAAGAAACGAGACTCGATCGGTGCAAAAGGTGCACTTTTCGAGGTTACCAAACAAACGTGCCTCTCTCAAAGCATTAAAAACAACACGTAGATGGTCAAGATGTTCAGAAAGTGACTTGCTATATATCAAAATATCATCGAAATATACCACCACAAATTTACCGATGAAAGGACGTAAGACCTCGTTCATTAACCGCATGAAAGTACTAGGTGCATTAGTCAGTCCAAAAGGCATGACTAACCACTCATATAGCCCGAACTTAGTCTTAAAAGCAGTTTTCCATTCATCTTCCAATTTCATTCTGATTTGGTGGTACCCACTACGCAAGTCAACTTTGGAGAAAACAGTAGAACCACTTAATTCATCAAGCATGTCGTCTAACCTAGGAATAGGATGACAATACCTTATCGTGATATTATTAATGGCTCTACAATCCACGCACATGCGCCAACTACCGTCTTTCTTAGGTACCAATAGAACAAGAACAGCACAGGGACTAAGGCTTGGTCGCACGTACCCACGGTCCAAAAGTTCTTGAACTTGTCGTTCAATCTCCTTAGTCTCCTCCGGATTGGTCCTATAGGCAGCACGGTTTGGCAAGGTCGCTCCTAGGACCAAGTCGATTTGGTGCTCAATCCCTCGGACAGGGGGTAGTCCCGGGGGCACATCAGCAGGAAACACATCATCATACTCCTGCAAAAGGTTAGTAACAGCAGGCGGAAAAGAGACAGGTATTTCATCGAATGAGAATAAGGTCTCTTTACATATCAAAGCATAGCATGATGGTTCAGCAAGATCTGACTTTGTTGCAAGCAAAACACCACCCTTCAATTTAATACCCTCGGTCTTAACAGCAAGTTTGTTCTTGTCTTTCTTTTGTGGAAAAATGGTTTTAGCTACTTACTGATTTTCAGATTCTAGGGTGTTGTCTTCCTTTTCATTCTCTAGTCTCCCCCTATCGAATTTCATAATTTCAGAAGGGGTCATGGGAAGCAAAGTGATTTTCTTCCCTTTGTGCATCAGAGTGTAAGTATTATCCCTACCATGATGAGTGGCATTAGTGTCATATTCCCAAGGTCGGCCTAATAAAAGTGAACAAGCTTGCATAGGCACTACATCAAAATCAGCATCATCATGATATGAACCAATAAAGAAAGACACTCTAGCTGTTTGAGTAACCCGAACCTTACCACTGTTGTTGAACCATTGAACATGATATGGTTGAGGATGGGGTTTCGTGGTCAAGCCAAGCTTGTTGACCAGGTCAGAACTCACCAAATTGTTGCAGCTGCCTCCATCAATGATGGTTCGAACACGACGGTTGTTGACGACGAGGAACATTTGAAATAGGTTGTGGCGCTGTACTCGCTCGGCTTGCTTGATTTGAGTGCTTAGAACTCGTTGGACAATGATGGTACGGTATTCTTCAGTGGCTACCGTACCCAAGGCTTTCCCATCGTCATCATCTTGGCCGGTTGCATCGTCCTCATCACCTGCCAAGTTAGCTGCAAAGACATATTCATCTTCTACATCAGAAGCACTAATGTACCCACCGTCGTCAGTCGCAATGTAGGCTCTCTGGCTTGGGCAGTCCTTCATGACATGGCCCATTCCCTTGCATCGATGGCATACGATTCCAGTAGTACGTCCCGTGGAGGCAACCGATGAAGACGTCTTCGCTGGAGCCTGCGTGTTAGACGTCTTGCTTACCTCGGGTGTACGTTGTGGTGGTGTCGGTGCTGCTGAACGCGCCCTATTCATTGAGGGGGCATCAGGCCGAGCGGGAGGAGGTGGCGTGGATTTGGATGAAGTTGACGCCTGCCGTGGAGGGAAAGTAGCAGTAAAGTTGCTCCGTGGTCGCTGTTGTCGTCCCTGCAATTCTTTTTCTGCCAAAACGGCAAGCTGGAACAACCTATTCACATCATGATAATCCTTGTAATCAATAATATTCTGTATGTCTTGTCTTAACCCCCCATAGAAGCGAGCAATTTTATCCTCCTCAGTTTCCTCTACCTCACAACGCAACATTCCAATTTGAAGCTCTTGGTAGTATTCCTCGACAGATTTGTTACCTTGATCTAAGCGTTGCAATTTCTTACGCAAATCACGTTTAAAGGAAGGTGGCACAAACCTATGGCGCATTTGTCTCTTCAACATGTCCCAAGTTGCAGGATGTATGTTAGACTTTACTAGTTCATTCCACCAAATTATAGCAAAATCCTTGAACTCACTAGTGGCTTGTCTAACTCTATGAATTTCAGGAACGAGATGGGAGTTAAATTTTTGTTCAACAGTCATTTCCCAATCTAGATACGCTTCAGCATCATAAGTACCAGAGAAGGGAGGTATTGTAAACTTAACTTTAGCAAAGGGATCATCATTGCGATTATTGTTAACATTATTACCATCATTACCTCTAATACCGGTCGTCGTGGAGGAAGTGCACTTGTTGTCGAGCGTCGCGCTCACACGATGCATGGCGGGGTCATTGGGGTGACGTTCAGCAACATTGTGGTGACGTTCAGGTCGAGCGTCTTGCTCCACATGATGTTCAGCATGGGCATGTGATTCTTCATCGTCTTCATTTCGTTCATCTGCGGTGGTTCCCGTTGGAGGTCTTTGGTTCTCCACGATCTCAACCCTATTGGCAAGGTGCGAGATCGACGATCAAGCCTCTCAACGCCCTCCTGGTTATCTAGCAGAACCTTCGCGACTTCTTCCCCGATCTCTCGAGTTGCCTTGGTCACTTCTTTGGTTGTTTTGGAGAGAGCATCCTTGAGTTCCTTATCCTCCGTGCTAGATCGTCGGTAAGATTTTGGAAAAGCGTTCGCAGATCATCATCATCTCCTGCGGTTCTCGCTCTTGTTTGGGGGCTGTCATTGTTAGTAATAAAAAGAAGATAACACAAAGGTATTACTCCTATCAACTACTAATCTCGGTCATTTGGAACTCTCGCGTCTTACCTCGCTCTTGCAAGGTTCTTACCAATGATGCGATGGGTTCTCCGGTTGCTTGGTGGTGATGATGACGGTGAGCGGTGAGTGAAGCGATTGCAAGGTATGATCTGTCTTGACAAGTAATTTGTGTAGCTTGAAGGCGATTATGGTAGCAAAGGTCAGCAATAATTGAATGCAGTGAACAAAGTTGAATAAATGTCCAAAGGCCTAACTAGTGTTGCTGGTTTAAACGTGTTTATAGGACTGTTGGAGCAAGCAAACACAGCAAGGCAGAAACAGGGACAATTAGGATGGAACCAATTCGGACCCCGATGGTTTAATGCACCTTCTTCTTTTTTTTCCTTTTTTTTTTGTACTGCGCGGCTGTTTTCTGTGCGTTGCCTCTTTCTTCACAAATTTTTTTTTGTATGATTTTTCTGATATTTTTCCAGCCTTAGCAACACAGAAATATGGATACAGAGGTGTTTCCCCCTCAATTTGGAGCTTTGAAGTGGCCGATACAATTTCTGGAAGGTGCTTTAAAAAGCGTGCGGACACTTCGGGGGCCGGATAGGTGGTCTTCCTGATGGATTTTCGAGATTCTAATTTGACCAAAATAGATGAAGCGAGTTTTGGTTGGATGTATCTCGTCGAGATCTTTCCAACGAGTGGTCGTGGACCCAAATCGGAGTTCGTATGAGAAAGTTATGGCTGTTTTTTCGAAGGGTCTCCGGATTAGGGTTTCTGGTAGGGGAAGATCTCGTTTTTGTCTCTTTGGATGTAAACAGTGGGCATGCAGGTCGACAAAACAGAGGGGTAGCGATGCCGGGCGGTTGATACAAGGCGGCTTGCGACCTATCTATGGTTTGCGATGGCGGGACAGTAGCACAAGGCGGCTAGCGGGGGCAAACCGAGTAGGACTCGATTTGGTTGCGGGATGTATGGCGGTGGTAGGACTGGGATACAACAGATGGATCAACAGGCCTACGAACACGATCTAAACCAGCAACCAAACTCGAACTAAGGACACAAACTCAACAATGTAACTGAAAACAAAGATTGCGAGGGATCAACGTGGTTTGCACAGTGGAAAGGATGACGTACACAAAACTATTTTTTGACGGGCAGTTTTCTGGACTCTAGGTGGAAGATGAAACAAAGAGATACAGGTATACCTGACGGGCAACCGAAGCTTTGATACCACTTGATGGGGAACGGGGTCCCGATCTTCCGACAGGTATGGATAAGTCGATTGGTGGAGAACTCGACGTTGATGATCCGACCTAGATCAGCACCGATCTAGAGCCTGAAATCGCTACACCACCGTCTCCGTTCGTTATCAACCACGCAAGCGCACGGTCGACCTCACCACGAAGGCTAGTTCCTGCAAGCGAATCGAGAACACAAGCAAAAACGAAGAAGAGGCAATCTGAAATTGCGAAAATGTATTAAGATCACAAATTTGGGGTTCCACAAACCGATGATCGGCGATACTGCAATGGCAGAAATTATCTAAGCAAAACCCGACTCTAACAATGACGCTACCAAGTCTTAATAGGCAGGAGGGGCGGCGGCTAGGGTTTGGGGCGACCCCCCCTGCTCGGGATACACGGGCCGAAGCCCAGAAGAAAGGTGATGCAGCACCGGCAGCCCAACAGAATCTGGTCGCCTCTTGTTTCGACGATTGTGATCAACTGAGAAGGAATTTGGACGTGTGACTGGATCTGTTGGAAAGGTCTCGTCGAGGGCTTCTCCGTAATGTATTTAAACGCCCCAAACGGAGTTGATATGCATCTGCTACGCCCGTTTGAAGACAGACTGCTCCACCGTGGCCGAACCGGACTCGAACTCGTGGTAGACTTGGTTTCCAACTTGTCTTGGTGTAGAGTTCCATCCTCGCTGATCAACACCATAATTCCTAAGCACAAGCACAATATTATTAGGTAGTAACTCGCTCTTATTGGTATTCTCTTGTGTGGTAAGGAACGAGCCCACCTGGTGGTTTAGTTGTCGCGCACGTGCCCTTGTTATAGGTCCTTGCACAGTAGGTGGTGGTAGAATGGACGCAACGGTAGGAGTGATGTCCTCATCACCGCGGCTCGGTCGACACAGTCCTATTTGTCATCTGATGTTTTGGGGCATCCACGGCACATTGTAATTTCTTTCCGGGTCCTCGTTGGCCTGCGTTGCATTTCCGTTACAGGATTCTTCGACTTCGAGCTTAACGTCCGTGGAACGAGCTGACACTAGCTAAAGTCCGGTCCAGTAGTGAGAATGTGCCGACTGTGCCAGCCATGACGAGATAGCCCCGTGGATAGGCGTTTGATGTGTTGGGCATGTCGTAGAACCATAACTAGCACATAGCCAGTGGAGATCGAGGCGCGGCCGTGCGTGGGCGACAAGCGGCGAGGGGAGGGGGGCTTTGTCGTCGGCCTTTCGACAGGCCGACGACAAAGGTGCACTTTTGTGGTCGGCCTACAGAAAGGCCGACGACAATGCTTGAGCAATGTGGTCAGCCAAAGCTCAGGCCGACCACAATACTGTACTTATGTGGTCGGCCTGTCCGTAGGCCGACCACAAACGATCCCCGCCCGGCTCTAATTTACGGCCGTCCGCTGGCTCTGTCGACCTGATCCTATTTGTCATCTGATGTTTTGGGGCATCCACGGCACATTGTAATTTCTTTCCGGGTCCTCGTTGGCCTGCGTTGCATTTCCGTTACAGGATTCTTCGACTTCGAGCTTAACGTCCGTGGAACGAGCTGACGCTAGCTAAAGTCCGGTCCAGTAGTGAGAATGTGCCGACTGTGCCAACCATGACGAGATAGCCCCGTGGATAGGCGTTTGATGTGTTCGCATGCCGTAGAACCATAACTAGCACATAGCGATGGAGATCGGTAGGCGTGCGTGCGTGGCATAGCGGCGAGGGGGGGGCTTTGTCGTCGACCTTCGACAGGGCCGGCGACAAAGGTGCATTTTTGTGGTCGGCCTACAGGAAGGCCGACGACAATGCTAGAGCAATGTGGTCGGCCAAAGGTTAGGCCGACCACAATACTGTACTTTTGTGGTCGGCTGTCGGTAGGCCGACCACAAATCCGACCTCCGGCTCTAATTTCTGGCCGTCCCGCGGCTCGGTCGACACAGTCCTATTTGTCATCTGATGTTTTGGAGCATCCACGGCACATTGTAATTTCTTTCGCGGGTCCTCGTTGGCCTGCGTTGCATTTCGTTCTGAGATTCTTGAGTTCGAGCTTAACGTCCGTGGAGCAGTGACACTAATGTCGGTCGATGGTGAGTATGTCGATCGTGCGACCATGACGAGATAGCCCGTGGATAGGCGTTTGATGTGATGGGCATGCCGTGGAACCATAACTAGCACATAGCGATGGAGATCGGGCGCGGCCGTGCGTGGCGACAAGCGGCGAGGGGGGGGGCTTTGTCGTCGGCCTTCGGCGTGCCAGCGACAAAGGTGCACTTTGTGGTCGGCCTACGGGAAGGCCGGCGACAATGCTAGAAACAATGTGGTTGGCCAAAGCTCAGGCCGACCACAATATCATACTTTTGTGGTCGGCCTGTCAGTAGGCCGACCACAAAGGATCCCCTGCCCCCGGCTCTAATTTACGGAAGTCAGCGTGATGGGGAACGGGGTCCCGATCTTCCGAGAGGTATGGATAAGTCGATTGGTGGAGAACTTCGGCGTTGACGATCCGACCTAGATCGACACCGATCTAGAGCACGCAATCGCTACACCACCGTCTCCGTTCGTTATCAACCACGCATAGCGCGAGGTCGACCTCACCACGAAGGCTAGTTCCCGCAAGCGAATCGAGAACACAAGCAAGAACGAAGAAGAGGCAATCTGAAATTGCGAATATGTATTAAGATCACAAATTTGTGGTTCCACAAACCGATGATCGGCGATACTGCAATGGCAGAAATTATCTATGCAAAACCCGACTCTAACAATGACGCTACCAAGTCTTAATAGGCAGGAGGGGCGGCGGCTAGGGTTTGGGGCGACCCCCCCTGCTCGGGATACACGCAGGGGCGGATCCACCACTAGGGCTAGTGGGGCCGCTGCCCAGGCTTGAATTTGGTTGTTAGCCTAATACATACCCTTGATTATATATAAAGAAGTCAATACTACAAACCTAAAACAACAATATCTCTAGCGTAGTTGGCTTGGCTGGAATGCTAGCTTCCTTGAGGTGTTTAGTTCGATTCTCATGCGCCTTTTTTGCTTCTAGCCTTCTACATCCATCCACTTATAAATAGAACATGTGGATTTGATTTTTTTTCTTTTCATCAAGTTTTAAATGAAAAAGTCTTCGAGTATAAGAGAAGCATCACTTACGATAACAGTTTGATTTAATATTCTAATAAGCATATTGTTTTAAATACGTATTTTACTGTAATTAGACAGTTTTAAAATATGTTGACCTGACATGTTCTCCCAGAAGCTTTTGAATACGACTTTGAGGTTAAAAACCACACACAATAGAAATTGTTTGCCTTCCAAAAGTATATCTAAGTTATACAAATAGATATGATGTTAATTCGATGACGATTCTTAAGGTTAAGTTCGCCCATGCTTGATTTTAATCCTGCGTCCGCCATTGGATACACGGGCCGAAGCCCAGAAGAAAGGTGACACAGCATCGGCGGCCCAACAGAATCTGGTTGCCTCTTGTTTCGACGATTGTGATCAACTCAGAAGGAATTTGGACGTGCGACCAGATCCGTTGGAAAGGTCTCGTCAAGGGCTTCTCCGTAATGTATTTAAACGCCCCAAACGGAGTTGATATGCATCTGCAACGCCCGTTTGAAGACAGACTGCTCCGCCGTGGCCGAACCGGACTCGAACTCGTGGTAGACTTGGTTTCCAACTTGTCTTGGTGTAGAGTTCCATCCTCGCTGATCAACACCATAATTCCTAAGCACAAGCACAATATTATTAGGTAGTAACTCGCTCTTATTGGTATTCTCTTGTGTGGTAAGGAACGAGCCCACCTGGTGGTTTAGTTGTCGCACACGTGCCCTTGTTATAGGTCCTTGCACAGTAGGTGGTGGTAGAATGGACGCATCGGTAGGAGTGATGTCCTCATCACCGCGGCTCGGTCGACACAGTCCTATTTGTCATCTGATGTTTTGGGGCATCCACGGCACATTGTAATTTCTTTCCGGGTCCTCGTTGGCCTGCGTTGCATTTCCGTTACAGGATTCTTCGACTTCGAGCTTAACGTCCGTGGAACAAGCTGACGCTAGCTAAAGTCCGGTCCAGTAGTGAGAATGTGCCGACTGTGCCAGCCATGACGAGATAGCCCCGTGGATAGGCGTTTGATGTGTTGGGCATGCCGTAGAACCATAACTAGCACATAGCCAGTGGAGATCGGGCGGTCGTGCGTGGTCGCAAGCGGCGAGGCGGGGGCTTTGTCGTCGGCCTTTCGACAGGCCGACGACAACGATGCACTTTTGTGGTCGGCCTACAGAAAGGCCGACGACAATGCTTGAGCAATGTGGTCGGCCAAAGCTCAGGCCGACCACAATACTGTACTTATGTGGTCGGCCTGTCCGTAGGCCGACCACAAAGGATCCCCTGCCCCCCGGCTCTAATTTCTGGCCGTCCCGCGGCTCGGTCGACACAGTCCTATTTGTCATCTGATGTTTTGGGGCATCCACGGCACATTGTAATTTCTTTACGAGTCCTCGTTGGCCTGCGTTGCATTTCCGTTACAGGATTCTTCGACTTCGAGCTTAACGTCCGAGAGCAGTGGCGCTTAGCTAAAGTCCGTCGATGGTGAGAATGTGCCGACTGTGCCAGCCATGACGAGATAGCCCCGTGGATAGGCGTTTGATGTGTTCGGCATGCCGTAGAACCATAACTAGCACATAGCCAGTGGAGATCGAGGCGCGGCCGTGCGTGGCCGGCAAGCGGCGAGGGCGGGGCTTTGTCGTCGGCCTTTCGACGGTAGCCGACAAAGGTGCACTTTGTGGTCGACCTACGAAAGGCCGACGACAATGCTAGAGCAATGTGGTCGGCCAAAGGTTAGGCCGACCACAATACTGTACTTTTGTGGTCGGCCTGTCGGTAGGCCGACCACAAAGGATCCCCGGCCCCCCGGCTCTAATTTCTGGCCGTCCCGCGGCTCGGTCGACACAGTCCTATTTGTCATCTGATTGTTTGAGGCATCCACGGCACATTGTAATTTCTTTAGTGGGTCCTCGTTGGCCTGCGTTGCATTTCCGTCACAGGATTCTTCGACTTCGAGCTTAACGTCCGTGAAAGCGGTGGCGCTAATGTCGGTCGATGGTGAGAATGTGCCGTATGCCCGGCCATGACGAGATAGCCCCGTGGATAGGCGTTTGATGTGTTGGGCATGCCGTAGAACCATAACTAGCACATAGCGATGGAGATCGTAGCGGCCGTGCGTGGCGACAAGCGGCGAGGCGGGGGCTTTGTCGTCGGCCTTTCGACGGCCGACGACAAAGGTGCACTTTTGTGGTCAGCCTACAGGAAGGCCGACGACAATGCTCGAGCAATGTGGTCGGCCAATGCTCCGGCCGACCACAATACTGTACTTTTGTGGTCGGCCTGTCAGTAGGCCGACCACAAAGGATCCCCTGCCCCCCGGCTCTAATATCTGGCCGTCCCGCGGCTCGGTCGACACAGTCCTATTTGTCATCTGATGTTTTGGGGCATCCACGGCACATTGTAATTTCTTTCCGGGTCCTCGTTGGCCTGCGTTGCATTTCCGTTATAGGATTCTTCGACTTCGAGCTTAACGTCCGTGGAACGAGCTGACGCTAAAGTCCGGTCCAGTAGTGAGAATGTGCCGAATGTGCCAGCCATGACGAGATAGCCCCGTGGATAGGCTTTTGATGTGTTGGGCATGCCGTAGAACCATAACTAGCACATAGCCAGTGGAGATCGAGGCGCGGCCGTGCGTGGCCGGCAAGCGGCCGAGGGGGGGCGGGGGCTTTGTCGTCGGCCTTTCGACAGGCCGACGACAAAGGTGCACTTTTGTGGTCGGCCTACAGAAAGGCCGACGACAATGCTAGAGCAATGTGGTCGGCCAAAGTTCAGGCCGACCACAATCAGATCTTTGTGGTCGGCCTATCAGTAGGCCGACCACAAAGGATCCTGTCGGGGTTAGAATCACGGCCCATTGCCATGGCCCACTCCTCGACGGTCCAATCGAGCGACCTACGGGGCCCGGCTCCTGGAAGGTTCTATCGCCCGTATACATCCAACAACGACATCTGGTGGCATGGTGCGTAACGCCAAGGAATCGTGTTTGAGTCCGTCTCGAGCAGGGAGTTACTGCGGCTACGTGTAGACCGGACGTGGTTTCGGATTGGATCAGAGTCGTGATCCCCAAGATTAGGAGATTATCTTATCTACCGTAGGTTGTATTTGGCATATATGAGTTCGTTGCGATCTCGTAGTTAGCCCGGCCCGATATTTCTCGGTAGATCGGTTTGCTCCGTACTATATAAAGAGGGCCCGACGGCGTTTAGAGGGACCCCTGGCCAATAGATTTTCGCATACTACTCGTCGAGACCTGCTGATCTCGCGGGTTCCACCTTATAATCCTCTTTGATATAAAGAAAATTTGGGCGAGGGCTATTATCTCTCGAGAGGCTGAACCGGGATAAAACCCCATCTCCTGCTCGTTCTTTGTTCGTGGTTGTTCGGCGTGTCTCCTATCTCCTCCTTGAAGAACCATGGTTGACTTGGGTCAATATCCCAACCGTCGACAGCTGGCGCCGTCCGTGGGGACACGCAGATCGAGCATGTCGAACTCGATCGGTGATCTGAGATACTTCACGAGGGCTCGACTCGGAAGGGCGGGATGTTTCATCCTGTCGATTCAGATCGATCTGTTAGGTCTCGAACACTTTCCGTATCTGGGGCGGAGGTCTCCGCCTATATGGCGAGATAGCCGCAGATCGCACTCCGTCATTGGCGATGACTACGAACCGATGATCTTTCGACGGTTTAGATCTATTGGATTCCAAGGCTATGTCGGTAGATTCTACCTGTGGAGAGACAGCGATGACACCGTCTAGCATACCTTCGCATGGCCCCCGCCGCATTAACATGGCCGATGTAGGAACCTCTGAGAATCCTGCACGGGCTGTGGCGGCTGGCGAAGCGAGGCGGAGTTAACTACGCTCGGCGTCAAGACGAGATCGGCGGCTACTCGCGAGCAAGATGTCATTCGCCGCAGCCTCGACGATTCCATCAATCAGACCTTGGCATGGTTTCGCGATCGGTGTAAGCGGCAGCGTCGCGACCCACCTCGCGTGCCGGCGCTAAGTCTCCCTGTGGATAACATAGACCCCGGGTATCCACACGGCGGGCCTAAAAGACCACTCGACAGGGGATGGACCAAGTCGGGTGGATAAGGACGGGTACCACTCGGATTCTGGAAGACTTGCTCGGCAAGAAAAGACATGAAGATAGAAGCCTATCCCTAATTAATAGAGAAGGTATACTTGTAATCCAAGATAACTGTAGATAGGAATCCTACCTCGTAACCGACTAGGACTCTTCCTTGTAACCCCACCCCCTCCACTATATAAAGGGGGTTGGGGGCCATAGTTGGGGATCGGGATCTACAGCCTGATCATCTCCCAGGTTGATCATCATCTTGTACACATATACCCCATATAATCCCAGAGCACAGGACGTAGGGTATTACCTCCGCCATGAGGGCCTGAACCTGTATAAATCCTTTTCTTGTGCTACCATCGAGTTTGGATCTTGCATGCATCGCCCCATATATAATCATTGCGGCGGTGACCCCGATTAGTCACTGTCGGCGGTTAGCCGCGCCGGTAGGGCAGCGTCAAGATCATCTTCGTCAAGCTCGATGGCATCAACCAATGGTGTCGACGTCGTCTCCGCCCCCGGAGCCGACTGCGTCATCAACGGCTTCGGCGAGCTCCACCTCTCGGATCTGGATTAGATCCAATCTGGGGGGAACTACAACAACGCCTCCCGCTCGGATTGGGAATCGCCACGGCCATCTACTCATGAGTAGTACGCCAGCTCAATTCCCGACTTCGGATCTGGCGGCGGCTCGAAGACAGATTCCGTACGTCAACTTGTTTCTGTAATTCCTGTTGATCCAGAAGGAATTTCGGGATGAGACTGGATGAGTTGGAAAGATAATTTCGTCATCTTTCTGTGAAGCCCAAGAACACCCAAAACGGAGTCCGGATCTGTCCGGAACATCCGTTTGAAGGCAGGCTGCACGGGATGGTCGCGAATCTCAGCAAGCTCGTAAAACCTATCTTGTTTCTGTAATTCCCTTAGATCCAGAATGAATTTCGGGATGAGACTGGATGCGTTGGAAAGATAATTGCGTCATCTTTCCGTGAAGCCCAAGAACACCCAAAACGGAGTCCGGATCTGTCCGGGACATCCGTTTGAAGGCAGGCTGCACGGGATGGTCGCGAATCTCAGCAAACTCGTAAAACCCATCTGCGGAGGATGTGGCACGCGGGTATGCCGTGATACACCTCCAAGGACATCGAGGATCAGCAAGAAGCTACTCAAGACAATCGACGACCAACACTTCTTTCGGATTTGGATCCGATCTAATCCGAGGAGAACATCGACATCGCTTCGTCTGGACTCCCGTTCGGGTCCAGGAATGTCGTCGCCATCTACTCCCGAGTGGTGCGCCGGGGGCTCGATTCTCGACTCGGATACGGTGAGAACTCAACCAAGAACTTCAACAACGCTTTTTTGGACTCGGACAAGATCCGATCCGGGATGGAATTCAACAGCGCTTCACTCGGACTCCCAGTCGTGTTGGGGAACGTCACCGCCGCCTACCAACGAGTAGTGCGCCTGGGGCTTAATTCCCGACTCGGATACGGTGAGGTTCCGATGGAGAACAAATCCCGAGTGATAATCGTCATCAGCAGCAAATCACTCGGACTCGACAACCATGGTGTCCATCGTGCGGCGCCGGCTTCATCAACCGTGAGAAGACGATACGATCTGTTCCTATTCAGATTCTAGACGGAACTTGTATCGCTATTTGCCGCTGACTCAGGAGGACTTCTGGCATGATATAAGATGCGTTGGAAAGCTTATCTCTTTATCTTTCCAACGAATCCAAGAACGCCTAATTCCGACTTCGGATGCGACCGTGGCGTCTTTTTGAAGACAGCTGCGAGAGGTCGCGAATTTCGGCGAGCTCGTAAAGCTCGTCGGTGTCGGCACGGCGTGAGGATTGTTAAGTGCCACATCTCGTGGGATGTTGAAGACCAGCGAGGACCATCATCGACTTTCGTCAAGCTACACCAACCGCATGGAGATCAATTACGACTACGGCCAACCGTCGACCACAGGCGAGACCTCGGCGAAACACGTCTGTTCGTCGCCGACCACGGCGATGTGCCGCTTCGGTATTAATCAAGATTTGAGCGACTACAACCACGCACGGCGGCACGCTACTCAGCGACTGCGCCTACGCCGCGCCACGGCGCCCAAGTTTATAGCTCGGCTATACGCCGCCAGCGCGCCACGAAGCGCCCGATACGGCTGCACGCCTAGAAACTTCAAATCTGGCTCGCGACAAGTCACTCGGCTACTGCGCCACGCCCGGCGCCACGGCGCCCAAGTTCACGGACACGGCGACACGCTACTCGGTGACACGCCTACGCCCGCCACGGCGCCCAAGTCTACGGCGCGGCGACACGCTACTCACGGCGCCCAAGTTTATAGCTTCGGTTGCGACGCCATCGCGCGCCACGAAGCGCGCTTCGATGCGGCACCGCCTCGAGTTTCAAATCTACGGTGGCGACAAGCCACTCGGCTACTGCGCCTCGCCCGGCGCCTCAGTGCCCAAGTCTACGGCGCGGCGACCGCTACTCAGCGACACGCCTACGCCCGTGCCACAGCGCCAAATTTATAGCTCGGTTGTACACCATCACGCACCACGGCGCCCGTGCGGTACTGCGCCTCGAGCTTTAAATCTACGGCTCGGCGACAAGCCACTCGGCTACGCCTCGCCGGCGCCTCGGCGCCCAAGTCTCACGGCACGGCGACCGCTACTCGGCGACTGCGCCTACGCCAGCGCCACGGCGCCCAAGTTTATAGCTTCGGTTGTACACCATCGCCCGCCACGGCGCCCGTGCGGTTATGCGCCTCGAGCTTCAAATCTACGGCTTCGGCGACAAGCCACTCGGCTACGCCACGCCCGGCGCCTCGAGTGCCCAAGTCTCACGGCGGCGACACGCTACTCAGCGACATCGCCTACGCCCGCGCCACGGCGCCCAAGTTTATAGCTTCGGTCATGCGCCATCGCGCGCCACAGCGCCGCATGCGCCGCTGACGCCTCGAGTTTCAAGTCTCGGCTCGGCGACCGCTACTCGGCGATACGCCTATGCCGCGCCACAGCGTCAAGTATCCAGCTCGTTTATGCGCCATCGCAGCGCCATGAGCGCCGATGCGGCTATATGCTTGCAGCTACTGAATATCGGCTCGGCGATAAGCCACTCGGCTACGCATATGCAGCGCCACGGCGCCCAAGTCTCGGCTCGGCGACACGCTTACGCCCGCGCCACGGCGTCAAGTTTTCAGCTTCGGTATGCGCCATCGCGTGCCACGAGCACCTGCACGGCTACTGCGCTGCGATTACAAATCTACGGCTCGGCGATAAGCCACTCGGCTACACGCCTACGCCAGCGCCACGAGCGCCCAAGTCCACGGCTCAACGACACGCCTACGCCAGCGCCACGAGCGCCTCCATGTCTACGGCTCGGCGACACGCTCCTCAGCGACACGCCTACATCAGAGCTAAGTTCTCGTTACCATAATTTTTTCATATAAATCTAAGTTGTTTCTTGACTTGCTACTTAGTCGGTCTCCAACTAAGCAGTAAGTCGGGGGCTACACCTAATAGGTGCACTTGCGTGCACTTTTTGTTATTTTTTCTTAATGATTGCAAATGAATCCGAGTGGTTTTTTCGAGTAGTGAAGCTTTGACCCACAAGCGGCGAACTCTAGTCACTCGATCTGGCGTGTGCGGGAAAAGAGCCATGAGCCAATTCCGGCGACGGGGGGCTAGACTAGTCGGTGAGTGCATAACAAAGAAAGATTACTTGGAGAATTTAAGATCAAAAAGGAAAAGTTGCAAAAGAGCAAAAATTATCTAAAGCGATCGGACCTTACATCCAAGTGATTGCTTTTTCATCCGAGACATTGCCTAAATCCTACATGTACATGCTCTGTGGGTTCATGGGTTTTACCTCGCCGAGTACCTTCTACGACTCCATTACACGAGTAAGAAGGACATGCGCAATGAACGACAACTACGGCTCGGCGAGCGCCCAGCATGGCTACAAGCCTACGCCCGTGCCTCGACCATCCAAATCTATAGCTCGGCGAGCACCTGGCATGGCTACAAGCCTACGCCCGCGCCTCGAGTGTTCAAGTCTATGGCACAGCTATATGCCCACGCCAACTCCGGTACGACTATACGTCTACACCAACTTTGGTACGGCTATACGCTTACGCCTCTGGCCATGAGCCACCCCGCGCCTTGAGCGCTAACTATGGCCTTCCAGTTGCGTGTCACAAACAGTGGCTATAGGCGCAACCGGGCTAAGCCACATGCCTCGGTACACCCCATGTTGGGCGGATTACGTGAGCTATAAAATTACCCATCAATTGGTATACCCCATGTTGGGTCACTAGTTGGTCACTGCATGTCAGGCCAGATACCAGTGATGTCGGGATTGAGTTTCGATGGTACGCTCCAATTGGGGCCAATGCTGTACACCGCAACCCGGGTATGGATGCCATATGGCTAAACTCTATCCTTAAGGTACGCCCTGTGGTGGGGCCTCAGCTGTATCCTACTACGGTCGGGTACAAGTACCGCTTGGCTGACAACAATGGTATGCCCCATGTTGGGACACTAGCTGTGTTACCGCACTAGTCGGATACAGGTATCATTGGGCCAAACCCTATCCAGATGGTATGCTCCATGTTGGGCCAAGCTGTACTCTACGAGTATAGGTATCAGATGGTAAAAAACACGGTATGCCCTCTGGGGCCACCGGTGATATCCTACTCGGTTAGAATGCAGTGCGCTCAGCTCTTGACCAAAACCCGGTGATGCGCCCCATGTTGGGTCGCCCAGTGTACATCGCAAGCAATCATGGTATCACTCGGCTCTTCGAGCAAAACCGGTGAATACGCCCCATGTTGGGTCGCCGGTTGTACATCGCAAGGCAGTACGAGTATCCTTTCGGCTCTTCAGCCAAAAACCGTTAGTGCGCCCCATGTTGGAGTCGCCGGTGTACATCGCAAAGGCAATCAGGTATCACTCGGCTCTTCACCAAAACCCACGGTATGCCCTTTGGAATTACTTGTTGTATCCCTCTCGGTCGAATGCAGTGCCGCTCAGCTCTTACCAAAACCCGATTGGTACGCCCATGTTGGGTCGCCATTGTACATCGCAAGGCAGTAAAGGTATCACTCGGCTCTTATTAAAACCGATTAAATACGCCCCATGTTGGAGTCGCCGGTGTACATCGCAAAAGGCAATCTGGTATCACTCGCTCTTCAGCCAAAACCATTAAATGCGCCCCATGTTGGAGTCGCCCATTGTACATCATAAAGGCAATACTGGTATCACTTTCGGCTCTTCATTAAAACCGATGGTCGCCCCATGTTGGAGCCAATTTGTACATCGCAAAGGCAATCACAGTATCACTCGCTCTTGACCAAAACCGGTAATGCGCCCCATGTTGGGTCGCCCATTTGTACATCGCAAGGCAGTAAAGGTATCACTCGGCTCTTATTAAAACCGTTGATCGCCCATGTTGGGTCGCCGGTGTGCATCGTAAGGCGATGCGGTATCACTTCATCAAAATCAAGGTGATCGCCATACAATGGGCCGACCGCCCGAACTCCGATAATCTCGAGTGGGTATCACTAACAACTCTCTATGAGTCCTTCCAGTCTCCTCGCGGATTCTGATGGGAAACCCGTCGGGAAGGAGCGACAACAATCTACAAGCACTTTCGGCATGAAGCATGACTCATCAAGATCTCGACAAAGAAAGCGACAACTCAACTATGAAGCACTCGGGGACTCTTGTGGATAACATAGACCCGGGTATCCCCGGGCCTAAAAGACCACCCGACGAGAGATGGACCAAGTCGGGTGGATAGGGCGAGTACCACTCGGATTACGGAAGACTTGCTCGGCAAGAAAAGACATGAAGATAGAAGCCTATCCCTAATTAATAGGGAAGGTATACTTGTAATCCAAGATAGCGTATATAGGAATCCTACCTGTAACCATTAGGACTCTTCCTTGTAACCCCACCCCTCCACTATATAAAGGGGTTGGGGGCCATAATTGAGATCGGGATCTCTGACTGATCATCTCCCGGTTGATCATCATCTTGTACACATATACCCCATATAATCCCGGAGCACGGGGCGTGGGTATTACCTCCGCCATGAGGGCTGAACACATATAAATCCTTGTCTTGTGCTACCATCGAGTTTGGATCTTGCATGCATCGCCCCATATATAATCATTGCGGCGGTGACCCCGATTAGTCACTGTCGACACTCGGCGAAGCTTCCTGTTGGGTCAATTCCCTTTGACCGGACTCGATCAGGCGAAGCGATAGTTCAGAGGATCCGGGACCCATAGATCGAGTCGGGAGCGGCTCGAAGCTATAACAACGGTCCTTAGATCCACCAATCAAAATGATCTCGCCGCATAGGCGTCTTGTGCGTCTAACCTGAAGCGGTATTTGAAGGCCTAAAGTCTCTAGGAGAAGTCAACAACTCCTCGAGCGGCGTGACCAAACTGCCGGAATGATTGGACAGCTCGATCGATCGCGTGACCCTCGTCACCATCGAAGGATCCTTGTCCATAAGCGAGGCTACCGTGGTTGCCGTCGCTCGCTTGAGTCCTCGTAGTCGCCAGCGACCACGAGGGCAAGCGCGCGCGATGATCCGCAGACGGTCCCTCGTGAGGCGCGTAAATCGCGACCACGAGGAAAGGCGTGGTGGATTGTCTCGAGAGAGTTTCTCGGGCGAATCATCCCGTTCAGCGGGGAGTTCCTCCGCCGGCAGCGGACCAACGTCTTCTCAAGACTAGGTTGCTGGGGAAAATGGCGATCATATGCCTTGGGCTGCGGGGCTTTCTCGGCGAGCTTGGCATTCGGTGGCCCTCAAAGTTCAAGCCGGTCACATGGAGAGGTACAATGGGACTCGGAACCGGAGAATTCCTTTCCATCTCGCTTCTGACCATCATGGCGGCCGGGGTGTGAGCTTCGTTATGGCTAACTACCTCCGGCTGTCGCTTGAGGTATTTGCTCGAACGTTCTTTGTTCAATCGGCGGGAGGGTTCCATCGGCTCATGGAACCCGACTTTGTGGCGCTCGATCGCTAATTTCGGAGGAGTTATTACGTGCGTGCTGAGCAAGGAGGATGATCTGCACCAGATGATCCGGATGAGCGGGAGACCCTCCGCAACCGTGAAGCGTTTCATTAAGATCCATAACCACGATCCCGAACATCTCGGATGAATCATTGTCGCGCCTTCAAAAGCGGAGTCATGACGAGCGCCTCACCCGGATCTCGAGATCAATGAGACCTAGACCGCCAACGACCTGTTCAAAGCGGTGATCGCTATCCAGCAGCGGCGAGGCGTGTTCGATACAAAAAGGCGTTTGACAAAGGCGGCTGCCGCTAACTTTGGTGTAGATGAGAAGAAGAAGCAGCGGACAACCACGGTGACAAGAAGTCCTAGAAGAAGAAAAATAAAGGTGATCACGAACAATACCGTCATTTGGTATAGATCGCGCACCTCCTCCAGAGATGGGCGGAAGAAGCCTTGGTAACTACAAGGGCAAAAAGCACGCTTTCGGGGGGAGGCGGACAAGGCAAGAAAGGGTCAAGCGACCGATTTTGCAAGTTCCACCAGCACTACGGACACGATATCGCCAACTGCGGAACTTGGGCGCAAAGCTCGAAGATTTCTACAGCGGCATGGGCCCAATGCCCACCTGCCCGAACAAGGTGATCCAGTGAATAGCGCCAAACCGGCGATGGTGATCGGGAAGATGATGATGAATATCAAGAGCCCGTGAACCATATCGCCGTCATCTTCGGCGGCTCCTCGGCTTATACCTCTCGGCGCAGCCTCAAGGAAGCTGCTCGGGAGGTCCATAGCGTCGAAAAGGCAAAACCTCAGCCCGAATCGATGAAGTGGACCGAGGTCCCCATCTCCTTCTCTCAGGAGGATTGCCCCACTGGGATGACCAAGCCTCAGCGGCTCCCTCTGGTGGTCGCCCCAACCATCGACAACGAGAGTTGGCCGTGTACTTCGTGAGGCGGGGCCGGCGGGAGGCGCTTTGGACTGCTTTACGCTAAGGTCTTGGGCGAGATCAGATTCCTCGTTCTAAAGTTTGAAGTCGCAATGCCCTTCTCTGAAATTGTTAGGGAAGGTGTCAAGCCGTTAGGGCGAGTTGTCCTGCGATTACCTTCGACAACCAAGCAACTTCGGACGAGTTGATCACTTCGGCGTGGTCGACTTCCCATCCGTGTATAGCGATCTTGGGCAGGCCATCTCTTGGTAAGTTCATGGCCGTGTCCCATCATGTCCTCCAGGAAGCTTCGCCACTATTTCCAGGCACATCAAATACTGGTCCCGACCACGTTCCCTCTGGGAGAAATCCTACGGAACAAGGAATCCAGCGGACGTATAGCTAAGTGGGCAATGGAACTAGCAGAGTTTGATCTATCTTTCGCTGCCCGAACTGCTATTAAGTCACAAGTCTTAGCTGACTTTGTGCGCTGAATGGACTTGCCGCCCAAATCGAGGAAGCTCCGAGCAACTTTGATGAGCCTCCTTGGACCATGTTTTTGATGGCTCGGCGCCTTTGGACACTCGGGGCTGGTTTTGTTCTCATCTCCCTAATGAGAGCAACTCCGATATTCTATCCAACTACGCTTGGCGACTAACAACACTGCGGTCTGAGGCCTTCCTCGCGGGACTAGGCGTGCAAGTGCCGGTGTCCAACGACTAGCTGTGAAGGGAGATTCACGGTGGTCATCAACCCGGTGAACAAAGAGTGCTCGATCTCTGCGATGACTCAATGGCGCGATACTGGTTGAAGTGAGGAAGTTGGGCGGCACTTTCGATTTTTCGAGGTCCTCTTCGTGCCGGAAGGACAACTTCTGGCCGACCAACTATCAAGTATGGATCCTCACGAGAATCTGCTTTCGGCGGTGCTCGTCGAGCACCTTCACAACCCTCAATCATGTCTCGGGCGAGAACAGCGAGAGCAGGTGGTGCTGTCTCCGTTGCTCGGCAGTGCCCGGGTGGACAACGCCATTTGTCCGGTACCTCGCATGAGATGGGACCACCCGGCGACGAAGCCCGCGCTTCCGGCTTATAAGGCGTGCTGCTCATACAAGCTTGTGGGCGGCATCCTTTACGTCGAGGTGCTCTGGGAGTTCTCTCCAAGTGCATCTCGCGGCCGGAGGTGTGTTCCTTCTTGGGGACATACGCGAGGGTGCTGCGACAACCACACCTCCTTGAGAACTACGGTGGAAAGCGTTTCGCATGGGCTATTATTGGCCCTTCTTTGCAAGATGCCGGGATATCGTGACTAAGTGCAAGGCTTGCCAATTTCACTTGGGAAGGCACACAAGCCGCCAAGAGCTCCAAACAATCCCCCATCTTGGCCTTTTTCACATGAGTGCGGATGCGCTCGGCCCATTCCTAAGGGGTACAAGGGCTATACACACCTGCTAAATCGCCATAGACACTTTTACAAAGTGGATTGAGCCCGAGCCGATGTCGTCTCTTCCGCCAAAGCAGTATGCGCTTCTTCAAAACAACGTGGTCACATGCGCTTTGGGATTCCCCACAAGTTGACCACGGATAGCGATACCAGTTCAAAAGCGAGCTATTCGAGAATCTTTGCGAGCATTTGAGCACCAAAGGTCTGTTCGCCTCTGTGGCACATCACGAACAGCGGGCTTGATCGGCGAGCTAACGGACAGATAGTCCGGTGATTAAGCGGCGGGTATTTGCTGCTCTCGGCAGGTACAACAAGGCACTGGGTTGGCGAAGTTCCTTCCGTCCTCACGGGCATTTCAGCTTTTCTGACCCGGTAGGCGGCAGGAAACTCCTTTCAATTGGTCTATGGTGCGAAGCCATCCTACCCTTGAAATCGTACTCGGTTACGCCTCGCAAAACTCGGTCAACAGTTGACGATGAGCAAGCGCCTCCTCGATCTCGATCTCCTCGAAGGCGCGGCCGGGCACAAATCGAGAATGGCGTGCTACCCGGCAAGATCTTCGCCCGACGCGCTGCCAAGTCCGGTTCGACCAAGGGTTTTGAAGGCGGGCGACCTCGTTCTGCGCGTGTCGAGAACCTGTCCAATGCCAACAAGTTAACTCTTCATTGGGAGGGCCCGTTCACGGTGGTTTCTTTGCTTTCGCCCGGGGGCTGTTAAGCTGGCTATGGAGGGCGGGAGAAGGCTGACCGGCACTTGGAACATCGACCCGACCCGTAAGTTCTTTGTGTAGGTCTTCGTTTGTTTGCTTAGCCTCGCTTTTTGTCAAACTTGGCGTCTTAGTTAGTTCAAGTCTCTGGGCACCATGTAAAGTTCAATCCAATTCTTAAGCGAATTCTCATGACCTCTGCGCCTTTTCACTTCTTGTCTTTTGAAGACTACCTCTTTCTCTCTGGTAACACTTGATGGCTGCCGGTCTTGCGAACTCTTGGCCCGCAATCTCAAGGATCGTTCCCTACCCGTATCTAGTTTCGATAGCTCCTACACTCGGGGTTGCGTAACACGGCCTTTCCACCTTGCGGCTAAGTCTGCTCTCGTAAGCCCTCTCCATGGCGGAGGCACTTCTTGCCGAAATGCGACCACTTGGCAAAGCTTGCTCTCGTAAGCCCCTGGCGAGGCACTTTCATGACCGGTTACTCTCGGGCTGCCTAACTACGTCAGCGGC